>OZ022510.1:13225114-13731548 GCA_963989385.1 Ctena decussata | reverse complement strand
ATCCAGAGAGCAGAATATCTTATTTGTTCAGTACAAGCGATGAACGTTTTCCGGATAGTTCATTTGATAGCATATCTACTTTAGGAAAGTTAGTTGATCTTGGAATGATGAAAGAGGCTTGAAACAAGAACTTGTCGTTGAAAGAGCCGCAACTATTTCCATGTTACAGGCTAGAGAAGGGACAAATGCTGCAATTGCCAGATGTAAGCATCTCTTAGCATACCTTTCAGATAGGCGTCATATTATAGGACAAGATGCAGTTCAGAAGCTAAAGGATATTTCTTTTTTACCAGTTTTAAAAAAGCCCGCGAACTGGCCAATTAAATGGAGATCAGAGCCTGTTATGCCTCGTGATGAAGGTAAAGTAAATACAGAGTCAGTTAACTTTGAGACGCCGGAACATATATTTTTGGGTAACTGTAAAGCATTAGTTGCATGCGAGGAATATATTCTTGATTCGCAGAAAATTACTTCCAGTGAAATACATTCAGATACATTTGAAATACTTGGAGTTAAAACCTACTCACAAGTCAGCGTTGATACAGTTATAAATCAGCTATTAGAAGTGTGTAACCAATCAGAAGGTCTGGTCGAAACATGCAACAAAGAAACTATTGGTGATATACTCAGTGAAATATACCAGTTTCTTGACAATGCCGTTTTACTTGATCCAGAATCTATGAAAAGTACTTTATCCGTTTTGCATGATAAACCTGTCATTTACCTAGGATCAAAGTTCATTCCAGCTACTAAGGTGGCTTTCTCAGGTGGCTACAAGTGTTCGCCCGAATTATACGAAATTGGCAGCGACAGGATAAAACGATACAAACGATTTCTGGATTGTATCGGCGTGAAAGACTGTTTTGAAGTTGGGTACGTAGTTCAGATCATCAGAAGGAAGAAGTTTTATTTTCAAGAAACAGTATTGCCTCAAGATGAATTTGAACTTGTTATGGGTCTGTTGCGCTGTCTTATAGATCTGATGGCGTTAACAGATATGAGTTATGAAGATCTTGTTAAGAGGCATGGTAAAGAAAATGTAATTGCACCGGACTCTTCAAAGATATTAAGATCGACGTTTATGTTATGCTTTGATGATAACAGCTATATACAAGCTACGTCGTCCATGAAATTTATTCACAGTGATGTGTCACGTACTGAAGCAGTAAAGCTTGGCGTGCTAATGAAGAGAAGGAAACACTTGGAAGATTGCTCAATTGAAATACCATTTGAACAGAAAGAAGAGCTCACAACACGCTTAAAAAGACTGTTAGATGGATACCCATTTGGAATTGCCATACTGAAAGAGTTGATTCAGAACGCAGACGATGCCATGGCGACTTACATTCACTTTGTGAAAGACTTGCGATCACATTCATGTGATAAAATATTCGATGAGACGTTTTCAGAATTTCAGGGTCCAGCGCTGTGTGTCTTTAATGACAGTTGTTTCACTCAAGCAGATTTGGTTGGTATTCAGAAACTAGGAATTGGAAGTAAATCAGAAGATTCTGCTAAAACGGGTCAGTACGGCGTGGGATTTAATGCTGTGTACAATCTAACCGATTTGCCATCTTTCTTGACAAAAGGATCCGAGATTGAAGGCGGCGAAACACTTTGTATTTTAGATCCCCTTCAGAAACACTCCATAGGAAGGGTTGGTACTAGATATGTTGATATGGAAGCTATACGAAAATCGTACCCCGACATATTATCTGGCTACAATGAGGACATTTTCTTTCCTTCTGACCAATCGACAGGAACAGTGTTTCGCTTCCCGCTGCGTCTCTCCGAGTCGGACATTTGTTCGAATGTTGTTACACCAGAAGATTTAGAAACACTTTTTGCATTGTTTAAAACAGAATTAGCTGAAATGTTACTCTTCTTAAAAAGTGTTTCAGGAATTAGAGTTTCGACGATATCATCGGAAGGATTTAAAACAGAGCGGTCTGTCAGTATGTGTTTAAGCGATGAAGACATGAGAGTGCGGGATGCACTATTTACCCAACTTAAGGCGTTTAGCTGTAAACGAAAGGAGATAAGTATCAATTCGTTAACGTTTGAACCGCTGCAAGTGGGTTATCAAGTCACTGCCAGGAAACGTTTAGGTACGGATGAGTGTTGGTATGTTGTGCATAGAGCTGGTTTGAGTGGAAATCAAATATCTTCAAGTGTTGACACAGCGGTACGAGAGGGTCGGCTCGGTATGCTACCTATAGGCGGCATTGCTTTGCGAGTACCTAAAAAAAGGGAGGGATTCAGCATAGCAAAGAAGTGGGAATTGGCAGTAAGTAGTTCTACAATCTCGAAAGAAAAGACGAATGGTAGAGCATATTGCTTCTTGCCTTTGCCTGGGACCACAGGACTTCCTGTGCATGTCAATGGACACTTTATTCTCGATCACGAGGTGCGTAGAGGTCTCTGGAAGAATGATCAACAGGACGAATTCAAATCGGAATGGAACCAGCTGCTTTTACAGAACATCTTGTCTGAAGCGTATGTGGAAGCTCTAAGGTTTATAAGGCTGCGGCATTTGTTCAAAGATGAGTCAGTTATGTTTACTGATAGCGAAATTATTGAAAGCCTTATGACTCTGGAGAGTTTCTTTCCTTTGGCAAAAGAAGCAAAAGACATCAATTGGAAAGTCCTTGTACGTAGCGTGTTGAAAAGAATTATTATCGCTGATGAGGCATTATTTCCCGTTACTCTAGAGCACATCAACGATGGCAGCAACAAAGTATATACGATTCATTTTGAGAGCTTTTGTGAACAAGGACATACATATCCGGTGTATTTCACTCAAACAGGAATCGCAACATCGATAAAAGATCCACTCTTGAACTTACTCCGAGCCATAGGGATGAAAATAACATGTGTTTCGTTAGAACTGCAACAGTCGTTCGAAGATTGTGAGATTCCAATTAACATGTTAAACTCAGAATCAGTGATTAGGTTTCTCAAGTCGTTCTCCAGTAGTGAAGTTGATAAAGCCAAGATTGATCATATTCCCTCCAAAGTCGAAGAAACCGTATTCAAAAGTATTGCCAATGTGAATGATGTGTTGAATTTCTGTAGCAAATGTGAAGCTTTTGAGAGCAAGCTTAGTGGGTCACCACTCCTTGTCACAAATGATTGTATTTTACGCTGCTTTGAAACGAATACGCCGATGTACTGCTCAAAGTTTGCAGGGCTTTTTCCAAACTCTGCGGACATCTTCGTTCACGAGAAACAGATATCTACGCTTAGAAAGATACATATTGACAAATCTTCAGTAGCGTCAGAACTGCTGATACAGAATGTTGCAGAACTTCTTCCATCACATATGGATACCAAGAGATTCACTAGACATGACGCAACTAACTGGGATCCGTCGACTTTTGCTTTTCCAAATGAATTTTGGATTCGGAAACTGTGGGAGTTTTTGGAGGAAAGTTTTAATAGTTGCAAAGCATCAAATAATGATGCAATTTTTGAGGATTTTCTAAAGCCTTTAGAAAACTGGTGCCTTATACCAGCTTATACAGGAGACGTTCATCATGTTCTTGTTCAAATAAAGAAAAAGTATAAAGTACTTCATAGAGAAACATTTGCCGCTGTTTCGTCACTTGAAACAGCTTTGAAGAGAATGTTTATCCCATGTTTGAATGTACACCTGCTATCAGAACACTCATTGATGCTTATTGCACCGTTTATAGGACGAGCCGAAAATCCTGTTTCAGTTTTACTGTGTTTGAATCAATACCAAGAGGAAATACGGAGGGCGGAATTAAGTGAGAATGACTGTTGTGCAGTATTGGCATATTTTGCTGAAAATCTCGAAACCATGCTGGAACAAGAAAATATACAGCCTACCTGGGTTTCTGCCTCCCTGAAGCGTTTGAGTTTATTTGTGACTAAAGATAGAAATCGTAGATCGTTCGAGAGTAACGATTGCAAAGTGCTTGTGTTACCAAATGGTATCCCCGAAGATGGCTTAGAGCAATGGGCATATGCGACTGGGACTGTTCTACTGCGAAAAGAAATGAAGCTCAGAGATCTCCACAAATTCTTAGGGTTCACATATACTCTACGTATCGACGTCTATTTAAATCACATTCTGCAAAACTGGGATTCACTACCCGATTCCGCTATCTTAGTGCACTTAAAGTATATGAAGGACTTCCTGTTACCGTCATTGGGCGAGGATTTTTCGCAGAAGCAGAAGCGTATGCTGGAAATATTGAGGTCGCTGCCTGTTATAGCAGACACGAATGGTCGCAAGAAAGCTTCAGAATATATAAGCCCTCATCACCCTGTATTAAAAATGATGTGTAATATGGAGGAATTTCCACCAGTAGTTTTGTGCGAATACGAATGGAAACGATTTTTGGAACTGATAGGTCTCAGGCACGAATTATCCGGTGATTTGTATGTTCGATTTGCAAAAGAAACTGCTGCAGAAGGTCGCTTTGGAATAACAGAGACATCTGAGCTTAAATCAAAGACACTGATCGAATATCTGTTTTCAAATCCTTTAGAGAATGAGCCTTGGCTTTATCAAGAGATTCGACACATTAAGTTTGTAGTTCCATATACTGTCGATACCAAGTATACCATTGTTCATAGCCAATACAGTGATCCGAATTACTTCTTCTGTTTTGAAAAAGCAGTAAAATCGTCCCAGTTCAAGTTGGCTTGGTCAAGTTTGCCTTTGCTTCCTGAATGGGCTGACCCTTGTTCTTATGAGCATATACAGAACAACAACATACCGCTGCTGGGTATATACAAGGAACCACCAATTGAGAGTGTAATAAAACATACACAGAATGTATGCTATTCTCTGAAAGGCATGTTTGAAAACAACAGTAGTGATAGTTTGAATGTTTCTGAATGGATTCATCCATTTTTGGACAAATTATACGGTTTCCTGCAATCAAAGGGGCTTTCATCAAAAACAACTAAACAAAAGCTTTACTCATTTCCTGTGGTGTTTATTCCTGAAGCAAACCTTTTTGTGCCTGCACACCAAGTAATAGAGGACTTGTCGTCTGAACACGAGATAAGACCGTATCTGTTAAAAGCTCCATCAAGATTCGGCAAATTTTTCAGACTTTTCATCTATCTAGGAGCAGCACAGTACCCGTCCTTTGTGCATTACGTAAAAGTTCTGTCTATGATCAAAGATGAAGTTCAAAACAATGAAATGACGGCAGGATACTTACCTGTATGGGGTGCTATCAGGGTAGCTTTGGAAAATCTCTTTTATTTGCTGCCACAAGCTACGCCAAATACGTTTGAGAACACCTTGAGGGAAAGACCGCAGGAAACAGTCCTATATTTGCCCTCCAGAGAAAAACGCTTGGTGAATGCGACTCATTTAACTATAGCAGATAACGGTTATTATGAGGAAAGACTGTCTAGCAGCGTTGATTTTGAATTTTTGATAGATTTGAAGACGCTACAATTGAGCTATGACATTATGTCCGCGCGGTGGCTACCTGAAGTAATACGACCAAAGTTCTTAACAGATATTGTGACAGAGAAGGTGGACATATCGGACATGACTGAAGTTCCGACATGTGACAAAGCGATCAAACTAGAAGCTTTTCTTCATTGCGATGATTTCATTGAAGGAGTTCTGCGTCTCTTGAAACATTTTAAGACAGAGAAGAAAATGCATGCATCTACCAAACTGGAAAAAGCTATTGCACAACGCATACAAAATACGAGAATAAAACAGGTATTGGGACTGAAAACATACTTACATCTTAACGGGGTTCAGATTAAAGGATCTGTTGAACCAAAGGACTGCTTTATGTCAAAGCCGGAGAAAGAATCCACGGAAATGCAGATTCAAATCTATTTTCAGGAGGAATTCGAATCTGACTTTGAATTTATTCAGTCTATGGACGAGTGCTTGATCGGATATATACATTCCGTCATAGACTTTCAGGTTCCGGAACATCTGATTATGAGGTTATTTCATAAGATGAATGATCCAAACAGCATATGCAGGATGTTGGATAAGATTCCGATAGCTCCTTATAGTTTACCAGCTGCAGTTTTGATGTCTATATTTCCAGAACCTGGAACATACGTTCCCGTCGAAATACACCATTTGCTAAATTGTGATTTCACAGAATTCATGCCTCAGGATTACCATTCTGTTGCTCTAGAGCTGGAAGATGCAGAAATGTTCGACAGCGATGATATTACTGAGTCGTACACGCCTGTTTATATATACGTGAGAATTGAGAAAAGGGTCAGGACAGATAACGAAGCCTCAGTAGTCTGTCAGAAATTTGAAGTGTTTACGGGATCTGAAGTAGTAATTGTACCAGCATTCAAAATTTACAAGTTTGTGAGACCAAGAAGAAGTGCTACTTGTACTGATGTCGTCGATGCCGATGCCTTACCGGAGCCTATGAGTAATCAATCTCTTCATGAAGTGTTTTACTCTGTGAGACATCGGTTGGAAGAAGCTTGGCAACTCACAGAGGACGATAGGAGGCATATTATCAAACGCTTCTATCTTAAATGGCATCCTGACAAAAATCTTGGAAACGAACAGTTTTGTTCTGATGTTTTCCGATATATTAAAGACGTTATTTACAAGCTTGAAAATGGTATTTCTCTGGATGACAACGATGACACTGATTGCGGTTCTCGGCAGTCGCGAGCTAATCCTGATTTTACCTCATCACATTACTTCGCTTTTTGTGAAAGAATGAACAACAGAAGTCGGTCGCACAGAGATCAGGCGCAGGCGTTCTATATGCCCGAACGACCATATTCAGGCCGATCGGCGGGGTATGGAACACATTTTACACACAGGAGCTTTTGTAAAGAGTCTTACCCGGACCGTGTTGAAGCTCAGAGATGGCAGAGACAGGCTATGGTGGATCTGCGAAATGCATCAGAGACGATCGAGACGGGAGGCGATCCACCAGCTTATAATTGGATTTGCTATATGTGCCACCAGGTATTTTAGCTATTTATGTTAGTAGAACGTATGGTCCAAAACTGATGTGTAGCAGTTCATCTTTTTTTTTTCATTCATTTATTTGCATTTAAGTATTTAGAACGCACTTAATTCAGCTGAATGGTTTTGTCACGCTTAAAGAAGGAGATGAAGGAGAAAGCACATTTTAAAAAGTGATACCTGTACTGCGGATTATACAAAGAATTCGAATTCAGTCAATAGAAGTTTTGGCCCTCGCTCTAATGAACAGCGGTATTCCTTCCTAACGAAAGTTACTCACATCCGTCAGTTCTGAGAATGTGCACCTTTACTTTGATTGGGGTATAAATCTGAAATTATATCGGATTCATTCTATTTCCGATGAACGTCCCTTCGATATGATATATTTTCGTCTTAAGGTCTTCAGATACAGAATAACTCTGTATTGACTTGTTAAAACACAAAACAGAGTTATTCTGTATGGTGAAATCGATCAACTGTGGAATATATACACACTTACAATGTCTACCATAAAGATCCTAAGTTTTCGGGCAGATACGTCTGTACAAACAGTGGAAACCGAGATCAGACTGTTCCTTATGGTCTTTACAATTTCAATTCCATCTGCGCATGTTTGAGGCATTACTCTATGGTAGACCCGGAACAACAGGAAAATAAATAACAGGGCAAGGACCTGCTGTGCTTGCAGCAGGTGCAGAATTTGGGCAGTCTTTTTTGGGGATATTGTTGAACTTAAACATTGTTTTTCTAGGAAAAGAAACGGTGAAATGTTTTTTTTTGTTTTATTCTGTATCATACAATGTAAGTTTTACTAAAACAATATGCATAAGCATGCCCCATCGATTCAATATATGTTTCATGACGTTTTTCATGAAATTCAATTTTCTTGCATTCTTTTTTAAAAAATGTAAAAATATACTTATTATCAAGATAAATGCAATTTTTCTGACTAGTCTGTTAAAAATATACTATATTAAAGATTATATGATTTGCAGAAATGAAAGTACATCCATGTGCTAGAGACATGAATTTTAATGGAAAATGTGTAAAAAAAAAAGTATGTAGAAATACAAAATATTGTTTTTTAGGAAAACAAAACGGTGAAAAAAAAATCTTATCCAAATGTTTTATAGCCCTTGGGTTATTCAGCTGGTATAATGAGAAATGAATGCCCCACCAATAGTTTTATTCGGTATCCGTCTACCTTTAAACACACACACACACACACACACACACACACACACACACACACTTAAAAAGCATGTTTCTTTTAATTAAGCCAGTACTTTTACTGGACGTACTCATTAATTTAACGTGAATATATAGAAGTGAACCCATAAACCGTAATTTCATATTTGAAAAAAAATCCACATGAAACAAATAAGTATACGTTAAAACTAGTATGATGGTTAGCGTAACTCAGATTATCAAAAATCAGTTTTTTCCAAAGAATAAGATGTACATATGTACTATTTCTCAAATTATTTAGTCGGTCTGCGTAGCGCAGTCGGTCGCGCGTCTGACTTAGGAGTCAGAGCATGTCCAGCCACTTACATTCGTTTCTCCTTCCGCTGATTCAAGAAGGGCAGTCGTCAGTTACTGGCGAAAGTATGTGCATTTAGTACTGGTTAGGAGGTCAACACTTATAAAATCACTTACGGTGAATGGCTACACTATCAGGCAGCAACTCACATGTTTTTTTTTTCTTTCGAATTTGACCGCCTTAAATGAGAGTTAACTCTTATAGGCAAGAATTTGCTTCTCTAGGAGCAAATTCTTTTGTCCATAAGAAAACATTTTAAAAGGGCCTCTTTATCTCAGGCAGCAAACAAAAATTCACTTTAGTTTTTCCCTTTGCAAAAATGAGGGAAAAACACAAGGGAAGAAATAAGCCTCTGAGTTTTCCCCTTTTGTCAAAATGATGGAAAAAAAACATAATGAAAGCAGACAGGAAACCGCTTTAGACGTTATTCTTTTTAAAAAGTCAGGAAAACAAGGTGTACCAATTAACCGTAATTTCATTTTTGAATAAAATCAATAAGGAACATACAGGTTTATTGCGAACGTGTCATGACACGGTCGCATTCTATAGTAATCAGTCTAAATCATGGTGTTAAAAACTAAACGAGCACGCTGAAGAACTCTTCCGGAAAGCGGTACCTGTAAATACCGGAACCAACCAGTAATACCGCCTCCATGAAAACACTTCTTACATGCAGGATTGAAGCACCAATAAGAGACTAATATCATGGGGAACCTATACTGCATTTAATACTGACCAGTCAAAACATGATCTTTAAAGCTAAACGAACAGCGTGAAAGGAAGCTGTCAAAACAATGCCTCGGTGGTTTATACCTAGCCTTTGGTACCAAACAACATAACACGGAAACAAGACACGAACTTCGAAAAATAGGAGCATGACTCGTATTTGTATAGGCCGTTTGCTGTCTATAAAACATGTCATTTTGCTAAATATCTCTAAAACTACCACAGCCATCACGGTGAAGTAAAGCACATCTTTAATGTCTATCTTATACATAACTAATCTATAATTTTCCTCAAAATTTTATTTTGAAACTAAAAAGTTTCTTTTGAAAACTGCCCATTTTTAGAAGATATTTTAACTGTATTTTACAAGGGAGTAAGTTTATTTATGTAACAGCCTTTGAATGGTCAATATTTACATGTACCTATGTCCATTGTTAGTTAATTGTACAGAGTTACTCAAGGCACCTGTATACCTGTTAATCTTTTCATCTGAGTAAAAATGAAGTTCTCTTATTTATTGGTTGGGAAGAGAATTGATTGATGATGAATAGGATCAATTTATCTATAGAAGCATTTCTTGTTTGTGATGCATATATGGGCATTGCTTATAGCTATTACATTTAATTATTGTACTCCCCTTTACTTAAGCTGAAAATTTTGTAAATTTTTGTAAAGGATTTAATAGACAAAAGCAAAAAATTGACAAAATAAATTCTGAAAGTCAGTTTTCAGTTATGTATTAGTTTGAAAATACCAGTGGAGAAAAAAATCAATTTTATCACCAGTAATAAAAGAGAAAATCTGCAAAATGACTTGTTTTATAGACAGCAAATGGCCTATACAACAGAACACCGAAAATATTAGAGCATAACAACAAGCGTGTATGACGCAGAGTGGAAACGCCAGCTGAAGATAGTATACAGGGAGACTGAGGTAAGCGATGTGGCACTTCTCATTACAGACATGTGCTATCTAGGAAAAGGTCTATCAAGCGCTTAAATAGGAAATGCTACTAAATATGCAAAGTGAATGGTTACCGCTTAAGTGGGAAAACCTTAAGCGCTAAGTGGGAAAATAAGGCTAGTGTAGTATAACTCGGAATTGAAGAGTTTAGAACAGGATATGGAAAGGCAAATATGGTATGGTCGAGGCAAGTAGTGTAGTAGTGTAGTGTAGTGTAATTTAGTGTAGTGTAGTGTATGGATAAATATGAGTAGTAGGATGGCTGGCGAAACAGAGTCCACATGAAACGGTTATTTCATTTACTGGTGTAAAACGTAATGTGGGTTTCGCTTGGGTATATGTAGTAGGAGGCGACAATGAACGACAGGGTGTGTAAAGTATGAAAAGGACAGGCCAGGTATATGGCGGGCCAGGTAAAGGTTATTCGGTAAGTAAAGGCCAGTTATGGCAGGGCAGTGAAGGGAAGAATAGAACAGACTATAGTATATGTACTCGAACGCAGAACAAACTGTGCACGTTTCAAGTTAGGATAACTGTAGTTACGTGTATATCGGTCATAGGCATTTCATTTTTGTACCATGTAAAGCACGCATGTCACTTTGTCGAACAATGGACACATCCGGTCAGTATCGGGTTAAATGCTACGTAACGCCCATAAACAGTGGTTTCGCAAGATTTGCCCGTGCAAAGGCCAGTCAAATGTGAAATCGGCCAAATAACCTCTCATTTCTTTCTTGCAACTCCCAGGAGTAAGAAAAACACACAGCAATCAGAGAAAAATCAAAACTCGCTATGCAAAGACTATCTCAACGTCAGCGAATTGAGGCGTTGATGATGCTCAACAGAGGTACCTCTATTGATAATGTTGCGCGGGCCTTTAATTGCCACAGAAACACTATCAATAATCTGCGTGCAAGGTTCCAGCGAACAGGCGCAGTTGCAGATCGGCCTCGAAGCGGCAGGCCTCGCGTTACTAACGCCAGATTAGACCGCCACTTGGAACTGACGCTCACAAGACGTCGGTTCCAAGCGGCTACTGCTACAGCGAGACAGTACGGTATTAGCAGGGACACCGTTCCGAGGCGTCTTCGTCACTATGTTCGGCCCATAAGACCGAGACGGCTTTCGCCTTACGTTGGAACTATAATCACGCGACGTCATCCTCAAAGTACAAAAATGTGGCATCGTAAGATTACTAAATGAAACGCTTGACTAGCGACACTATGCGTACATGTTTGTTTTGCCGTTTTTGCACGTGCATGATATTAAGCAATACGATTATGCTGCAAAATCAGTATTTACATTTTCGTTTTTTTTGTTTGTTTGTTTTTTTCGTTTTTTTTTTTCTTAACAAACCACAGTGTATGCGTTTCATTTACATGGCGCAATTTGAAGTCGTAAAAGGCTGACCGCTCAAAGCGGTTCGTGGCTGGCTTAATAAAATACACTAGAGTCACGACTGATTTGCTATGAGGTGTATACTTTCTTTGTGCCTCTGGCTACTTTTTCCAGAGAAGCCTTGTCATCATGTAAATGAAACGCAAGCGTTGTGGTTTGTTTTGAAAAACAACCGAAATTTCAAATAAAGATTTACAGCAAACTAGTATTGTCCCGTTTCAGCACGTGGAGAAAGTGCAAAACCGACATGTACGTTCAGTGCCACTAATCGAGCATTTTGATAAGTAATTTTACTACACCACGCTGATGTACCTTAAGTAACAATAATTTATGCAAAATGTCAGGCCTGAGCCAAGAGAAATGAGTAAAATATATGCATTCAAAAGTGTAAACTTTCATTTGCCACTCAGTATACTTTGAATGATCTTATATTAGTTTAAAGTCAGTGTGATTTATATGGTCCAGTGATTTAACCTTATGTTCCTAACACTGTAAAGTGGATTTCCATTATACTTAGGTTATTGGTTTATGCTGACACTGTGAGTGGCCTCATACTAATTGTAGATCGGTGAGAACCATATTTTGTGGTGTAGTGATTTTGCATAATTTGTCTCACACTTTTACATGGATTTGCATTAAACTTCGGAAATAGGTTTATGCTGACATTGTGAGTGACATCATACTTATTTTAGGTCAGTGTAACCTATATTTCATGGTGGGTCGAGTGATTTAAGTCAATATCTTTAACTATTTCAAGGATTTGCATCATATTTTTATTAATGAATTGGGCTGATACTATGAGTAAACTCATTGTAGGTCAGTGACCAGTACTTTATGTTTCAGTGATTTATATAAACCATTTCATTGACTGGCAATTATACTTGGTATAATGGTACATGCAGATACAGTTATTGACCTTATGTCACTTCTAGGTCACTGTGAGCTATATTTTACATTACATTCATATTGTTTCATCTCTGGCAATATTACAGAGGTTTGAATTATTCTTAGGAAAACAGTTTATTCTCACGCTATAGTTGATCTCATTTCACTATCGTCCATATTAAACTGGCGCTTGTCAAAATCAAGCTTCCCTAAGTCGCGCTTTATTGTCTTCTGACAATTTTTGTTTCATAAAATTACAGCATTATCAAATGTTTACGTTTATTTGCTAGGTATGACTAATCTAGGCTAGCAAGATTGTAAAATCAACTACTCCCAGTTTTAAGCCATTAATGTTGATTTAAGCTCACATGAGCCGAAGGCTCCGGGTAGCCTATAGTATAGGCAGGCTCCGTCGTCCGTCCATCTGTCCGTCGTCCATCTACAAATACAAACGTATTCTCCTTTAAAACCACTCAGCCAGTTGTAACTGAATTTGATATAAAACCTCTTAGGCTTGCGGGAACGAAATGTTAAAATGGTTCGGGTTACATGACCAACATGGCTGCCATGCCCATATATGATAAAACCCCGAAAATATCTTCTCCAGAGCTAATAGACCGATAACCTTGAAGCTTGTTATGCAGCCTTGAGTACACTAATACAAATATATATCAAATAATATAAAAAATAACATGGGGTTGACCTTGATATTTTTTACATCAAGATCAAATTTGCTTTCTGGTACTTTTATACGTGAAATCGCTAGAACATAAAACTTGATGAAAATTGTTTAAGAATTTTGCCTACAAATTGGATAAACAGTCATCTTAATGAGAAAATGAAGATTTGTGAGTACAATAGGTCAAAGTCTTCTTTTGACCTTTGACCCAGGTCTCATATTTCGAAAATTTCAAACATGTTAAAAGCCACTGGGCCATTTTTAACTAAATTTCAAATAGAGCCTCCAGTGGTTGAGCGAAAGAAAATTTATTCAAACGGTCCAGGTCACATGATCAGCATGGCCGATACACCCATATATGGTATAAAACGTTAAAAAAATACAAATATACCGACAAATAGATCAAGAATCACATGGAGCTTTGTGATTTCAAGAGGTCAAGGTCATTATTTTACCTTTGACCCGGGACTCTTATTTCGACAGTTTCAACTATCTCCTCCATACGCATATTCTTATTCAGTTTCGAAAGATAAAGCTTGTAACAGGCATTTTGTCTGTGCCCAGTTCACCAAAGGTACGTCACAAATTTTGGCAAGCTACACGGCGAGGGTAAAGTCAAAGTCTCACACAGGCCTGTTGATGTCTTGTATTTATGAAATAATATTATATTCCAGGCAAGTGAAAAATCTTTAAAAGCTGCAGGCTTTGCTAAAGACGCTAACAGTGTCGACAGGACTACCCATGATATCAACAGATTATCATGTGGACTCCCAAGCGATATACAACTGCTGGCATCATCGTTGTCAAATTTAGTTGGTGTACATACGAAGATGAGGTAAGCACATTATTTTGTTGAAGCCTAATAAAATCGCTGTACTTAAATAGTTCTACGCACTAATGGACATTTTTATGGTTTGCTAGTAAGTTTTGCAGAAAAGGCCAGTACAACATAATAAGATATTGCATTTTATCATGCATCTGCTGAAAACGCACCTGATAAGAGAGGTATTATAACATGATGTGACATCATGTTAATGTAGATCTGCGCATGCACGAATGTTATCAGGCGATGACTTCAGAAGCAATTCTTAAGACGATTGGCTATATACTGACGTTGGCCATGATAACAACGTTCGATTGGTTCACTGAAGTCTTCGACTTGCGTCACATCGCATTCGCGACGGCAGAAAGTTCGAACAAAACTGGGTTAATTTTGCATTTCATTTGTTTGACTCTCTTTAAGACTTAAAATATTCAAATGATGCAAGATAAATAAAAAATCATATAAGTGTCTTTTGATATCAAGTTTATCAGGCTCGACCAGAAACACGTCGGACTGGCTCGGCAAGCTTCGCCATTTCTACGCTTTTTCTGGTCTCGCCTTATAAACTTAATATCAAAAGACACTAACATGGTATTCTCTATGTATCTTGGTCTGAGTACTTACGTTAGTTCACCAATCCAAAGCGAACGAGTTGGCAAAACGTTATCGTTAGTGTATTGGAATGGTTTAAAATGACACACTTTATGACAGACATACGATCTTGAAATCATAAATTTACGGTTTTCAGATGAACTATTTACATTACAGGAGAGGTGGTTTTTTGCTCATGCTGACTATAGTTTATCACTTATTTGGCTCCAGTTTATCACTTATTTGGCTCCAGAGTCGTACACTAGGAAAATCCTGTCTGTACGCTGGAAGCCAATGTACTGGTCATCCTAAAATGTAAAATGTCTTTCGATGGTTTAGCGATTTAACGGTTTAAGACATTTTAGAACGACTGGGCGATACGTAATAAGTCGCCACCCAGTTTTGGCCCCTTGGCGCTTATGTGGACTTACTATTGGAAAATAAATTGTTTGAATGCATCTCGTTCAAATTTTACAATATCACTATTCATTTCCTTATCACAAATTGTGATCCCTTATTGATATTTACTACCGTCTCATGACAGAAGCTATATTTTATCAACGTACTCCTTCAACACTTAACACGGTATTTATGTAACCTCACTTGGAACTCGACCAAAATCTAGCCATATGACCACTGTGACTAAACATAGAAACCGGAACAATTAAATTTAATGGGTACTGCCTTTGCAGCTCAAGCTATCATAGACCATTTGTCCTCCGTTATAAAATTGAGAAAAATAGTCCTAAAGAGCTGTTCATTCGGTTTACTCTGCGTGTCCTTCGTGAACTGTTGTCAATTTATATAATTATATGAGCCGCGACACGAGAAAACCAACGATGTGGTCGTGCGTCCAGCGCAGACTCAGGTCAGTTTGGGCATCATTCCAGTCTGATCAGACCCTTTGCTAAGCGCTTAAAGGGTCGCTGAAGGTCTAAGCTACCTCCTTGCGGACAGTGGAGACTCTGATCAGACTGGGCGGATGCTGGGCGCATAACCACATTTTTGGTTTTGTCGTGTCGCGGCTCAATTATACTTCTTTCCTTTTGGTTTTGTTGGTGGATATGTGATCAGTTAGTATTAGGTCCGGATCATTGCCTGTTGTTCTGCTTTCCATCAGAATCACTGCATTTATAAATGCTGGGAGGACAGTGTTAAAACACTACCCATCAAAACATAATTTACATACGAGTAACGATTGAAAAGTTCTCGGCCCGAATGAATCTGCACATGCTCGCTTAACAATAAACTGCAAACAACTGTAAAGAGTAGTCATTCACTAACTTTATGTGGAAGTTTCAAAAATTTCTAGCAAAACTTTTCTCGAACACAAGAGGGGTAGTCTATTTCTAAACTTACATTTAAAATCTGTTTGTCTGGCATTACTTTGAAAGATCATTCATAGTATTTTACAAGATTTAAATGGTTCTTATTGTAATACAGCTGCCAATGCCAAGTACTTTAAATTGACATCGGGTGACTCTTCCCTTAAAACCTTGCAACCTTCCCTTGCAACGCTGAAACTAAGAGACCAATGTCTCATTTTCGTGTTTGTTGGGAACTTTTCAGCAAAACCAAACAATGTTTACACACAAATGCATGGCATCTTACACAACTTCCATTACAACGAGTTAAAAGATAGTCACTCCTGTTCACACACAGCACGCGACTGCGATTGTGCACTTTCTGCGGAAAATTTCCAAATAGACACTTCCTAACAATTAAATATTTGCTTTCAATTCTAAAATGAACACATTTATGTTTTGCGTACACAATCACTTAGAGGGATGCTGTAGGACATATTAATATGTAAAAAGAAAAAAAACATTGCAAAATGTTTGACTCTTCTAAAGCTATGGTCGGTCAAAAGGGTGTACAGTGCACTCATTGTGAAAGCTGTAATAAGTGAAATTTCATCCGATTAAAACAGAAGATAAATTCCCGACATTATGCAATTGTTGCTCTGTAGAATGCCTGTTTAAAATCAATAACTCAAATTCACCTTAAAGGTTTCTGGACACAGTGAGGCCGAGAACTTTTCTTCTAGTGCTTCAGGTGAGTAAGCCATATTGTAACTGATTCTCCAGTGAAATATTGATTCTCTAGTGAAATATTCATATCATTGTTGTCTCACTACGCAGGTATCCAGATCGCCTACAGCGTCCACACATTCCATCTACAGTTTATACTCGAGATCAAGCTGTTCGAGCCTGTGAATTTACACGACAAATTCTTGAATTAGTTCGCGATAACTATAATTTGCGGTAAATGGATACAAATTTGGGGAAAGGAACTTTGTCATTGGTTTTAGCCTTCTTTGTCCATGGTGATAACTTTGCAAAGGAAAGATTGAAATGGCCTCCCTTGAAGCAAGTAACGGAGGAGAAAACACCAAATGGAAAGGGCTTCATTCGGGTAAAAGTTAGGAAGTTAAACATGTTGTTTCCCTTTGAAAAATGGTAAAACAAATCTGGATGTGTTTCAATACACATTACGTGAAAGACAGGATACATAATTATCTCACGTTTTAAGAAATAGAAAAGTTGACGCGATGCTTTTGGTGTTTACATGGCAGGATTCCTACTGTTATGCCTGTGCAATGCGACAATCAGTCCACGAGTTTCGAAGAAAAATTCAGATGCATTTTATTCATGTGTATGAGTTGATGCAGGCACCACTGCATGTCTGGATGGAGAAATTTGTATTTGTATGGCGCATTTAACCGATTTTTTTTCTGTGAACATTCAGTATTTCCCTTGTACCTACACGTTTTAATGACGGACACTGTGTGGTTCACCAGGTATTTTTCATCTTATTGGGTATATATACACATATGAAATGTTAGACATTTTAGAATTAATTTTGTAAATACTTTATAATCGTGGAACACTAACACCTCGAAGGTAGTGTCGGTGCCATTATATACGTATGTGTATTATTACATTGTTATGTTTACTTCTTATTAGAATAGGTAGAAATTTTCATTGAACACTGTGTAAAATGCCATTTATTAACCGGAAGTAATCGCTGCCATTTGTGATTTTCATATTCATTTCCGATTACTGAGTTTTGCAACATAACCCTTTCTATCATCACGATGCCAAATACTACCTAATATCAAATAGTTTGTTTTGTATTATTGTTTTTATATGAAATCTATGCTGATGTAGTATAGTATAATTGAGCCGCGACGCGACAAAACCAGCAGTGTGGTTGTGCGCTCAGTGCAGACTCAGATCAGCCTGGACATCCGCCCAGTTTGACCAGACGATTCGTTTAGGCGGATGCCCAGGCTGATCTGAGTCTGCGCTGGGCGCACAACCACATTGTTGGTTTTCTCGTGTCGGGGCTAATATCACGAGTGACATAAGTGTCTTGGCGACGACAAGCAAACACCCAGTCTGGTTGAAGACATGAGTGGTCAGATTAGTTCAGTCCAGTTAAATTATTCTCAATATTTGTGAATATGTACGTTGACCATTCATTTTGTAGTATGCATATATAAAAAAAATGCATTTTTAGCTCGCCTGTACGAAAGTACAGAGAGCTATTGTTGTCACTTGGACGTCTGCGTTGGCGTTGGCGACACACTTTAAAGTTTTACGTTAAAGGTTTTTATGTGATGGGCAAGGCACTGCAGGCGAGCTATCCTGTACGGGGACAGGTCTTGTTTAAATAGGAATGAGTATATTCAGATTGTACTAAACTTGCTTTTTTATTATTTGCTCGTCAGCGGGACATAAGATGCTTTTTACGTACATGATTTCATGGCTGTGGCTGTCACACAACAAAATAATAAAGAGAATTATTTAATTATGTGTGTGTGTGTGTGTGTGTGTGTGTGTGTGTGTGTTCCGTTTGTAAAAAACACAGGATTAATTTATGAATATTTAAATGGTCACTTTTATGCACATATTTTTTGCAATCAAACCTGTGATGCATGGATGCCGTGTGTTAATACTACGTGTGGTGCGTCAGAACCTTTTTTCCATGTACATAAGTACATGCAGTTGTTTGTTGTAAATAGTAGCTTGAAAGCAAATTCAACTTCAAATTTACTTAATGCGACCTACTGGTATTGCTGTATAGACGAAGATATAAAATCAGCATACATTTACAAGATTCATATGTGTTGTAATATTTGGTATGCAATTTTTTGCAAAATGTATCCTTCTCTCAATGTTGATCATAATTGTTCTTAAATTTGTATATTGCTCTGGTTCAGTTATTTGATCCTGTGTATAACCATGCATGTAGCTTTCATTGCTTGACCCAGTGCCCTTAATGCTTGCCGTTATATTGTTTATTTTCAGTATTGTTAATGAGAAGTCTCATTTTAATCTGTTGACATGTATTTTCTTAAGGGTTGTGACACAGATCTAGTAATAATATCAAAGTGTCATATATCTGACGCAAGGCTAAACGTGCCGGAACATAAACTGTTAGGCCTGTTTACTATTATAAATAAAGAAGTGGTAAAGAGACAAAGATGAGGACCTGGGTTCGTATTCATAAAACGACTTAAGTGGTTGCTACGCTGTTGCTAAGGCTAAATTTCTTTGAAGGAGATTCCCTGCAACTATGAAATTTGCTCTGGAGGAACAGTATTACAAATACTGTTCCTCTGGACCAAATTTCATAGTTGCAGGGAATCTCCTTTATAGATATTTAGACTTAGCAACCGCATAGCAACGACTTAAGTGGCTTTATGAATACGGCCCCTGAGGGTGAATACCACATCCAAATCACGACGCAAAAAAACGGGGAATCGTAATACAAAGCAGTACAGTTATCATTAGAAAAGATTTTGAATGTTTTATAGCATGAATGTTTATACTTATGCATCACATAAAAAGGCGTGGACAGCAATAGTTGTTGATTTGTTTGTGTGTGTGGCATTCTTTGTCAGCTCTCTTCCTCGAATAAAAGAGAATACGGATGGACATTGTACCAGGGGGTACGACTTATGAATCCATTCCCTTGATCATTCAGGGGAACACCACTTTGAGAATTGGTCGAAAAAAATGTTTCTTCGATGACAGTTTTTGTGAGGTTGTTTTCATAGATTTTAGTGTATAGTCATAACCTTGCACTTACTAGTCATATAACTTCACATGTCGAGACTTATTCCATTCTGTAAGGAAAGTGCCATATTTTTGCCTGCAGATATCATGTTACTATGCTGTTAATTTTACATGGTTAAATGATAGACAATGATACAGTGTAAATATGTTGTATACAAATAAATGTCTGTAAAAACGATTTACTTGTAACAATAATGTAAGTCTAAGTGTAAATCCACCGGGCCGCGTAGCGCAATCGGTAGGGCACCTGACTCACAAGTCAGAGGTCCTGGGTTCAATACTCGGTCTGGCCACATACTGTCGTTTCTCCTTCCGCTGATTCAATAAGGGCAGTTGTCAGTTACTGGCGAAAGTATGTGCACTTAGTACTGGTTAACCGCTTAGGAGGTCTAAGCCTGCCTAGGAATAGTGTGGTTAGGGTAACTGACCGTTCCGACATGACCATAAGTGTTTCCCGTGGACGTTAAGCAACAAATCAATCAAACCAAGTGTAAATCCAGACCTGACTGGCGTCGCGGTAATATGGCCTTGAGGTGTATTAGTACACCTCCATGTTGTTCCGCCATGTTTACAAAGAGGAACAACTTTAGTTTTGGGACTTTCTGTAATCTTCCTTTGCCAACAAAACCCTTCCAAAATTTGGTCTTCTTCTACAGGTTAGGATGTCCCTAGGGGAACAGATTCTTTCCGTTTAGTGAAGACATCAGTTGAGGAGGGAGGCTAAACTATAATTGCGTTGTTTCCCTGGAAATGTATCATGTTACCTTTAGGCATACGGTGAGAGTAACGACTCAGAGTTGACTGCGCATCTTTGCAGGCTACTATGATTTTCTTTTTTGTGTGATTTCTGTATGTATGTTGAACGTTCACGTGCTGATGGGAAAGGCGCTTATCAGATTGAGTGATTGATTGACTTGCTGCTTAACGTCTACGGTAAACAGCCATGGTAATGTCGGGACGGTCAGTTAACGTAACCACATTATTCCTGGGCAGGCTTTGAATCGACTGCCCAATTAAAATTAAGAAATTACAGTTTGCTTTTTTTCTGGTTTCGTACCAGATATTGTCAGGGTCACTGACGAGGCTTTATTAGCCGAAACTGCATAGTCTGGCCCATGTTCCTATTTCTGTATGTATTCTCTGCTCTTGAAGGAACTTTTCAAGATTTTAATTAGACCTCCTAAGCGGTTAACCAGTACTAAGCGCACATACTTTCGCCAGTAACTGTCAACTGCCCTTTTTAAATCAGCGGATGGAGAAACGAAATTATGTGGCCAGACCGGGTTTCGAACCCAGGACCTCTGACTTACGAGTCAGGTGCCCTACCGATTGCGCTACACGCCCGGCAAGGCGCTTATCAGGTCGAGGTGATGCGCATGCTGATCTGATTATTCCATATTTGCAGCCACCCATTCTACATTCAAAGCAAGGCTGGTCATTTGATTTTATCAACATTGCTTATCCACGTAAATATATGTATGCATGTATGTATATGCGTCTGGTTGTGTATGATAATGTGGAAAATGTAAGTTTCATGTTAATTCTAGAACTCCAGATAAGAGGGAGTGACAGTAGTAATTAAGTGATTATCATCCATATTTCTAAATAAAAACATACGTTGTGACCCATCATCAGGGGCCATATATATAAAATGACTTAAGTGGTTGCTATGCTGTTGCTAAGGCTAAATTTTTATGCAGGAGATTCCCTATAACTATGACATTTGCTCTGGAGGAACAGTCGATTTCAGCTGTCAGACTGTTTCAGACTGTTGTTTAATGTGAATGAGCTCATTTTCAGAAGAAACAGTTTGCAATTATCATAGTCTCGACTTCTGTCTCAGTTGGTTTCAATTCTTAAGAGTAAGTATTAACTACTCTGGGAGCAGTTCTTCATGTAAATATTTATCTTCTTTTGAACCTTTGTTTGACCGGTGAAGTTGTCCAGCCTTATCATTTGGATGAGTCCATTCCCGGTTTTAGGTGTTTCTGGTGAAAGTTTTGATATTAAATTTATTGTATTTTACCTTTAAAGTTAGAAATTTCTGTTTAGCAAACAGTGTAGACCCTGATCAGATGTCGCAGGACACGGCGTCTGAACTGAGTCTGCACTATTTGCGTATGCTCTTAAAACAAGTTCCCAGTCTAGAAAAGGATTAAAAGGATTTCGTCGTCAAGGGAAGTCACAGTTGGTGGTCTCACATTGGCTTGAAAGCGGAAAAACATGGCGGTGTACACCTTTGTAGGTGGGGTAATTAATTAGACTGGTTTTCTCACAGCTCTGGAGTGGGGGTTAAATTGAGAGAATTTCTGACCTGTTTAATCGCCTTAAAACAAGTTGTTGTGACCCCTTCTAGAACCACTTCTTTGCACAGGTAGCTCTAGTTAGGCATCTTTTCATGTTGTCTGCGACAAAACAGCATTGTATATATTTTAAAACTGATATCAGATAAGCCCTCTGATCTGATTCTAGAGCTCTGGATGTGAGATGATGCTGGTTGAATTTCTCATTACTATTATATTTTAAAACTGATATCAAATAAGCCCTATGACCTCATTCTAGAGCTCTGGATGTGAGATGATGCTGGCTGAATTTCTCATTACTATTGTATTATATAATCATATATTTTTGTAATTATATTTTTGTTTCTTGCATAACAGAATTGAAATGTAGAACATGCAGTATAGCGGAAGTTCGTATTAGCATGATTATGCTGTTTGTCTTTGATATATATGACCTTGACCTACTGCATAGTATAATTATGTAAAGTATGTTTATTATATGAAATTAGGGTTGACTTAATTTTTTATGTCTCTGTATAATAATTATTGTTATAGATATATGCTGCTGGTGTATTTAGCATGCATCACAGTGGCAGTTTCTGTCGTTAATGCGGTTTGTCTGTGACATATAATAAGCTGTCAGTATATATGCCAGACTGAATTATGTGAGGCAGGTGAGGACATAAGAGCTGTATGTCTGTGACATATATAAGCTGTCAGTATATATGCTAGACTGAACTATGTGAGGCAGTTGAGGACATAAGAGCTGCAAGTCTATGACATATATAAGCTGTCAGTATATATGCTAGACTGAATTATGTGAGGACATAAGAGCTGTAAGACTATGACATATATAAACTGTCAGTATATATGCCAGACTGAATTATGTGAGGCAGTTGAGGACATAGGAGCTGTAAATCTATGACATATATAAGCTGTCAGTATATATACGAGACTGAATTATGTGAGACAGTTGAGGACATAAGAGCTGTATGTCCATAACATATATAAGCTGTCAGTATATATGCGAGACTGAATTATGTGAGGCAGTTGAGGACATAAGAGCTGTAAGTCTATGACGTATTAGCTGTCAGTATATATGCCAGACTGAATTATATTTTTTTCTTTTTCATTGCATTTTTTAAGCATCATATGGTATTCCATTGTCAGAGTGCTGCATTGTGGTTCCCCTTTTTTAGCTTTCTGAAATACTAGAAGTGTTGATATGACAATATTGCTTAATAATAATGTTTTAATTTGACAGTCTGTAAAGGGTTTTGCAATATTGATATGCTAATATAAGAATCCTGGCGGTGGCGTGTGACATTTAAGGTGGCATATCACTACAGTTTGGCCAAACCTGCATAGTCAAGTTAGTCCCTCAGTGATCCAAATAAGAAGGTGTAACAGGAAATATTTAGGGATAATCTTCCAAACTAAAATACGTTGTGACTCCATTAAAACCGTCTCGCCGAGACGGTTCTAATCAGCGGTCACAATGTATGTTTTCTTTGAAAAATAAGAAAAATTATCTGTGTCTCACCCTTGTTATCCCTTCTTATATGGAGCTCTGGACTCAGTGCAGGAAGCATATCTATTGCCTTCATCATTACATATTGAAAAGGATATTTTCAACACTTTAAGAATTGAAATTTGATTTTTCAGCGTTCATCGTGTGATGAAGCCAGTGGGGCAGAGCTAAAATTCCATGAGGCGCGAAGCGCTTCTTGTAGAATTTTAGCTACGACCACTGGCTTCGTCACACGATGAACGCTGAAAAATCGATTTTTTATTCTTATATTTACACTTTATTTGTGAACCTCTCTTTGCCGTTTTCGTGGTAATATAGTGTAGAATAGGCAAAATATGGATCTAAGAAAAGTTAGTAACGACGTGTTCCGCCATAACGTTAAACAGCCGTCGCCCTGACATGGCGTCAATCGAACGTTACAAGAACCAATCAAGACGTTTGGTTACATAAGACGTCGCTTGACGACAACGTCACGTGATCAATTGGCCTTCATCGGTGTATGAAGCCAGTCGCTCTTAAGGGTTTACCAATGGGAAGTCAGTGGCAAGTGTAAATATGGTGTATTGTACACCTTCCATGTTTTTCTGTCCTTTCTACAAAGGGAACAATTTTCAGGACCTCCTGTTTGCTTCCCTGAGAGACGAAGTCAACAGGAAAGAGGACTACTCTTTAACAAAAGAATTTTCTCCTAGGAAATAACAGCCCC
This sequence comes from Ctena decussata, assembly GCA_963989385.1. NCBI lineage: Eukaryota > Metazoa > Mollusca > Bivalvia > Lucinida > Lucinidae > Ctena > Ctena decussata. Next base: position 13,707,376 of record OZ022510.1, on the reverse strand, counting down.
GGATCCAGGGGGTGGGCTTTGGGGCTGCAGCCCCGCCATTTGGCTTCTGTGTTATGTATAATATGTAGGCCTCCAGATAAAAAGAAGTATCTGATGACAGTTTGAGAAAAAATATCCAATGTGGTTAGATCAAAATATTCAAAATATATGTTGCGATATCTCATTAGAATCGCCTCGGGGGGCGATTCTAATGAGATGTCACAAATATATTTTAAGGATTTTTTTATATGAATTCTCTTGAAATCGAACCATAGATATGTCATATTTTCAAGCCCCCTCCCCCACACACATACATTTCGGCACCTCCCAGCCCCACCAGTTATCCAGAGCCCCACCAGTACGTGATGGTCTGGATCCGGGCCTGAATAAAATTCTTTTTTTAAGAGTTGTCCCCATTGATTAGGGAAGCAAAACATAGAAAAGGGTTGTTTCCTCTGAAAGTGTATCATTTAAAAGATTTTTCATTTGTTTGCCTGACTTTGACTATAAGATAATTTTGCCATATTATTATGAAGTATATATAGTAGGTATGTAGTTGTATTTGATGATTAGTAATTACGTGTAATGTATTAAGGTTTACATATGAAACAATATGTAACTGTTTTGATAGTACATGCCAACAATTTTACCTATTCTATAAACATTTTATAATGTCTGTAAAAAATTGTGCATAATGTCTTTCAATGTACAAACTGTATGAACAAATGTCTGCGTATTTGTTTCAATTTGTACATGCAAAGTGTCATTTTAGTACCATTATATGTTATGAAGTTTGCATAACTACTTGATTCAAATTATGTTTATGGTGTACATATGATTTTCCGCATGACCGACTTGAATTGCAATGAATGAAAAATTGCGGATATGAACTAAAACAATTCAAACTTTATAGTTTGCATGGCAAATTGCCATGACTTGAATTGTAATAAATGAAAAATTGCGGATATGAACTAACACGGTTCTATAGTACGCATAGCAAATAGCCATGCCTATTTAAAGGCAGCAACACTGCATTGATACAATGTATTATTCCGTAAAATGTTGAATTAAATCAAAGAAAACCCCGGAAGGGTAGTATAACGTATTCATTGACAATAAGGTGGCAATTTTTCTCTTCCAAAACAATCCAAAACATCAAGACCTGTCTTATAAGACGGATCTCGATTTTTGGGATTGTTTTGGAGGAGAATGTCCCATTTTAGAGCCGACTTGCGCAAGACTGATATACATATTAGCGGTACTTTGGGAAGAAAAATTCACGTCTTATATACGAATAAATATTGTTTTATCCCGAAAAGCATTTTATTCAACCATAGAAAACGCAGGAAGGGTGGTGCATGACATTATATTTTATTTGTGTTGCCAGAAGAAAAAATCTGGTTCTCTAATGTTATTGAATTGCGAAGCGCTTCTTGTAGAATTTAAGCGACGACCACTGGCTTCTTCATACGATGAACGCTGAAAAATCAATTTTTTTTTTGGTTTATATTTACATTTTATTTTAGACCTTTCCTGTGCCGCTTTCGTGGTAATTTAATGAATGTAGAATATGCAAAATATGCGTCGAAGAAAAGACAGAAACGACGTATTCGGCCATTTCGTTAAACAGCCGTCGCCATAACGTGGGGTCAGTCAAAAGTTGCGTGGACCAATTGAGGCGTTTGAGTACCTTAGACGTCGCTTGACGACAACGTCATATGATCAACTGTCGTTCATCGGTGTATGGAGCCAGTTGCTCTATTCGGTGTACCTATGGGAAGTCAGTGGCAAGTGTAAATATTACGTATTGAAAGGATAATTTCAACACTTTAAGATGTATGGTTTACCTCCATGTTTTCTTTTCTGTAATTTCTACAAAGGGAAACAACTTTCATTACTTCCTGTTTGTTTCCTTAAAAGACGAAGCCACTACAGATGAGGACTACTCTTAATGGAATTTTCGTGTAGGAGAGAAATTATTTTTCTTTAAGGGTTGCCTCTAATTAAAAGGAAGGTAAAATTAGAATAGAGTTGTTTCCCCTGAAAGTGTATTCATGTACTTGAAAGATACTAATTTTGTTTTTAATTTTTGTGCCTGATTTTAAGATATTTTGCCATATAATTATGTACATGTAGCATATGTAGTAGATATGTATTTGATGATTCGTAATGATATGTATTGTATAATAATTTACATATCCAGCAATCTGTAATTGTTTCGATGGTATATACTGACAACTAAGCTCGTTTTAAAAACATTTAATTTTGTATGTACAAATGTTTACATATGCACTGCAATGTGCGAACTGTATGTACAATGTTTGCATATTTGTTATGTTCTGTACATGCAAAGTGGCAAGGTTTTTGTACCACAATTTGTTATAAAGTTTGCATAACTATTTGATTCAAATTATGTTAATTGTGTGCGCATGACTGACTTGTATTGCAAAGGATGAAAACTTGCGGATATGAACTAAAACAGTTCAAATTCTATAGTATGCATAGCTAATAGCCATGCCTATTTAAAATGCAGCAACACTGCACTGATAAAATGTATTATTCCGTAAAATGATGCATTCAACCAAAGGAAACCCAGGAAGGGTAATATACCGTATTTCTTCCACAATAAGACGGAAATTTTCTCTTCCAAAACAATCCATAAAATCTAGATCCGTCTTATCTTATAAGATGGATCTAGATTTTTGGGATTGTTTTGGACGAGAATGTCCCAAACCAGAGCTGACTTACGCAAGACTGATATACATATTTGCGGTACTTTGGGAAGGAAAAATTCCCGTCTTATAATCGAATAGGTATTGTACTATTCCGAAAAGCATTGTATTCAGCCATAGAAACCCAGGAAGGGGGTGCATGACATTATATTTTTTTATTTGTGTTGCCTCCTGTAATTATTTCATGCCAACAAGATAATGTGTTTTATGGTTAGCCACATGCACAATGACTCTTCAACCTTGGCTTGAATATCAAACAATGTTTCAGTTCTTCGATCCTAGGTTTCACTTATTCAAAACCAAGTATTGAAAACAGTTTATATCTTAAACCATGCATTAAAACTTTAAACTTAAGTTTGAAACCGATAAGTCGTTGAGATTGAATATATGGATTAAACTTTTAAGAAAAAATAACAATCGTTTATGGAACTTAGGATCAAAAGTTTATAATCCATGGTTTAAGACGTCCAAGGACTGATAAGTTTAAAGTTCTCAATCTATGGTTTAAGACTTCCAAGGGCCGATTAATTAAAAGTTTTGAATCCATGGTTTAAAACCCTTGTTTAAGAATATAATTCTGTGAAATTTGTCTTGAAAAGTTTAAAAATTGGATCGATGATTAGACACTTTGGTTGTAACCGGTGTTCAAATCCAAACTGAGGTTTTTAAAACCTAGGTTGAAGCTTCATTGTGGATTTTTTGTCAACAGGGTTTTACTTTTCAGACTTGAAGATAAATGTACAGACCCCATCAATACATATTATCTTGTTTTCTTGAGATATTCTTTGACGAAACAATCTCTTGATGGGCGAGCTAATAATCGTATTATCGCTAGATAATAATTGAGCTGCGACACGAGAATACCAACAATGTGGTTGTGCGCTCAGCGCAGACTCAGATCAGCCTGGACATCCTCCAGCCTGATCAGAGTCTTCGCTTTGCGCTTTAAGGATAGCTAAGTGTCTAAGCTACATTCATGCGGACAGCGAGGACTCTGATCAGACTGGGCGGATGCCCAGGCTGATCTGAGTCTGCGCTGTGCGCGCAACCACTTTGTTGGTTTCTCACGTCATGTCTCATTTGATCAACGTTGATTCTATGTATTGATTCAACGTTTTTTGTCATTTAGCTTACGATGATTCGGTGTTGATTCAACGTTGTGTGCCCAGTGGGAACGTTCTAGCACCAAGATGAAATGTACTATACATGTTTCTTCTGTTATGTGCAAACTTTGCTCAGCTGCGAACGGGCTATCCAGACATGTCCCAGTCAGACTGCAAACTGTATTATTACATACATTTTTCTATATTATACGAAAAACAGTTAGTTGACTTCACACGTTCACAGTTTGAACAGGATGTGCATGTTGACAAGTCAAAAATAAAAAAGACACACTGTGCATGTAAATATTAGATTACAGATGTTTGCATGTTTGTGTGGGATTTGTCTTGACGCGGCTCAGTAGAAACATGTATAACTTCTTTATCTTTATTTTTTGCCAGTTTGAATTAATGTTTAAAAGACTTAATTTGTGTAGGTTATTAGCCTGCGAAATTACGTCTTCCCAACTATGTTTCATTTTGATAATTATAATGATATAATAAATATGTTAAGTAAAATGTCTGTTCGTAGACATTTTACAATAATATTTTGTCTATTTCCTTTTTGCCGCGTTTGTATTTTCGCAAATAAATATTTAGTAAATATTACATGCGTTTATTTTTTCTGCCTTACAGAAACTTTTGGAAACAACATAGTCTACCGTACAGTTGGAACGCAAACCCTCGAAAAGCGGTGATTGTGTTTACAACGGCGGCTCCTTCCACATAAAAAATAGGCCCGAAAAATGGCGAACAGGGTTCTTGACGAAATTTTCCTTTATTCGCAGATGAATTTAGAGGCCTTGACAATATTAAAATGATTCCACATATAAAATGTCTTTGCTAACGAGTTTTAAGAAGGCTTTCTCAACAAAATTCAGGGCAAAAACTGCACGAAATGCTAATTTAATATTCATCGTCAAAGTACAATACTCTATCTTGATTCTATAGAAAACCTGCATCAACATAAAACATAATTTACAGAAAGTTGGGACTTTCTCCAATGCGCACACCCATGCCATCGACAACTTTATTATTTCTCCTTTTGGCATGTGAAATTTCAAGTAATATCGTTTTAAAAATTGCAAAATTAAAGATGGCACCTTTGGTTTTAATGCTCAAGAAACGGTCTTGCACGTGGTATGGGCACCAGCAATACGTTCCAGACAGTCGCGACTTAGACAGAAAATTAAGGTCGACAGCTTGACAAACATCTGGTCAGATTACTAAATAATAAAGAAGAAAAAAATACGGAGTTTAATTAGCTAAAACAGGCTAAAAAATGGTAAAACGTACCTCACCCCACCTCCGGCCTGATTGGCACTCTACAAATTTGATGTTCTGCCACTCCAATTTGTGACAATAATATCTTTTTCAAACTTTATTTATCTTTCGAAGCCATCTGTTTTCTGTCAAATAAGTTATTAGGTCACTGTTGTGACGTCATCAATGATTATGACGTATATTACCTAGCCCGCATGCCATGTAAGATCATGTAAACGGATTATACGTCGAACATGAAATTTACTACGTAGTACGAAGTAAAGAGTTTCTTTCTTGTCGTTTTGTTTTGTCTAGTTTTAAAAAAAATACAATCTGATTTTACTCAACAATTATAGAAAACATAGTTACTGAGAAAGAAACAAGCCAGGTGGGGATGGAAGGAGGATGTTGATGACAAGGGTGTGTGTGTGGTGGGGGGGGGGGGGGGGGGGGTCAGGGGGGGGGGCAGGCAAATGGGGGAATTTCGTCTTGAATGATGCCTGGAGTGATGTATAGGTCCCAAACATGACTTGAGCAGTCGTTGCTTTGACAGCGGCTTATTTCTCTCCCTCTATCTCTCTCTCTCAGTCCGATTCAATGGCTAAATTTTGGCTTCATTGTTGTTACACACACTGAGATTTATTACATTTGAATCTTACCAATAGTTGAGCCGCGACAGGGAAAGAAGAATCTTGTCGGATATGATAACAGCAAAATCTGCTTAGTCTGATAAGACTGCTTCAAGATACAAAGCTGTATATAAATCCTGATTGGCTTGCAAGCACACTCTTTCCGTTCTGAAATAATCTGATAATCTGGCTAATATTAAAAGTACTACGAAGAGCATTTCGTGTTTTCGATGATGAGCCTGAAAAAATGTGTCAGGGTGTGTGGGTGGTGGGAGGTGTGGGGAACATTTGGAGGCTAGCTACGTGCCCTCCGACGTTTGGCACGTGGCACAAAGAGCAGCCATTTATTCCGTGGAAGCATAGTACTGTACATGTACTTAAACTGTATACGAATCGCTCCACTTCGGCAAATTCCGCATCCTGAATAATCGTAAAGACTATTGACAGTGTACCTAAACAATCTGTTTGAAAATTGAAAACAGTGGGCGTGTGAGGAACTGTTAAAATACGCACGAACTTTGTATACTTATTCAACCAACCCATCATTGCTTTCATAAGCAAAATGTGCATGAACATAAAAGCTGCCAGAGAAGATCCGTACTAGAATGCACACATGCAAGTTGTTCATCTTGACTTTTATCTATCTAAGTCTTTGCTGGCTGCATGTCACCCGTATACTTTCGGGCCCTCAGAAAATAAAGCATTTGCTCCTTTGGGAGCAAATTTGTTTTGAAGAGTTTCCCAGTTCAGGAAAGCTAATTGGAGAAAGTCAAATAAGCTGTAAATCGTAATTTTTTGTTCACGTGTTTGACGTTGAAGTAAAGGGCACTGTTTCGTTGATAATAACACAGCCGGGAAAGAATGTCTTGGAATTATTTTAACAGAAATATTAAATAATGGAAGTCAGAGAAGTGCTCTTAAAATTTCAACTGGTGAGACAATATGATTAATCTGTATGGCGGCGTGAAAATACAGAGGGGTTCGTCGATAGCCCTTTTGATGGCGACATTTTAGAACAAGAAATCGTTGCTATGGGCTTGATTATATCCCTACTCCTTGGAGCTACGTTCCAACTGGTATTCATCCTATAAACGCCCGGGTCGTTGCATTTTGCGAAAGGGGACGTTAGCGCCTTAAGTAAAGAAAATCAGCAACTGCCAAAATGTCTAATAAGCATTCTAACACAGTGCGCCTATAGAAGCAATGGAAAACTTACGTGTTTTATTCCTCAACAATTCACTGTTTCGGAGCCCGTGAGTCTAATTAATAAGGCTGGCGTCACTAGTAATTAATTTTGTGACGCTTCGAGACGTTACAGTAGACTTTGTAACGTCGCTTTTTCTGTCTAAAATCGCCATAAAATCGTACATTGTATCTTAAGCCGTGTTCATGTGCACTTTTTGCACCCGGGTGCAAAAATACACCCGGGGTGCAAATTTGCACCCCGGGTGTATTTTTGGCCACGTGAACGGTGTTTTAAGAAAAAGCACCCGCGTGCAAATTTGCACCCGGGTGCAAATTTGACCCTACTTTTGAGGTGGTGCAATTTTATTTGCACCCCAGTGCAAATTTGCCCCCGGGTGCAGATTGTGCACATGAACGCTAAATGTGTTTATCAGTATACATTTGATCTACGATTTTTTCAAAATGACTGGCCTTTTTATTATGATCTTGTATATAATCGGATGCCAAAATAAGATATCAAAATTCTCTTTATCAAATTGAAAATCAGACTGTTATCAAAACAGATATGCATAAATTACTGACACTACGATTTTGGTCATTCTTAAGCAAGATGTCCACCCGTCAACGTCGTAAACGTGGAAGCGGCTAGGACGACGAGACAACAGATGCCTTGTTGGACATCTGGAACGATGTAACGGTGCAAAACGAATGACGATGTTGCGGTGTCCGATACAGTAGTTTATAAGAATATAGGCTGTGAATAGCTCGTCCACGATTGCCGAGAAACCCATTTCACACAAAATGGACATGGCAGTCCCGAAAAGGTTCCCTATCGTCCTATACTCTCAAGTCCCAGCTAAATGATATAGAGTTACTGCCACTTGCAGCTCAACTGACAGAACGTGTACCCGCGCATCCCGTTGGAGCTGCCCGCGCAGTTTGTTACACAGATTGTCAAAAGAGGCCTTTGACATGCTGAATTCGTTCAGCCTCTGATCATCAGTTTAAGTCCCATCGGTCCCAAGCACTATAGTCGTCCACAACTCTTGACCACGTGGTTTCTCTCAATGCCATTTTCTCTGCGCTATTCTAATCATCTAAACACAGCGAATTTCTACTCAAAACTGGGTAACTTATGTTAAGTTTAGTGTCAAATCCAGGTACGTATGGACACAATTTATTGGCATATGAACGCTACACAAGGGGGTGCAAATTTGCCCCCGGGCGCAAATTTGCACCTGGGTGTAGATTTGCACCCGGGTGCAAAAAGTGCACATGAACACGGCTTTAGATACAGTTAAGAATATTAGCGGGAGTATCACGCGCTGGCAGGAAGGTTTGGAGGATTTGAATGAAAAGAATTCTTTTACAGCGTTTTTGAGTGTTAGAATCGAAAACGTTAGCTCTAGCATTGACTTGTTGAGTAATAATTAACTATTTGTCGGTCAGTTATAAGTGGATATATCACTTGGGCTCCGCGCACGACTATGATCAACTTTACAACTGACCTCCAAACTGTGAAGTTATTAGTCAATAATTCACTGCTAGAGTTTATCTATTTCTTAAATATAAAGGTGATGATTCACATCAAAGAAAACAATTCTACTAGTTTTGCCTCCGCGTTAATAGGGGGTCTACTCTAAAAAGAATGAATTTGCTCCATTTGGAGCAACTTCTATTTTTTAACAGTAATCACATTTCAAAGAGCTACCTTATTAATACAGAGAAGCAAACAGGGCATACAACATAACATTATTTTCGGAAAAGAAGCAGGAGTCGTTTATCAGAGCAGGGGCGTTAATTAGGGTTAATACGGTAGCCAGTTTTAATCCCTCACGTACTCTTTAAAGATGAGTATTATGGGTTCGTCCATGCGTTCGTGGATGTACATGTACCTTGTGACTGCAACTCCTTCAGCAATCAATTGCATTAAGCAATCAATTGCATTGATTTGTTAAACTTCCAAAAATGAAGTTACACCATCTGAAGTCGATCATATTTCTTGGCATCATGATCAAAATTAAAAACAGCATACATACAGGGCAGTGATACATGTAACGAATATTTTGATCTAGAAATGCCCCTCCGACGCCGCTCGGCAACACGCAGGATGCACTTGTTTTAAACATTTGGTCAATCATAGACGAGGATGTTTCAGTACAATATGTAGGCCTGCTCATTATTAGTTGTGAAAGATTTCATTGACTGGATATGATTTTAAGTTTATTTCGACATGGGCTTTCAAGAAAACTCAAAAATTAAAATCTCCGGTAATTATAATAGATGGAACATTAGTAGGCCTGTCAATGGCAAGGTCGACTGACCTTTCAGTCTTATATAAGGTGGCCTGATTGGAAATCGGAGGTCTGTAAAAACACCGTGTAGCTTACCCTAAATTTTAATTTCGATGAAGCTTCCTGATTTAAATTTTGTGAAAAGAACGAATCTCTGCGGTTCACCAAAGTGTCGTCAAAATCAATTGGGAATTTGTGGACTAGAAAGTGACGTATAAATCAGTCAGTTTGAAATATAAAAAGAGAAATAAAGAGTCTATAAGTTCTTACCTAGATTATTAAGTTACATTTGAGCCACGATACGATTGATTGATTGATTGATTTGATGCTTAACGTCCGCGGTAATCAGCTATCATGGTCATGTCGGGACGGTCAGTTAACCTAACCACACTATTCCTGGGCAGGCGTAGACCTCCTAAGCGGTTAACTAGTACTAAGTGCACATTCTTTCGCCAGTAACTGACGGCTGCCCTTCTTGAATCAGCGGAAGGAGAAACGAAAGTATATGGCCAGACCGGGTTTCGAACCCAGGACCTCTGACTTATGAGTCAGGTGCCCTGCCGATTGCGCTACGCGGCCTGTGCCACGATACGACAAAACCAACAAAATGAATATGCGCCCAATGAAGACTCAGATCAGCCTGGGCATCCGCCCAGTCTGTTCAGTCTTCGCTGTGCGCGTAAAGGGTAGCTAAGGGTCTAAGCTACCTCCATGCCGACAGCAAAACCTCTGATCAGATTGTGCGAATGCCCAGGCTGATCTGAGACTGTGCTGGGTGCATATACTACTTTGTTGTTTTTTGTCGTGTCGTGGCTCATTTGACCGTGTAGTATATCAAAATAAAACACGTCATCCACCAACTTGAAGCAGACTGCAGCTGGAGAGTTCTCTAGATCCATTTAGCCTGCTCTTAACTTTTTGTCCTGTTATCTTTCACCCCCTTTGCCGATAACATGTTTTTTTCGCTCACTGTCATTCTTTTACATACTTGGGTTAGCTCTGTCTAGAATATCTGCGACGGCTTGTTGTAGTAGAAGAGGAAGATTTTTTACCAGCATTCGCAAACTTACTAGGGTCAAGTCAGGTAAATTCGTACAGTAGGTAAATTCGGACATACCATTGCAAACATTGAAAATCCAGATGAGACGGCTCATAACGATTTTTACTGTTTGCCCAGTTAATTTTGTTTTAATGCCCAAACAACTGACATATAAAGGAAACAATGTCGCTGTCCGAATTCACATGCTGTCAGAAGCGTGGTAGCTCAGTGGTTAGCGCACTTGCCTCTGATGCTAAAGGTCCCGAGTTCGAACCCGGGTAACGGCGTTTGAATTTCGATGTCCGAACACGCTTCCTTAATGTCATTTGCAGGGATGACATTAAAAATGTGTGCCGTCCTTCGGATCGGGACGTTAACTGGAGGCCCCCTGTGCAGGGAGAGAATCCCCTGTGCAGGTTAAAGATCCCTTCTGTAGTTACATGGCTACAAGGAGGTTCATCCTGCAAAACTGGAGTGTACATCGTACACCTGCTCATAATCCTCGAGAGAGGGTGTAGCAGTATATGAAGAAAGAAAAAAAAAGAATTTACTAGATTTTGAACCCAGTGCATAAACATTCAAATGTGCAGTTGTAGCTATAGGCAAACACGAGTTACGCTAGACAATTCATTATGATAATAAAAAGAGGAAAATAAAGAAGCAGACTAGAAGAAAGAGTGAGTATTAGTCATGTTATAGTCATGTTATTGGAAAAAAGGAGATAAAATAAGGACATAATAACTAAAAGGCTAGGTACAGTTCTATTTAACGGATACTGACTTCTGGTTTAAATGTCGGGTTCATTGATTACTCTTCCTTGGGTAACTGTATTTACCGAAATACCGAAACGGACTGGAAATACCGAAACGAATACTTAAATATATAGGACAATAGCGTGTCGGTAATTGATTGTTTATACTGGTATAATAGAAAAGGAATTAAATGCGTTTTTCACTAGTACCTTTATGGCTTATAGTAATAATATTAAAGATCTTTCTGTGTAGATAGTCCCATCATGGTGTTTATGGACACATACATGATTGAATACTTACAAACATTCAAATATTGAATGAATATACTGTGAGCTTCCTCAGACCAAGTATTTATACTTTATTCAGTTCAGTTCGGTTCTCCTAACGACGTTCCCCAAGTGGCTCAGCAGAACGCTTGAAACACTTCAGAAGTAAAGTAGTTTGACCGATCATAAAACCGGCTACAAATCTGTAAGAGAGCTTCGGGAGCAGTTCTTTGTTTATTATACATGCTCAGTATTTCTAATGCAAACCTGTGAATAGTACTGAAAACGAGGATTTATTTCTAGCTTATCCTACTGTGCCAGATGATATCTGGAGATGGTGTCGGGAGTACCGGCTTTTGAAAGAAGCGAATGAATTAATATGAGCAGCGACACGACAAAACAAACAATGTGGTTGTGCGCCCAGCGCAGACTCAGATCAGCCTGGGCATCCGCCCAGTCTGATCAGAGTCTTCGCTGTCCGCATAGAGATAGCTTCGACCCTTAGCTACCCTTTGAGCACTTAACAATGAGTCTGACCAAATTGGGTAGATGCCCAGGCTGATCTGAGTCTGCGCTGGGCGCACAACCACATTGTTGGTTTTCTTGTGTCACGGCTCATATGTGTTTAACTGCTACTTTTGTGTAGTTTTGTAATTATTGTTAGGCTGCATCTTACAAGCATACCATCCATTGCTTTGTTATTCTGATTCAGTAAAAGCAAACATTTTCACCTAGGTTCTTGCACGGGGGAGGGGGGGGGGGGGCACTTCCATTATAAAGCAGGGTATATATGTGCCGCTGGAATAGCCCTACTTATTTTTATCAGCCAGATACATCAATAGGTATGATTTTACAGACTAATATACACTAATAGGTCTTATTAGAGAAGTTTCCCCTAAGAGACCTACTACATAAACATAAGACATAAACATAACGAGATACGTAAAGCCAATACTACAGTAACTGCTCGTAATCGCATGGCTGTTTTTTCATGCATGTAAAAATGGCATCTTCTCCGAAACCGCTAGGTCTAGAGCTTTGATATTTGGTATGAAGCATTGTCTAGTCGTCCTCTACCAATGTTGGTCACCGAAATGGCCCTGGGGCAGGGGTCTTGGGTTCGAAAATAAAAAAAAATAAAATAAAAATCTTCTTCTCCAGAACTGCTTGGCTCAAATGCTTGAACTTTGGTATGTAGCATTGCTTAGTGGTCCTCTACCAACTTTGTTCAAATGGTGGCTCCAGGGTCTAAAATGGCCCTGGGGCAGGGGGTTTTGTGTTCGAAACTAAAAAATACTTAAAAATCTTCTCCACCAGAACTGCTTGCCTCAAATGCTTGAAAATTGGTATGTAGCATTGCCTAGTGGTCCTCTACCTAGTTTGTTCAAATGGTGGCCCCAGGGTCCCAAATTGCCCTGGAACAGGGGATCTTGGGTTTGAAACTTACACATACTTAAAAATCTTCTTCACCAGAACTACTTGGCTCAGTTGCTTGAAATTTGGTATGAAATATTGCCTAGTGGTCCTCTACCAAGTTTGTTCAAATGGTGGACCCAGGGTCCAAAATGGCCCTGGGGTAGGGGGTCTTGGGTTTGAAACTAAAAAATACTTAAAAATCTTCTACTCCAGAACTGCTTAGTTCAGATGCTTTAAAGTTGGTATGTACCATTGCCTAGTGGTCCTCTACCAAGTTTGTTCTAATGGTGGCCCCAGGATCCAAAATTACCCCTGGGCCAGGAAGTCTTGGGTTCTAAACTAAATAATACTTAAAAATCTTCTTCTCCAGAACTGATTGGTTCAGATGCTTTAAATTTGGTTTGTAACATTGCCTAGTGGTCCTCTACCAAGTTTGTTCAAATGGTGGCCCCAGGGTCCAAAATGGCCTCGGGGCAGGGAGTCCCAAGTTTGAATCATAGAAATACGTAAAAAAAATATTAAAAATTCTTCTTCTTCAGAACCGCAAGGCTCAGATGCTTGAAATTAGGTATGTAGCATTGCCTAGAGGTCCTCTACCTAGTTTGTTCAAATGGTGGCCCCAGGGTCCAAAATGGCCCTGGAACAGGGGTCTTGGGTTTGAAACTTACACATACTTAAAAATCTTCTTCACCAGAACTACTGGGCTCAGATGCTTGAAATTTGGTATGAAATATTGCCCAGTGGTCCTCTACCAAGATTGTTCAAATGGTGGACCCAGGGTCCAAAATGGCCCTGGGGTAGGGGGTCTTGGGTTTGAAACTAAAAAATACTTAAAAATCTTCTACCCCAGAACTGCTTGGTTCAGATGCTTTAAATGTGGTATGTAACATTGCCTAGTGGTCCTCTACCAATTTGTTCTAATGGTGGTCCCAGTATCCAAAATTACCCCTGGGCCAGGGAGTCTTGGGTTCTAAACTAAAAAATACTTAAAAATCTTCTACTCCAGAACTGATCGGTTCAGATGCTTTAAATTTGGTATGTACCATAGCCTAGTGGTCCTCTACCAAGTTTGTTCAAATGGTGGCCTCAGGGTCCAAAATGGCCTCGGGGCAGGGAGTCCCAGGTTTGAATCATAGAAATACGTAAAAAAATATTAAAAAATATTAAAAATTCTTCTTCTTCAGAACCGCAAGGCTCAGATGCTTGAAATTATGTATGCAGCATTGCCTCGTGGCTGTTTGTACAAATGGTGGCCCCAGGGTCCAAAATGGCCCCGCGACAGGGAGTTCTAGGTTTGGACCATAGAAATATATAGAAAAATATTTTAAAAATTTTCTTCAGAACCACTTGTCTCAGATGCTTGAAATTTGGTATGTAGCTTTGCCTAGTAGTCTTTTACCAAGTTTGTTCAAATGATGACCCCAGGGTCTAAAATGGCCCTGCCCCAGGGGGTCCTGGGTTTGAACCATAGAACTACATAGACAAATATTCAAAAATCTTCTTCTTCAGAACCACTTGTCTCAGATGCTTGAAATTTGGTATGTAGCTTTGCCTAGTAGTCTTTTACCAAGTTTGTTCAAATGATGACCCCAGGGTCTAAAATGGCCCCGCCTCAGGGATTCCAGCGTTTGAACCATAGAACTACATAGAAAAATATTCAGAAATCTTTTTTCAGAACCACTTGGCTCAGATGCTTGAAAATTGGTATGATGCATTGCCTTGTGTTCCTTTATCAAGTTCAAATGATGGCCCCAGGGTCTAAAATGGCCCTGCGGCAGGGAGTCCTGAGTTTGAGCCAAGGAAATACATAGGAAACTATTAGAAAATCTTCTTCAGAACCACTTGTCTCAGATGCTTGAAATTTGGTATGATGCATTGCCTGGTAGACTCCTTCAAAGTTTGTGCAGATGGTGGCCCTGGGATCCAGAATGGCCCTGGGACAGGGTGTCTTGTGTTCGAAATTAAAATGTACTTAAAATCCTTTTTCTCCAGAACCCCTTAGTGCAAATGCATGAATTTTTTTATGATGCACTGCTTAGTGGTGCATTACCAAGTGTGTTCAAATGATGGTGCCAGGGTAAAAAATGGCTCAGCCCTAGGGGGTCCTGGGTTTTAACCATAGAAATACATAGAAAAATATTCAGAAATTTTCTTCTTCAGAACCACTTGGCTCAGAGGCTTGAAATTTAGCTTTTAGAATTGCCTAGTGGTCCTTTACCAAGATTATTCTAATAATGGTCCCAGGGTCCAAAATGGCCCTGCCCCAGAGGGTCCAGGGTTTGAACCATAGCAATACATAGAAAAACATCAGAACCATTTGGAAATGGTTGCAAACTATCACGTTTGTTCAAATTATGACCCTAGTTTGACCTTTAACCTTTTGGCTCAGGTGAGCGATTCAGGGCCCTTTGGCCCTCTTGTTCGTCTCGGTGTATCCTGGCAAATCTGGGACGAGAAGGCTAAACATTGCAACTTTATATGTTTCATATAAGCTGCCTACTACATAAACACAATACGTAAACATAAGAAGACACGTAAACCAATACATAATACATATTGTTATATACAGAAACTGCACATAAACGACTACAAAAACGTAAACACACAAAATACCAAAAAATATTCTACTTTTTAGCTCACCAGAGCCGAAGGCCCCGGGGGAGCTTATAGGATAGGCAGTTGTCCGTCGTCTTCTTTCGTTGTCGTCTGTCGTCAACACTCTCAAACAACATCTCCTCTGAAGACAGTCCCGATTGTGCCCAAATTTCATCTGTAGCATTCTTTGGCTGGACGATTATAAGTCTTTATTTTTTTATGAAAATCGGCTCCTTAGTTTGGTTGCTATGGCAACTTAAATTTCCCATAGATTTATAATGGGGAAAATTGAAAACTGGCACTTTCTGCCAAACCATTGCAGATATATTTTGATAAAACTTTTATAGAAATGTTCCTTGAGAAATCTTCTGTCAGCTTTATGTTCTTTTGCCCACTGCTCTTTTAACTGGTTGCCATGGAAATGCAAAATCTGAAAAAAAAAAACTTAAAAAATTATCTCCTTTGATGCCACTGGGCCAGTTGGGTCCAAATTTCATATGTAGCACCCTTGGGCTTGGGGATTAAAAGTTTGTGTTTTATGAAAATCAGATCTTTAATTTGGTTGCTATGGCAACTTGAGTTTCCATTGACTTACAATAGGGAAAATTAAAAAATGGCATTTACTGCTAAGCCTTTGCAAATATTTTGACAAAACTTTTATAGAAAAGTTTCTTAACTAGTCTTCTTTTTTGTCCCATGGCTAATTTTTATTGGTTCCAATGAAAAGCAAAATGCCAAAAAAATGTATGCTTTCAAAATGTCGTCTCAGAAACCCAAAGCTCTGACGCTGAGACTTTACGGATATATTGCACACATAAGTCATTACAGATTTTGTGTGTTTTAATGAAAATTAGCTCTAGTTCAGCTGCTATGGCAACTAAGTGTTTCCATAGACTTTTAATGGGCCAAATTGAAAACTGGCATCTACTGCCAAGGCATTGCTGACATTTACACAAAACTTTTATGGGAAATGTTCATTGAATGGATGGATGAATGGATGACTTGCGGTTTTACGTCCTTTTCAACAGTATTTCAGTCATATCAGGACGATGGAACGGTGATACTGAAAGGCTGTATGCAATGGAACCCCGTTTTCGGTTGGAACCCGGCGCGACTCGAACCCGGTCCGCTAGATCAGTAGGCCAGCGCTTAACTCATTGAGCTACCGGAGCTCCCTAAATGTTCCTTGAGAAGTCCTCTATAAGCCATATGATTTTATGCCCACGGCTCATTTTTATTTGTTGCCATGGAAACCAAACTGTAAAAATAAAAAAAATACCATAACTTTTCTGCTCAGGAACCATATGCTCTATGAGGCAGATAGTTCATAGACATACTAATTATATTAGCCTTTACAGATTTTATGTTTTCCATCTTAGTGTTATGGAAAAAAACACAATAGGATTCATTGCTTAGCCATTGCAGATATTCTAACCTAACATTTTAAGAAATATTACTTGAGTGGTCTTCTATCAGCCCTATTTTTTTCTGTTCACCGCTTATTTTAACCGGGTTCCATGGCAAAAATGTTTAGATAATTAGTACTTAGTCAATAAAAAAAAATTTCCGGGAAATTCCGAGTATAAACGGACCTGCTAAAAATTGCGCAAGGTTTATAGATAAGTATTGGTAAATTACCAACTATGTACAATCAGTCGGGCTAGCCGAGTGGTTTAAGCACAGGAATATTTTGCGCATGCAGTGATCGGGTAACCGGGAGTTCAAACCTCAGCAAATGTAAATTTTTTTTCTTCTTTCTTTCTGTTTATTTAGTGTTTTTTTTCCTAGTCGTCTTCTTTTCTTGCTCTTTTGATGTTCTTTTTTTTTTTTCCCCTTTTCTGTGGTTAAAACAACTACTGAAGACTGAATTAAACGAACAAAAGTAGATGTGAAATCCAAACGCATGAGCTTAGTGCCGAACTGCAGAAAATAAAAGGATCCGTATGGAATGTAAGATTCTTTGAGAAAGTTTCTTATAATAAATTTCTGTTCATTGACGGACCTACTTGCTCTGTAGCCTAAATACATACAATATTTTGCGGAGTTTTGCGCGCAACATTTTGACATACGCTTTGTTTTGACATCAGCTGATTTTGTGTTCGCGCATTTGCATTTACGCAACTGCGTAGTTGCATCGTTGAAATTTTGCGGTTGTTTTGAAGCATAGACCAGCCAGTCTATGAAACATGGCCATCTTGCATTTGTAAAATGCATTGGTTCAGCGCATAATTGAAATCTGCGCACTACATATTCCGGCGACTTTGCTAACACACGCGTACGGTAGTTTTGGCGTTGGCATATGGCGTTATAAAAATCAGTGTTTTGCGAAAAACGATCCCGACAATTTGCGGCAATTAAGGCGAAATGTATAGAGTGATTTCAAGTATGCCTTTGTAGACTTTTGTGTTACTTAGGCGTAAAACAACTTTTTCACTCTTATCACATTCGCATTCAGAGAGCGGGATACACTTCTTTATGATTGCTCAAAGGGAAGCAATCTAAATACGCGATTGCAGGACACACAAGACATATTGTACGCAAGTGCGTATTATTTGTTTTTCTGTTCTGCTTAACTTATGGGTAGGTATCACTGTTCACTGTTGTGAACACTCTACTCTACTAAACCCTTTCTGAGTTACGCTTCTCATTAAAAAGTCTCAGATTTGAGTTAGTTCTTCTCAAAAAAAAAAAAAAAAAGGAAGAAAGTACATGTGTTTCAGCGTACCACTGTTTTGAACGTGCTACGTCTGAAAACAGAGAAAGTTTGAAGGGAACGTTCCACTGTTGTTCAAGTGCTACGTTCGCACTCGTTTAGTTTCAAAAGCAGTAGTGCAGGTAGTACAGAGAAACAGAAGTATAGGAGCAAGTATACAGTAGATTAGAAATAAACGGGCAAAATAGATTATACACTACAATGCACAGTACAGTAGGTAGTACAGCCTAAAGCTACAAAAAGAGTCTGTAAATTATATATATAAAAAGGAAGGTGTGAGTTATACTTCTCACTAAACTATTTGGACTGTACTCACAGACGGACTGTTTCGGGTGTTGTACAACGGTTTGAGTACAACGGTTTGAATTATTTTTCACATATACTGTTGTCAAGATAGTACATTTCTCTAAAAACAAAAAGGTTAAAATTTAGTGAGTTAATCTTCTCACTGGGAGAAACGGACAGATAGATTTTTAGAACGATGGCTACAATGTCAGAAAGAGAAAAGAGATTGCTAAAAAGACAGCAAGCACAGCTTGAAAGGGAAAAGGAAGATTTAAGAAGGAAAATGGAAAAGCAAAGGAGATTGATAGAGGCTTTACAAGTTGGGAAAGGAAAGGAAGAGAGCATATCAGAAGATGTAGACAGGGATAGAACACCAAACCTGACAAATGAAGATCCGTTAGAGGATAAGAGAGAACAACCACTTACATCAAGGGGAGCAAGTGGTGGAACAGAAAGAAGCATAACAGCGGAAGACATGAGCTTAATGGAGTCAACAGGAACGGAATTTCACATAGTTGATGAACTTAGACAATCAACAGGTACACCAGCAGATTTTGTGCCACCAGATATACACAAAGACATAACAACAAAGCAGAAAGAAGTAACATCTATGGCAGATTTGAATTTTGAGACAAGATACAGAAAATTGAAGCAGAGTCTGACTGATTCATTAGAACGATCACGTTCTTTATCAAAAGCTTATGATAAGAAGATAGACAGAGCGAAAGTCACTAGGGATCTACCTTATAGATATACAGACAAGGAAGACGAACAGGGTCTCAGTCTTGCCCCTTACCTACAAAGGAATAGGAGAGAGAAAGAAGAAATTGAAGACAAGGATAGAGTTGAGAAACAGATTATTACTGCTTCCATAGAAGATACCCACAGCGCTGTATCCCTTCCTTTAGATTTAGATGTAGAAGAAAGGAAAGTCATAGATCGCATAAGAAAGTTGGAATTAGAAGAAAGAATAGTGGAGAAAGAAAATAGACAGAGAGCAGCCGAGGAGTCACAAAGAAAGGAAAGAATTAAAGAATTGAGGTCGCATCACCAAATGATGGACGATCAGATGAGACGTGCTCAGAGAATGAAAGCACTGAAAGAAAAAGAAGTTGAGACAGAAAGGCGTCTAAGTGCCAAAGTAAAAGCCCAGATAGAGTTAGATAATAGACTAAGCATTCTATTCAAAGAAGAGGAGGCATTATCTTTCGATGAAAGAAGATTCAAGATTGAACCAGAGGCACAAAGTACACCAAAACCAAAAGTGAGCTTTAAACCTCTCATAGAATATCTACAAGTCTCAAAGGAATCCGAGGTTAACAGAAGAGAGGATTCTATATACCAGAAAGAACCGGAAGTAATGCAGAAAGAAGATGGACAAGGGCAGACAGCTGAAATTCATGAGCGTCTTTTGTCGCAGGAAAGTGAACCTAATGCTCAGATGTTAGAGGAACAGTCTACTCGAGAGCAAGAGTTGAGCAGAAAAGAAGAGTATATTCGTCAGAAAGGAGCTGACCTACAACAGAAAGAAGAAAGATTAAGACAAGCAGCAGAAATAAATGAACGCCTGTTGCCACTAAGGACAGAGTCATATACACAAGTCTCAGAAGAGCATGTGGTAAAGGAGCAGGAGCTGAATAGAAGAGAAGAATATCTAAGGAAATTAGAAGCAGAATTACAGCAAAAAGAAAATGGGATTAGAGATCAGTTGAAGCTATATCCTATGAAACCAGGCAGTGAGCAAAAGGAAAAAGTGTCCAATGATAGCAAAATAGAAGTGATAGATGCAAGTTCTGCTGTAAAGCAGACAGAAATTAATAGCTCAGCTAGGACAGGGAACGATACTAGTAGTTCTGCTAAGAAGCAGACAGATACTAGTAGCGCCGACAGTAAACAGAAAGAAATATCCCCATTTTTGAAACCTTACATTAATTTCTTTTCCGGTACCGAGCCTGTGCCGAAAAATGAAAACAAATTTGAAGAATGGAAGGTAGAAATAGAATGTCTGAGAAAGTCTAGTGTATACCCTGAGTACATTGTTAATCAGGCGTTGCGAAATTCTCTGAAGGGTCAAGCAAGACGAGTGCTCTTTACACTAGGACCTGAAGCCACTACAGAACAAATCCTACATAAGTTAGAAAAAACTTTTGGAAATGTTGCTAGTGGCCAAACTGTACTTCAGGAATTTTATACAGCAGAGCAGAGAGAAAATGAAAGTGTAACGCTATGGGGAATTAGACTTGAAGAAATTTTTCAAAGGGCGGTGGAAAAAGGATTCGCTTCAAATGAACAGCGAGATAAGATGCTGATAGAAAGATTTTGGAGGTCGCTTCGTAGTATAGAGCTGCAGAATGCAACAAGTGTTTATTATCATTCTGCACAGTCTTTCGAAGTGTTAAGACAGAAAGTCAGAGCTGAAGAATATGCTATGGCAACTCACAAGAGTGCTATAGAGAAAGGAGAAAAGAATGTAAATGAGAAATATCAGAATATCAGACCAGTTGTAAAGCCTACTGTACAAAATACTTCACAAGCTTCAGAAGAGGCTGTGAAAGTTGAAGTACCTCAAGTACAACACCAACCTGTTCTACAAGATCCTGTCACCTATAAAATGGTTAAGGACCTCGCAGCAGAGGTTGCGTCTATGAAAAAGCTATTAGAACAATGTTCCAAGTTTAATTCAGATAGAGGTAATCAAGGTCAATGGAATAGAAAGAGAAGTATTGAGAAAGAGAAAGAGAAGAGCAATACAGTGCCTAAGAAAATAGAAGGAAACAAGAAGCCTCAACCAAACAAGTAGGTGTCCTTATCGAAGGGCAGATAAGTGACACCAAAGGCATACAAATAGGCCCTAATAAAGAATTTATGGATAGACTTGTAGGACGTGATAACATCAGTGAGATTTGTATAAATGGCACGAACACTGTAGGTCTCATTGACACTGGATCAGTGATCAGCACAATTGCGGAACACTTCATCCTTATGTTGAACCCAGTTCCGCAACTTTACAGCATTGAAGAACTCGGGCTAAAGGTTAATGTCGCCAATGGACAGACCTTGAATTACTTAGGCTGCGTAGTGGTTGAAGTGAGTGTTCCCTGTCTTGGGGAAGCCACCGTGCAGGTGCCCTGTTTAGTTGTCCCTATGACAGAATACAATAAAGAGGTACCCGTCATAGTGGGCACTAATATAATTAATCGGGAATATCAATGCACAATAGATGGTACAGAGGATATCCCAACCGAATGGGCAAGTGCATTTAAAGCCATTCGTAACGACCAAGTTGGAGTCGTTAGGACAACTACAGCAGTTGTCTTACAGCCTAATGAGACCAGAACAATATCTGGCCTGGCACGGAAAAGCCGCGACTCAGAGGCGGCATTGACAGAGCCATTGGAAGATGGATTGACTTCCAAGGTGTCAGTATGTCCGAGAGTGGTGAGGACAAACAAGCCTGGTACAACAGCACGTATACCAGTGCGCGTTTGCAACCTATCTGCAAAAGTGGTAACAATACCACCCCACTCACCTGTTTGCAACTTAGCAGAAGTGAATGTGCTGAAAAGGGATCCAGTGAAAGAAATGACAGAAAAGTTCACTGCAGAACAACATCAGCATACAGTGTCAGAAGACACTAGTAAGTTTGATGTTGATCTGGAAGGCACTGTATTGACAGCTAAACAGAAAGAGGAGGTTCAGTCATTTCTCTCAAACTGGAAACACATATTTTCGACAGGACCAACAGACTTAGGCAGAACTAATCTTGTCGAACATGAGATCCACCTGGAGGATGAACGACCCTTTAAAGAGCCTTACAGGAAAATTCCGCCTGCACTGGTGGACGAAGTTCGCGAGCACTTGCAGGAAATGCTAGAAATCGGTGCTATACGTGAATCCACCAGTCCTTTCAGCTCAAATGTGGTGATTGTCAGAAAGAAGGATGGGACAATACGCTTCTGTATTGATTACAGAAAGTTAAATCAGCGAACCACTAAGGACGCTTATCCCATACCTCGCATTGATGACACACTTCATTCACTTGCCGGATCCAAATTCTTTTCCACTCTTGACCTAAAGAGTGGATATTGGCAAGTTGAGCTGAGGGAGTGTGACAAACCGAAGACTGCATTCCAGGTGGGATCACTCGGTTTCTTCGAATGTAACCGGATGCCCTTTGGGTTGTGCAATGCGCCGGCTACTTTTCAAAGGCTGATGGAGAGATGCATGGGAGCCCTTAACCTCCGTGATTGTCTAATCTACTTAGACGATATCATCATCTTTTCATCAACGTTTGAAGAGCATCTGGAGCGCCTTCAGGCAGTGTTCAAGAATCTTGAACGGCACAACCTGAAACTGAAGCCCTCCAAGTGCGAGTTCTTCAAAGAACGAGTTCTGTATCTTGGACACGTGGTTTCAGCTGATGGAATTCAGACCGATCCATCAAAGTTGGAGGCAGTCAGCAACTGGCCCATTCCTTAGAGCACAAAAGATGTGCGCAAGTTCTTAGGATTTACCGGTTACTACAGGCGATTTGTAAAAGGGTACGCCTCAATCGTTCGCCCACTGAACGATCTCTTAGTTGGTCATCCAACTAATCCAGGTGGAAAGAAGAAAGCATCTGAAAAGGCAACTCCTTTCAGATGGGACGATGAGCAGCAGCGCAGCTTTGATGCCATCAAGGAACGGCTCACTAACCCTCCTGTACTTGGCTATGCAGACTACCGACTGCCGTTCACACTTCATACAGATGCTTCAGGCAACGGGCTAGGGGCAGCCCTGTATCAACGGCAGAATGGGACCAATCGGGTCATTGCATTTGCCAGCCGAAGCCTGAAGCCATCTGAAAAGAACTATCCAGCACATAAACTGGAGTTCTTAGCTTTGAAGTGGGCTGTATGTGAGAAATTCCATGACTATCTATATGGAACAAGGTTCGAGGCCATAACAGACAACAATCCCCTCACCTATGTTCTCACAACAGCCAAGTTGGACGCTACTGGCCAGAGATGGATAGCTGCATTGTCAAACTATAATTTTGACATCAAGTACAGGAGCGGGAAGAAAAACGCCGATGCTGATGGTTTGTCCCGTTGCCAGGAAGAAGAACAACACCATGTCGTGTTTCCTGAAGTGCTGAAAGCAGTTTCTGTTGCTTCGCAGATAGTCTCGGAAGAGTCTCCTTTGGTTGAGAGTGTAGCACTCTCTGACACTGACTGTAGTGCAGATACGCAAGAGGAGATCCCAGAAGAGACATTTCCATCAACTGCTCTCTCCGGTGTGGATTGGCGGATTGCACAGAGAAAGGACCCAACTATTGGGTTAATCATACAGCATCTCAAGACAGACGCTAGAAAACCGGCTCCGCAGGTTCTAGCAAGCCCTATGTATGATGCTAGGTATGCCAAAGATTGGAACAAGCTATATCTGTGCAACGACATTCTTTACCGGACAGGGACAGTAAGCAACCAGGAATTTCGACAGTTGGTTGTTCCTCTTACATTTCGGGACGAGATTTTCAAAGCGCTGCATAACGATCTCGGCCACCAAGGACGTGATAGAACCACCTCTCTCATTAAACAGAGGTTCTATTGGCCAGGTGTCGACTCATTCGTCCGTGACAGAGTTCGACAGTGTGAACGCTGCCTACTAAGGAAAAAGAAAACGGGCATCAGCGCTGAGCTAGTAAACATAGTGTCTACCATGCCCATGGAAATCGTGTGCGTGGACTATCTGAGCTTGGAGAGGTCCAAAGGCGGGATAGAAAACGTGCTTGTGATCACTGATCATTTTAGCCGTTATGCGCAAGCCTATCCAACCAAAAACCAGACAGCCAAGACAACTGCACGGGTTCTGTTTGACCAGTTCATTGTGCATTATGGCTTTCCAGCCAGAATACACAGTGATCAGGGTCAAACATTTGAATCGAACCTAATACAGGAGTTGTGCAAGATCGCTGGGGTTGCAAAGTCGCGCACCACGCCTTATCACGCCATGGGCAACGGCCAGGTTGAACGCTTCAACCAGACACTTTTGCAAATGCTAGGAACACTCGAGGACCACCAGAAGAGTGACTGGAAAGCACATGTACCTACCTTAGTACATGCTTACAACGCTACCATTCACGATTCTGTTGGCTTCTCCCCGTATTTCCTCATGTTCGGCCGACATCCACGTCTGGCAATAGACGCCTTTTTGGGTTTGTCACCAGATACGATGTCAGCAAAGAAGCAAACCGAATATGCAAGGAAACTTCAGGAGCGCCTGCATTTTGCGTACCGGACAGCAGAAAAGGCAGCCAAGTTGAGTGCAGATAAGCAGAAGGCTTATTATGACCTCAAAGCCAGACACTCATGTCTTAAGCCAGGAGACAGAGTCCTGGTTAAGAATGTAGGGTTGAGGGGAAAGCGCAAAATCGCTGACAGGTGGGAGCGTAACCCTTATGTAGTGAAATCCCAACCGAACCCTGACATCCCTGTATATGAGGTCATTCCAGAGAATCCTCGCGCTAGAAAAACTAGACTGCTCCACAGGATTCTTCTGCTGCCTTTCTCAAGCATAACTCCTCCAGTGAATAGGAGAAAATCGTCCTCTAGCTCACCTGATGACCCGCCCGATACACCAAGAGACAGCCACCCATTGACGGGTGATATATCTCCACCTGTAGATGCTCGTGACCCGTCTTCCGATGATTCAGATGGCGGATACGACGCTAGTGTTTCCAGCTCTAGCCAAGCCGGGGATGACATTGATATAGTTGACACAACTATACGTACAGACATTTACGATGGCAAGTACGTCATTCCTATGCGTAGGAAACCAGGTCAACCCCGTCTGAAACCTAGGTCTGTTACCTCCATCTCTTCATCGGAGTCGCCAACTAATGACAGTCAAAGTCAAAGACCACAGCGGGTCCGCAGAAAGCCGCAATGGATGAGATCTCCAAACTGGGTATTCACTCAGCCCTACACTTTTACGGTGGACAGGAAAGATGTTGTAGACTTGTAGAACAGGTTGGCACTAAACACAGAAACAGAGAACAGTGTACGAGTTATTTTAAATTCTGTAAATAGTATTTTAAGGCAGCAGGGCATCATATTATCGTATTTGATGCCACCCCTGTAAATTGAACAATTTGCTTGGTGAGACGATCGACATGTCTCGCTGTTTACATCATTTCTTTTAAGCTCACTTCGTTCGTTGGCAAATGATGTCATTTGGGTAATCGTCTGCGCATTAATACTTACCTTAAAGCACATTAATACTTACTTGAAGCTGACTTTACTCGATAAAGTCGTATGTTATACACATACGATATATTATCATTTTGCTACCCCATTGGATTGGCCTTATATGCTTACATGTGTATGCATATTAGATGTAAGTGACAGATCTCAGATCAATCACAGGCATCAAGTATTAAGGGCTTTATTATCCATAGGGTTCCATTTTCTTTGGTTTGCTTCAAGTATTCCGTTTGATCGAGCGCGGACCTCATCATCATTTATTGATGGTATAAAACAATTTCATCGCCGCTGTCATCTACTTCACCACCCTCATCATCAGCTTCGTTTCCATTATCGTCATCATCATAAACAACATCATCACCGTCAGCAATACTATCATGATCGTCATAACTATCAACGTCATATTTCTTCCATTTATACTAGACTTTTAATTGTCTGCTTATCACTCAATCGTTTTAAAACTGACCTTTTGGAAGATGCTACATGATGCATTTGCAGATGTAAATGTCGGGACGCCATTTCAGAAAGGAGGGAAATATGTCATAGGGTGGAATAAAGCTTAGTACATTTTTCATGTGTTAGTCTTATTTATTCTGTACCCATTTCAATTCCCATATTTTCCCATACCCTTTCCTGGCACAGGCCCATGTAAACTCTGTAGTTACGTTTCCAGCCATGTAGATGTAGTAGGATGTCCAGTGTGAGTTTTGGTAGTATTCAGCCTTCTGGATGTAGTAGGATGTCCAGTGTGGTTTATTGTTAGCATTGTGTGCTGGTTTCATCTCACCTGTGTAATGGGTCAATGCACTTTGCCATTGGTCATTGACACAGACACAACTATCATTTACATTCATTGTTGTTCCATCTTCATTAAATATATTTTTATAATATATTTACAGGTCAGTAAAACACCTTTTGCTTTAGTGTTTGTACATCTACATGTCCATGTCATTATTTTGCAGAAATACTCTGTATCTGCGAGTGAAATAGTGATGTTTTCTTTTATGTTGCAAGTTATTGTGGCAAGGCCAGTAACTCTTGTAGTAACTGTTGAAAGTAATTCAATCAAACTCATTAATGTATCCTATCCATCTGTCAATGCACTTTGCCATTGGTCATTGACACAGACACAACTATCATTTACATTCATTGTTGTTCCATCTTCATTAAATATATTTTTATAATATATTTACAGGCTTCATCTTCAATCCGAACCCTTTACTTTCTTGGGTAATAGTGGGTCATACAACAGGAACCCCTGGAATCACCCTATAACAGGTGCATAGTCAAATCAGGTAGACACAAATCTGCTAAAAACAGATTTTCGTGGGCATCAGTCGCCTGTAATTGGTCGGGCTCTTGAAACTAGAGAAAGGTCGGTTCTTATTATTTCTCGGGATCCAGTTTCCTGGTGCAAATAAGGAACTGTGTAGATTGTACTTTCCGTTAGATGACCATACTGGAAAGGCTGGAAAAGGTGATAATTGCAGGGCTGCTTCTGGGTGTGCAGCTTACATGCACCCTAAACCTGCTAATGATTAACTTTTGGGCATTTTTATAAGAACTGCCCTTTGTAGGTCTACACGTTAGCGTTGGTTCTCCAACTTCTGAACCGCTTGTTTTAGATCATTAAAGTGAATTTTTAATATTTGATTTTGATATGATGATCATTATGCTGTGTAAAAATGATGAAGCTATTTATTATATACCTATCAATGATACATCCTTTGAACTGCCTGTTTTCTGGCCATCTGATACAGAACGCCGTATCAAACTGACGTTTTCTGAATCCGTATCACTATCCTTTAAAACGAGGCTATGTCTGAATTCCAGCTTCAGACGCGTCATTTTTAGAGTGCATCGTAGAAACGAGAACCAGAGAAACAAGACTAGTGACGTAACGTCAACAAACACGTAAAAAATGGCGCGCCTCTATAGCTCCGTCGGTAGCGTTTGTATCACGACTAGTTACATACCTGTACCGTGCAGGTTCGAATCCAGGTCGATGCATTAGCGCTGGCAAGTATGAATGGCTGGCTGTTCTCTAAGGTATATAATAAACAAATTATTATTATAGTAACTTGATCTGGCGTACTGTATCACGTCTCGTTGATGAGCTCATACCATTGGATCACCCTCGACGCAAGCGTCTCGGGTGATCCGATGGTATGAGTTCATCAACTCGACGTGATACAGTACGCCAGATCAAGTTACTATTATAATAATGTGTATTTACCTTAAATTTCTTTAAGTGTTTATAATCAGTTGGCATACGCTGCAGTGACCATGGTGATCGTTCGACCATCTCTTTAGGAGCAGGCATAAAGTTATGGGCATATATTGTTTTGCAAACACATTTACTTGATATTATACTTTGATGGCCTGGTCAGGGTATGTACGAGCAAACCTCGGTCGAATTAACAAAGAAAGATGCTTCAAGCTGAATTACAAACTCATCTTCTGTATTAATGGTTTTGAAAATGCTTCAAACTGAATTACAAACTCACTATTTTGTTTAGCATGAAACCAGTTAGTCATACGGACGAAAAAACTGATTTGTGAATCCAGTGTGTAATTCTTTCTCTATACAGTTGTTGTAAGGGACCGACCATTTGATATTCTGGGGGGGGGGGGGGGGGGGGGGCCTGGTATTCTTGATGGAGACACGACATTTTATTTCACTGGCCTCTGGAAACAATTTCTTTTTTTTTCACCTTGTGGGAGCTAATTTATATTTTTTTACAAACTAACTCAAACAGGTTTTTTTTTTTTTTTAATTTTATAGCTGAACTAACAGATCCTTGTTTACTTG
This sequence comes from Ctena decussata, assembly GCA_963989385.1. Taxonomy (NCBI): domain Eukaryota; kingdom Metazoa; phylum Mollusca; class Bivalvia; order Lucinida; family Lucinidae; genus Ctena; species Ctena decussata. The sequence continues at coordinate 13,679,072 of OZ022510.1, read as the reverse complement.
ACCTTATATCCTTTTATTTTACCAACATCAGTATTTTTTATACCTTTTTTTCTCACAAAAAGAATATGGTGCTGTCTTTAACTAGGCCAAGGGCATGGCTTAGCTTGCTTTTGCAAACCAGTGCCTGAAGCATGTTACTCTTTTCTTCTAAGGTACAGATACAAACATCCCTGTATGAGTTTGGCAAAAAATTAGGCCTTAAATTAGGGATATATTGGCCAAAATTTAGGGCTATTTTGGCAAAGTTTTAAGGCTAACATTAGGAATTTAAGTTTTTTTTTCTATCCCAATATATGCCCAAACATGCTTTATTTGTACTTTAGAAAGTTTGATAAATACTTACATGATAGAGTCACATTACTTACATGATAGAGACACATTATACATGAATGGCAATTAATAAAATGGCTGAAACTAATGTGCTAAGAAGTTAACAAAGGGGGGTCTGTGGGGCAACGCCCCCCAGAAGCTAAAGCAATTTCCCAATTTCAATGGCAATTTTAAGACTGGAAACAATAGAGAAAAACTAGGAATGATGATTTAAATAAGGGTTTTTATATTAGGACTTTTGCCTTTTTGAGTGTTTATTTTGCCATAATGGTTTTGTCTCCCATAAGCTAGTGACTCTTTTGCAATTCAGTTTTAGTGGAAACATTTGCTTAGCAATGTGGCTGATCAGTAATACATGTATGTGAATGTTGTATAGGATGTTTTTGTAAATGTATGCACAGGCGGGCCCGCTGGTGTAAACCAATTGTAGATGATATTAAAATATTACTATAAATATGGGGGTCTGGGGGGCGCAGCCCCCCCAGAAGCCAGAGACAATATAAAAACTCAATTCCAATGGAATTATCTGCAGACTATATTTTTTTTTTTGAAATTTTGGGTGGAGACAGGTTATTTTTTCTCTTACTTTTGAGGCCAGATTATTTTTTTGAGCCCCCTTATGAGCCAGGTTATTTTTTTCTTGCATATCCAAAGACAGGAAATTTTTAAATATACTAGCCCCCCCCCCCCCCCCCAGATCAGCCTGGGCATCCGCCCAGTCTGATCAGAGTCTTCGCTGTACACATGAAGGTAGCTAAGTCCCTTGGCTACCCTTTAAGCGCTTAGCAAAGAGTCTGATCAGACTGGGTGGATGCCCAGGCTGATCCGAGTCTGCGCTGGGCGCATGACCACATTGTTGGTTTTGTCATGTCGCGGCTCATTTCTGTTTCTTTATAGGTCTTCATACATACCTAACAGCGTGGATCAGACATCATGCTAAATATAACAACATGTAATTAAGCTGAGGTGCTCGTGATTAATTATTTTCTCGACGTTGTGTTGTGGAAAAAATTGATATCTGTTTTTGAGACAGATTTTTCAGCGCTTCTGTGTTGGATATATGTAATTGATATGTATGAAAATGTAACTTAGACAGCTGTCTGCGGGATACAAAAGACGCAACACAAGCTTGGCAACGTTGATTAAACATCTGTTAAAAACACTGTATTATGGCATTCGTAATGACAGACACATCTATCTCTGGCATGCTGGAAGGTGGAGAATCGGATGATGAACTGTGCTTTGATACACCTCAAAATAAAGGAGTGGACGATAAACCATGCTCTGACTTTATAGTAAAACAAACAAGCGATAAACCGTATATCTGTGGTGTTTGTGATAAACATTTTTCTCAAGACAAATATCTTAAACGCCACCTGCATATACATACTGCAGATAATATTCAGATTTGTTCCATTTGTTCGAAGGTTTTTTCTGGCTCAACTGGTCTTAAAAGACACATGCTTACACACACTGGTGAAAAAAGTCATATATGCTCTGTCTGTGAGAAATGTTTCACTGACTCGAGCAATCTCAGACGCCACATGCTTACACATACTGGAGAAAAAAAACACAAATGTTTTCTGTGTGATAAAAGTTTCAGTGAGGCACGCCATCTAAAGCGACACATGCTTACACACACCGGTGAAAAACAGCACATATGTTTGATATGTGATAAACGTTTTGCCGATCTTAGCAGTCTTAGAGCCCATCTTTTTGTACACACTGGAAGCCAACCACACACATGTGAAATATGTGAACGACGGTTTTCTCGTAATGTTGATCGTAAACGTCACATGCTTACACACACTAAAGAAAAACGTTTTAAGTGTAGTGTTTGTGAAAAACGGGTTTCATATGCTTGCAGTTTGAAAAAGCACATGTTGACACACACTGGAAAGTAAGCTCACTGATGTCCCGTAAATTTGTATAACTCAGCACACCAGATAAGGTTGAATTTTGAGAATAACTTTCAGATATTTTTCTCTAATTTCTCAACAAAAATATTGTGCTGTGGTTGTCATTAAAACGGTCTGTTCTCATTAGGGTGGTTTTAAAAAAATGAGTCAAAAGTGTGACATTAGGGGTCTGTTCACTCTCCCTTACATTTTATATAGTAAAAAGATACAAAACTGCTGAACTAGCATCCATAGGATGGCCAGATGATTTCTGCACAAGCAGATCAAAATTTTTATCATTTCGGTCAAGTAGATCAGGAGTTATGACCCAAAACGTGTGAAAAAACACACATTTTTTGATTTGTTCCGAGTGTAACGAAACTTCTGATGCATATTATTCCTAGGTCCTTGAAAGGAAATAGCTATTGTGATATTTAAACAATCATATCAATATGAGGGGTAAAAATTATGGTTAACTTTTTCTGACTTCAATTTATTGCAGAAATTTGACAAATTTAGTCTGATTTGTTACGCTCGGGACATTTTTTCATCAAACCTCATTCAAGTGCACACCTTGCATGCAGTATCAAAATTAAAGACAAAACAATATGTTGATCTGAAGGCCCAATAATGTAACTTTTGATTAAATGATAAAACATATATTTAAAAACAGTCATTTTAATCATGCAAAGAGGTTAAGATACAATTTTAGTAAAAATGTCACACTTTTTGCGTTACACTCGGGACAAAATTGACCCTTTTTTGAGCCATCATTTTGTAAGTATTGAAGCTACAAAAGTAAAACTTTGCACCACTTTTAAGGTCATTCCAATGCATACTCTGACAATAAATAAAGTGTACAAAAAGCTTTCATGCATCAGATATCTCAAGGAAATGAAAAAGATTCATTTTTTTAAAATCACCCATTAGAACCGTCTCGACGAGAGGTTCAAATGAGGGTCACAATAATATGTTATATGGACAAATCTGGAAAAATCTCCATTAATTATCCCAGTTATCCCTTCTTATCTGGAACACTGATTAGTGACCGAGGGGGTTCTCATACCGTTGATCGTAAAAGCCACATGCTTACACTGGTGATAAACGTTACACGGTGTAGTGTGTGTGAATAACGGTTTCCGTATTCTAGCAGTCTGAAAAAAACCCATAATGCTGACACACTGGAGGACAAGCTCAGTTATGGACATAATGCTGATACACACTGGAGGACAAGCTCAGTTATGGACATAATGCTGATACACACTGGAGGACAAGCTCAGTTATGGACATAATGCTGATACACACTGGAGGACAAGCTCAGTTAACACACTGGAGGACAATCTCAGTTATGGACATAATGCTGATACACACTGGAGGACAAGCTCAGTTATGGCCCCTATGCCACAAATAATTTGGATTTTAAAGAAAGTTTGAGGATAATTTTGAGGTAATTTCCTTATTTCTCTTCGAGAACATGTTGTGCCACCTAATAAGAACCGTCTTGTCGAGACGGTTCTAATGATGGTCACAATATAATTTTATGGACAAATAGGGTAAAATTATCAGTACATAATTGCGCCAGACAAGAAGGGTTATCATGAAAAATAATATTATTCCTGATAACCCTTCTATTGGTCATCAAGGATTTTCTCCCAATGCTGATGGTAAACGTCACATGCTTTCACACGTTGTAGAAAAACGTCATAGGTGTAGTGTTTGTGGAAAACTGTTTCCATATTCTAGCAGTCTGAAAAAGTACATGCTGACACACACTGGATAGCAAGCTAAATGGCGTGCCATATGCCAGAGCCTCAAATGAGTTTGGTTTTCAGAATAGCTTGAGGAGAATTTTGACATGATTTCTTATTTCTCTTCTAAAAGATATATTGTGATCCCTCATTAGAACCGTCTCGCCGAGACGATTCTAATCAAGTTCACAATATATTTTATGGACAAATAGAGAAAATTATAATCCCTCAAACTCCTTCTTACCTGTACCTCTGGTGTCTGATCGAGGGTGCCGATGGTAAAGTCACATTCTTATACATATTCTGGGCCATATTAGATCATTTTTTTTTAAAAAAAAAAACATGTTTGTTTAAAACATCAATGTTATATCAGTGTGCTATTGCGCAGACACTTGTTTTTTTCCTTTCGTTCTTTCTTTTTTTTTCTTTCTTTTTTTTCATTTCCAGGTGGGAATAGATCACGTATGCTTTAACAAGACGTGTGTACATGTATGAAGTATTTTCTTGTTTACTCGTGCACAACGTACTGATCATTCTTAGCCTTGTGCAAAATCTTTCATTCTGTTCCCTATGACTATATACTGAGGCACATAGCATAAAGGCCACACCGCAGTTTTATGAACAGATGGCTGATGAACGACTTGGCTGTTTTACGTTCGTTTTAACAGTATTTCAGTCATATTACGACTAGAGGGTGAATATGAAGGTCTCTATGCAGTGAAGTGCCATTTACATTCCAGCAGAGTCTCGCCTCCAGCGGAACTTGAACCTGCGGTCCCGTGATACAAAATCAGTGGCGCCAACCACTCGGCAATGCGGACCCTTACTTCATGAAAAGGTAGAGGACCCTGATAAAGATCTACACCGTTTATAATCCCACCAACTACTGGGCGTCCAAAAGTACCGTATTTAATTAGCTATAAGTTAGGGTTTTGCTACCAAAACAATCTGAAAAAGTCTACATCCGTCTTGTAAGCAAAAAAATAAAATAAAAAACATTCTATAACTGAACGTTAAATATAACTGAAGTACAGTGCTCATGACTGATTTACATATGAGCGGTAAATTTGGAAGATTAATAGAATCTATGATGGGGTTGAGGCCGAGACAAGGAAATCGCAGGCTAGTTTTCAGATTATTTAGTCTTATGCGAGGCTTGCCGAGCATAAGACTTATATAATCTGAAAACGAGCCTGAGATTTCCTTGTCGAGGCCTCAACTCCATCATTGATTATTAATCTCACCAATTTTTTTTATAGGTCAGAATACCCATTGAATATTTTAACTTCTTGTTGAAGCCATTCCTATAAACTTCAAGCTAATTTTCTATTAATAGTTCTGACATGTGTGTTAGTTTCACCTTGTGCATGCATATTTCATGACTGGCAGCTAATCAGAAATCTACAGTGACACCTCAAGCACATCAGTGGCTGTCAGTTTCATTTTGCATGCAATTTACATGCCAGGCAGCAGCAAGTTGATTTGTTGAATTTAAGTGTGTAATTAATTGGGCTGTACTATTTGGTAATGATTGGCATTTTGAGACAGCTTTCAGAGCCTAGGCTGAGATAGCAGGCCGAGATAGAAAAGTCTCAGACACCTCTAGAAAGGGATATTCTTGTCCGATGGGTGAGAAAAACTCGTGTCATAATCGAAGAGATCGACGTTTGGTACTTTGCGGAACGGAACGGAATGGGACAGAAAAAAATACGGAAAAAATCACACTGGAAATGTAGAAGTTTTTCGAGGAAAATTGCTGGATAAATACTATACAAATTAAGCAACATTTTTATGATACTCAATTTTACTTAAGTTCCTTTCCACAAATATGACGCCGATAACCAAAGAGACATGACAAATGTATGCGTGGTGTTGAAACAGGAAACATCGCTGCCTGAGGCGGGTCATTCCCCCTCATCTTCGTATTAATTAACAATAATTTACATTAATTAACAGTGCTACTGGATCATTTGATCACACTGCTTTTTCTTCTTGTTTCTGCGTGAAAACATAAGCCTATCATATGTTGTGGCTCTTACTGAAACCACCTCGGATGGATGGGTGGATGGATGACTTGCGATTTTATGTCCTTTGTAACATTATTTCAGTCAAATCAGGAAGATGGAAGGTGATATTGAAAAGCTGCGTGCAGTGGAGCCCCGTTTACGGTCGGAAAGACTTCAGCGCGGCTCGAACCCGGGACCGCTAGATCAGGAGGCCAGCGCTTAACCTACTGAGCCTCCGGGAGTCCTAAAACCTCAGCGAAGTTCAAGTGTTAGACTCTGAACCTGAGACAGTTTTAGTAAGCTCCACAAGATATCAGGATAAAAAGGTCGACCTAAACGAAAAAAAAAAAAAAAAAAAAAAAAAGACCTTGATCTAAATGAAAAAAAAAAAAAATAAAAATAAAATGACCTTTAATTATAATAATAAATCAACTGATGGTAATGTGCACAACACGTGGTGAATGTAGAATAATCAGTTTCTGGTGCCAGAAGGAATGTGTGGAAATGAAATTGGTCATTTCTTGTAGAATGACGCATATTTTTATCAAACTACACCAAGTTAAGAGTTATGAGCAATTTCACTCACTGACTACAGCGGAAGGACAAACAGACTGATGGACTTGCACAGCGATTAAAGTGCACACCTGTGGGTCGTACAATACTGTTTAGACTCGTCACCGTTTTGCATGCCGGTGGCTGGACAATGTTAAAAGACATAAGGATACAAAATTTGAACCATATATACCACGGGGTTCAAGAGTTATGAGCATTTTCACTACCTGACCGTAAATTTTCAACTTGTGCTCAGCAAAGCCTCGTCCATCAAAAAAGACGGTTATGCATGCGAGTCATTTGATAATGTTGACATGTATAAGTATGCAAAATTTTATCAAAATATAGAATGGGGTTCAAGAGTTATAAGCGTTTTTGCTAACTGATAACCGACGGACGGACAGACGGACTCACACAGTGATTATAGTGCAAACCTGCGGGTTGTGCAATAAGAACTTTTGCATACCAGTGGCTGGGCAATGTTTAATTACATAAGTATACAAAATTTGAAGCAAATATACCAAGCGGTCCAAGAGTTACGAGCATTTTCAATAAAAGAGCTTGACCGGCCAAATTGATGCTCGGTGAAGCCTCATCACTGTTTTGCATACCAGTGGCTGGGCAATGTTAAATTACATAAGTATACAAAATTTGAAGCAAATATACCAAGCGGTCCAAGAGTTGTGAGCATTTTCAATAAAAGAGCTCGACCGGCCAAATTGATGCTCGGTGAAGCCTCGTCACTGTTTTACATACCAGTGGCTGGGCAATGTTGAATTACATAAGTATACAAAATTTGAAGCAAATATACCAAGCGGTCCAAGAGTTATGAGCATTTTCAATAAAAGAGATCGACCGGCCAAATTGATGCTCGGTGAAGCCTCGTCACTGTTTTGCATGCCGGTGGCTGGACTATGTTAAAATACATAAGCATACAAAATTTGAACCATATTTACCACGGTGTTCAAGAGTTATGAGCATTTTCAGTAGTTGGCCGTAAATTTTCAACTTGTGCTCAGCAAAGCCTCGTCCATCAAATAAGGTTGTTATGCATGCGAGTCGTTAGACAATGTTGACATGTATAAGTATGCAAAATTTTGTCAAAATATCCCATGCGGTTCAAGAGTTATAAGCGTTTTCGCTAACTGATAACTGTTTTTGCTAACTGATAACGGACAGACGGACTCACACAGTGATTATAGTGCAAACCTGCGGGTTGTGCAATAATATGTTTATACCAATCATAAATCAATGAAGGCAGCTGACCACAAGCTGAATTAGGTGACCTCAAGCTGAATTAGGAATTGCGTACAAAACGACAGTTGCAGTTATAGACAAACACGAGTTCTGTTTAACTTATTGTCAGTCCAGCAACACTGGTGGAAGACGTTCACATTAATGATTATGTACAGTAAATGTAGGCCTACACATAAAACTGTTAGGGATAACGAAAGGTGACATGTGACATCTGTTTGCTGCACATTCGCTCCTTTTTATGCCCCCGTGACGATAGTCAGGGGGCATTAAGATTTGCTCCTGTCCGTCCGTCCGTCCGTCTGTCTGTCTGTCCGCCCGTTCGTCACACTTTACGGTATAGAGTTTGTGTAATCAACTTCTCCCACAGTTTTCAGTGGATCTTTTTCAAACTTTGCATACATGTTGTGGACATATTGAAGATGTGCATGTGGGTCTTTGTTGGAGCTAGAATTAATTTTGACAGAATTACGGCCTTTTGAACTTAGTCATTTTAGGCAAATTTTTGCATTGTAGGGTATGTAGTTCGTGTAATCAACTCCTCCCACAGTTTTCAATGGATCTTTTTCAAACCTTGCATACATGTTGTGGACATATTGAAGATGTGCATGTGGGGTTTTGTTGGAGCTAGAATTAATTTTGACAGAATTACGGCCTTTGAACTTAGTCATTTTAGGCAATGCCCCCGTGACGATAGTCAGGGGGCATTAAGATTTGCTCCTGTCTGTCCGTCCGTCCGTCCGTCCGTCTGTCTGTCTGTCTGTCTGTCCGTCCGTTCGTCACACTTTACGGTATAGAGTTTGTGTAATCAACTTCTCCCACAGTTTTCAGTGGATCTTTTTCAAACTTTGCATACATGTTGTGGACATATTGAAGATGTGCATGTGGGTCTTTGTTGGAGCTAGAATTAATTTTGACAGAATTACGGCCTTTTGAACTTAGTCATTTTAGGCAAATTTTTGCATTGTAGGGTATGTAGTTCGTGTAATCAACTCCTCCCACAGTTTTCAATGGATCTTTTTCAAACCTTGCATACATGTTGTGGACATATTGAAGATGTGCATGTGGGTTTTTGTTGGAGCTTGAATTAATTTTGACAGAATTACGGCCTTTGAACTTAGTCATTTTAGGCAAATTTTTGCATTGTAGGGTATGTAGTTTGTGTAATCAACTCCTCCCACAGTTTTCAATGGATCTTTTTCAAACCTTGCATACATGTTGTGGACATATTGAAGATGTGCATGTGGGTTTTTGTTGGAAGTAGAATTGATTTTGACAGAATTACGGCCTTTTAAACTTAGTCATTTTTGGCAAATTTTCACATTTGTAGGGTGTGGAGTTTGTGTAATCAACTCCTCCCTCAGTTTTCAATCGATCTTTTCCAAACTTTGCATACATGTTATGGACATATTAGAGATGTGCATGTGGGTTTTTGTTGGAGCTAGAAATAATTTTGACAGAATTATAGCCTTTTGAACTTAGTCATTTTAGGCATATGTTTGCATTGTAGGGTACTAGTACTTTGTGTAATCAACTCCTCCCACAATTTTCGTTGGCTGTTTTTCAGACATTGGAGACTTGTTGTGAACATATTGAAGATGTGCATGTTGGTTTTGATAGGAAAAAAATAATTCTGAAGGAATTATTGCCTTTTAAACTTAGTCATTTTGGGCTGCATTTTGCACTGTAGGGTATAAATTTGGTGTAATGTTTTCAGTGGATTCTTTGGAAATAGCATTTGTGCTTGAAAGGTGCTTTAGGGATGTATGCATGTCCTGTGACAGGCGCTGCACGGGGGCATCATTAGTGTCTTACAGACACAATTTTCTAGTTTTTTTTTGTTTCTCGGGCTCGCTGTCACTTTGTTAGTTAGTTAGGCTTTCAAATAGTTAGGCTTTCTACCGGACTTTCATTTTCACTGGCTTTTTCCACTGATACATGTACAATATATGGCGGGTGTATTATAAAAGGCTTGTGATGCTTACTGCTCGCGAGCACCTGATAACGCCTCTGTTTTGGGGTCCATGTCTGTGTATTTTGAATATTCCGGAATTGTCAATGTTTGTCTTGAGTTTGGGCCTAGGTTCAAACATAAGGAGGCTAGCAAAAAGCCATTTTAGGCTGGAAACAATTAAAAAAACTAAGAACGATGCTAATGAAATAATCTAGTAAATAAATAATTTCCCTCCAAGGATCAAACTTTTTCCTGTAAGGGCAGACCTTTTTCTGAAAGGTTTTCGTCACCTTTTGTCAAAATGAGATGTAGCCACACACCTTAGTTCAATGTAAACTCGGCGTGAATCATGATCTTAACTCCTTTAAAGCAGGAGTCAGAAAGATCAGTCACGAATGCATACCCGTAGTATTGCAAATACTGTTTTAACCTGCCTTTAGCTCCATCTTTCTAACAGTAACACTTTAAACTTTTTTCACCTGAAAAAATTTCTTTTATTCTGTACTATCTTTGTTTTTAGCTTCTCATACTAACACACAGTGTGCATATCACATCACTTCCAAATAATACTTGAAAGAGGGTTGTGGATTACATACATACATACATACATACATACATACATACATACATACGTATACATACATACATGTAGATAGATAGATAGATTCACTTCCAAATAATACTTGAAAGAGGGTTGTGGATTACATACATACATACATAAATACATACATACATACAAACATACATACATACACACATACATGTAGATAGATAGATAGATAGATGGATGGATGGATGGATGGATGGATGTATAGATAGATAGATAGATAGATACATACATACATACATACATACATACAGACAGACAGAACTGTCAGATAGATAGATAGATAGATAGATAGATAGATAACATATCTGCAGTAATATCAGCGGTCTTTGCCTGGCCTTCTGGCCTGCTGATCTACTAGTGGTTCCGGATTCAACACTCACTGTAGGCACGTACATGCTTGATTAAATATAACAGTCAGCTGTCGATATCTCAAAGTCGAAGTTCGTCTCAAACACTGTCAAACTACTGATATCTCTAAGTTAAATTCAGGCCCCAGAAAATTTACTTTGAGATGTCGGTAGTTTGAGGTCTGACCACAGGAGTTTAAATATAAAGAATGATAGGAAAGGTGTCTTCACTATATTCTTCGATATAAAGAGAGTCAACTGTATATTAGCTGTGTTTATTGCAGGTTCATCACATATTCTCATATTCATGACTTCATGCTATAGGAATGCGCTGTAAAAGGGAACAAAGTAGAGAAAATTGGACCAGTCAGACACGCTAGAAAGTAAGGGTAAGTTAGAACAAGCTGTGCGCCAAAAATCAGTACAGTCAGCTCTCGACATCTCAAAGTCAAAGTTCTACTCAAAATAGTGATATCATGAAGCAAACTTGATGGTCCCAGAAACTTTACTCTGAGATATCAGTAGACTGAAATTACCGGAGTTGAAATGTAAGTGAAATGGGAAATGAGTCCAAACTGTATTCTTTGATAAAGTGGGTACTTCGAGATATCAGTGTTTGAGATATCTTGAGTCGACTCAACTGATCTGATGAAGAATGTCAAAATTGAATTTCAGTCTTTTCATTTTTGAATTCCAAATAAAACGGAAAAAGTGCTTTGTAGAAAGTCATAAAGGAAGGCTATCTCCGTAGGAAATTTAGACTGTGAAACAAAGCTACGTTGTGTTGAAAAAGTGTTCCCGGCTGACGGAATTGAAACGACCAACATTTCAACTAAGTTAAAAATAGCTGAGTCTTCATCAAAGAGAATACTGTGATGTGGCATGTTATGTGTTTAATTATAATTATGGGATAGTTACGATTTTATTGGTTACTAATGGTACTTTATTGGCTTTATCCTTCAGATTTTATAACCGCATTACTCCTAATAAACGCCCCTCTTCTAATGAACGCCACCTGCATATTTATCCAAAAGATATATTCACTTGCCAACCTCTGTGTTTTCCATCATTATACAAAGAGGAACAATAAATTCCTGATTGCCTCTCTGGGGAAAGCAGCTCTTCAAATGGGGTATATTCTTCAAAGAAAGAACAAACTCTTTCCTTTAAGAGTAGACTCCTTTTTGGAAGGCAGGCAGAAAGGGAACACCTAAATACTGTTTATTACAAGCATTTTGGCAGTGGCTGATTGACTACTCTTTAGGCTGTACAGGCCCGGTTCCAGGGGGTGGGCTGTGGGGCTTTAGCCCCGCCTTTTTGGCTTCTGTGTTATGTACATATAGGTCCCAAGATAAAAAGGAGTATCTGATGACAGTTCGAGATAATTTATTCATGTGGTTAGGTAAAAAATATATGTTGTGACACTTCATTAGAAGAATCCTCGCCTCGTCCTCAAATTGATCCCTATAGTATATTTTCAAGCCCCCCCCCCCACTTCCCGACACACAAACATCTCGACACCTCGCAGCCCCATCGGAGCCCCACCAGTACCTGCTGCTCTGGATCCGGGCCTGCTGTAAATAACGCCCTCATTCCCTTTAATATACAACACCCCCAGGGTGGTAAAAAGGTTTAGCACGGTGTATTTACTACACAGCTGCGCCTCTTCTTCAGATTTAGACTAGAGGCATTCTCATTCTAATATTTTTGTATTCTTTCTACTTAACAGCCTACTCATCTACATAGAGCAAAGTAACGTTATTCTTGCATTGTATAAGATGGCATCTGCAGTCACAGGGGAACTTACTTCTGATGTCAGTGACGTGACAAAACAATCAAAAGGAAAGCGGTATATATGTGGTTTGTGTGACAAGAAATTTGCGCGAGCTGGTAATCTCAAAAGACACATGCTTATACATTCAGGAGACAAGCCTTATGAATGTTGGATTTGTTTTAAAGACTTTGCTTGTTCAAAAGATCTTCAACAGCACACGATTGTACACACTGGAGAACGACGATATACCTGTTCTGTGTGTGGAAAAACTTTTTCTCGAGCTGTTCATCTACGAAATCACTTGCTCATACACTCTGAAGAAAAACCTGACATGTGCCCTATATGTGTTTGGCCATTTTCTCGCAGAATTAATTGGAAACGCCACATGCTCGCCCACTCCGAAAATAGAATCCGTGTTTGTATAACATGTGGTAGACAATTTCGTCTAAAACCTGGGCCGCTTTCAACGGAGGAAGATAAACGTGATAGTTGTTCAAGATGTGAGAAACAGTTTAATCACACTACATAATTAGTGCACATCTTATAAAGAAACAGAAGCACCAATATAACAAGGTGATCACATGATTTCGTCATGATCACGTGATTATTACGGTTAAACGCTGATGTTTCAAAAAAGAAAAATGAGCCGCGACACGAGAAAACCAACAATGTGGTTGTGCGCCAAGCGCAGACTCAGATCAGCCTGGGTATCCACAAAGTCTGATCAGACTCTTCCTTAGCGACTTAAAAGGTAGTTAAGGAACTCAGCTACCTCCGTGCGGACAGCGAAGACCCTGATCAGACTGGGCGGATGCCCAGGCTGATCTGAGTTTGCGCTGGGCGCACAACCACACTGTTGGTTTTCTCGTGTTGCGGCTCAAAACTAATCTCGAACCAAATCAGACAATCAGCTGTATCTCAGGTCTGATAAGTCTGATATTTATGTCTTACAGCCTGGTTATCCTGCACTAACACCCCTTTTTCTATACCAAATGTTATCATTTTCTGAAATGAAGCCATTTACCAGGACACATAGGAAAACTGACCTAATGGTCAGTTTTTCTAAGTGCCCTTGTAAATGTCTTCATTTCATAAAAACAATGACAGTTGCTTCAGAAAAATGGCATTAATACATTAGTACGGGGTAGCTGTTTCTTTTTTTGACATTGAAATCGGCATTGTTAGACCAGAGATATAGCTATTTTCTTACCTGTTCTGAGGGTATATCCTTTGTTTTAAACAGAAGATATTTACATTTATTGGCACGTGACCGTGCTTACGTTTTCCACCTTGTACACAAGAGATAAAATATCATGTTTAAGCAATCAGATTCAAAACCTTCTTTCTTAAGTAAGGAACGGGTTTCTGAAGCTGCGGATAAGGGTTTCACGCTTATTCGAGCGTCGGAGGTTAAACGCCACATACTAAAATCTAGCCCTATGTCAGCAGTTTATCACAATTGCAGGAGCGGCTGCAGTGTAGTGGATAAGACTCCGGACTACCAATCCAAGGATCGCAAGGTCGATCCCCCGCTTCTCCGGTCTTTCGGATGAGACTTTAAACCGAGGTCCCGTCTCCATATGACCTCGTTGTTGGTGGGACGTTAAACCCGAGTTCACTCACTTATCACCATTGCAATATTGGGTTTGATTCCCCAAGGAAGCAATCAAGAAGTCACAAAGTTGTTTCCCTTTGTAAAAATGGCAGACAAAACTTTGATGTGTACCCATTCCCTTTTATAAAAGTGTTTCCAGTTTCTGTGTCTACTGAGCAGTTATTGCATTTGTCAAATCATTGTCGGATTTGATTTTTCGAGCATGCTATGACTAACCTGAAGCTTTCATAGTATCGCCATGAATATGCTTTCGTAAATGTCTGTAATCTAGATCAATTCAACTCGACCACACGAAAAAGTTTCAAAGAAAGAAAAAGAAAAGAGAACAGATTTTTCCACTAACATATTCCACTGGCCCTTTATTACTATTTACAACAAGATGCAAAGTGCAAATGGTGATTATGCTGTAACGTCTAAGTTTTGAGCATTTATCGCATAGACTTAAAATAATCTGACCACTTACATTCAGTTGCCCTCAAATTTTGCATTCACAAATTTCACTCGACCAATAACGACAATTGACCACTGCGGGAACACTGAGCAATGCAGTTAAAATCTTGTTTTAAGGTTGTTTTGGAAATAAATGGCACATTCGACATAATTACTTGAGTAAATCCGAGCAATACCTGGGTATTGCTCGAGTTTACTCAGTTAATTATGCCGAACTTGCCCATTAAGCCGAACTTGCCCAAAGGCCCGAATGAAACTTGGTATGTAGCACCTGGGACCAAAGTACTACAAAGTTTGTATGAATAATGACCTTGGGTTGAACTTGACCTATTTTACCGTAAGGTCAAATTTTGTTTGTAAGGCTTTTGATTGGGAAAAGCTGAAAAAGTGCATTTTTATGTTGCTTTTGTGCTCCGTGATATGGAAATGCAGTCAACCTCCACCCCTAAGAATTCTAGAGGTCAAGGTCACTTAGTGATCTTGGCTAAAGGTCACTTGTCAGTTTTGTGTCAACATTTTCAAAGGACTTCTATTTTGAAACTACTGAGCTAATTTCAATTAAATATCATTGCAGCCTGCAGGAAAAGGGGAAAGAAAGTTTATATATTTGGTCAGGTCACATGTCCAAGATGCCCACCATAAACACTTATGATAAAAACTTTGAAAATCTTCTTCCCTAGATCCACAGGACTTTCAAAGCTCCTATGCAGGCGCGCCTGCTAGCGAGTGCTCGCTATAACAACACAAAATGGGGAAAAAGCGAACATCTTTTGTCAACTCTATTGCTCGGGTCGATATATGGCGGAAGAGTACAAACTTTAAGGTACTCGAGTACTTCAGTTCCGAATACTTCGAGTTAAGAGTTGTTGTTGTTGTGTTATTGTTTAACGTCCACGATAAACAGCTATGCCTATGTCGGGACTTTACCCTAACCACACTAATCCTGGGCAGGCTTAGACCTCCTAAGCGGTTAATCAGTACTAAGTCTTTCGCCAGTAACTGAAAACTGCCCTTCATGGAACAGCGGAAGGGAAGCAAAAGTATGTGGCCGGACCGGGTATCAAACCGGGAACCTCTGGCTAGCAACCCCAGTAGATTGGAAAGTCAGCTCAGAATTGGACAAAGAAAACTTTGGGGTACCTGGACTTAACTTGATCTGTACAGAAGTGGAATAAACGTAGCAAGTTCAAATATATTTCATAAGAAAGAGCATAAAATTTGGATAAGCTTGATGCATAATAAATCTAGTTCTGATCTCAACTGTAGCTGACATTTGTGGGTTAAGAAATAAAATCATCTCAAGTTTTATGTTTTCGACCATAATTTTCATGAGAAGGTAAGGACAGCTAAACCAAAATCCTTTTTGCCAAATCAAAAGATACATATTCAATATTCAGTATACACTTAGGAAAAACACTTAGCTACATACGGCTAGGTGAATTTTGAATATATATTTTACAGAGGGTGGAGACAAAACAAAATTAAGTTGATTTTTATGATTTTTTTGCCAAAATGGTCTACTTTTTGCCTCTTTTTGGACACAAAGGTCTTCTTTTCAATCAAAAATGCTGATGTAAAAGCTCAGTTCAATTTCAAACATTTTGCTTTTAAATGAAAGAGGATATAAAAAGCTTTATAAAGCCATGTGAGTTTTGAAATTCTGTTGTATATTAACTGAGATATTGGTAAATCAATAAAAAAAATTGAATGAAATTTGGTGCCGTCATATCTTAAAGAAAAAAGCAAATGAGCCAGTCTCTGTGAAAACCGGGCTTAATGACATAAAAGTAAAATATAACTAACTGCAACACTTAAAAGTATTAGCTTTCTAAATATTTCCTGAAAATTTGAGATGGTTACCATCATCCATTACTGAGATACAGACTTAAGAAGCACACAGGAAATGCAGTTTCTTTACATGACGTTATTAACGTCATGCGAGTATGTTTTGACATCAACGTCATCACGTTTGTTTGAACGAGCTTTAGGTGCTTGTTACACAAAATAACTCAGACAAAAAGTATGTTTGCTCCTTTTCAATGTGTATTTCATAGCACACGCATGATCGTTTGCATGATTAAACATTCTTTCTCAAATGATAGGTCTTTGTGATTGTATACCGTATGTTTGCAAGGCTTTGGGGTTACCGTTGAATAAGCGTTGTCATGGCAACATATGTTATATTTTTAACTGGATTTTGTCTGAATTCATTGGCTTTCTGTTACATCTCAACGTCTAAGTTATTTTCATGGAAATAAAGAGAGGTCCAAAAATCATTTTTTCATCCGTTCACAACGTAATTATTACATAATGTCATTAAGCCCGGTATTCACAGAGAACGGCTCAAAGGGTCCATCGAATTACCCCAAACCACTCCAAACCGCATAAAAACCACCCCAAACCACTTTTTCTTAATATTGTTTCAGATTAAAATAGGTTGCAACCTTGTGTTTATGCTTTTTTAATGATTTCAAAATTATTTAATAAAAATAAATATGAGCTATTTGTGCAGAAAAAGGGAATTGCATATTGTATGCACTGATAATAATATAGTGGTATACGTATGTATGCCGCGTGTACGTACATGTATGTAATTATGTCGCATTTGTATGTTTGTATGTCCATTATATGTTTGTCAGCACATGTATGTGTAAGTGTATGCATTATATACCATTCATATATTCACATACATACATAAATATAGCCTCATATTGGTAACAGCAATTTTTCCCTGTAGCTGCAAATATAAATCAATTTTCCTAATTTATAAATATTTTAAGCATAACCAAATATTTCTAAAGTAGTGTAAGTTGCTGCAAAATAGCAAATTTGGTTTCAAGTGCTATGTATTTGGTGGTGTGGGGTGCTTTTATTGGGCGGTTTGGGGTGGTTTGGGGTGTTTTGGGGTGGTTTTGGGTGTTTTGGGGTGGTTTGGGGTAATTCGATGGACCGCGGCTCAAATATATGTTGAAAAATTTCTGAAAATCGGTTGGAATTTTCAGACTTTAAAACAGTGTAACTTCAGTTATAGTAAAGATATTTTGAAAAATTAAACTGCACTATGCTGCTTTCAGCTACCTCTATCACCTGATTTGAATTGTTTTTCATTTACTAAACTTTCAAAATTTCACCTGTGGTTGCTACTCTGGCTCCAGTTAAGAACAAAATGGCGACGACCGGTGATTTTTTACCTTCAAGTCCAAAGTCCTATTCTCACGATTTTCTTGTAAAATTCAAGGGTGTTTTATATCTATATTAATAAGAGACAGAACTCACAAGAATATTTACATTGTAATGGGAAATCACTATCCTGAAGTTTTTGACCCCCGTGTAAACCCTGCTGAATATGGCCAAAACACAAGCAAAACAGTCATAATCATCAGTATGACGAACATTCCTATCCCATGCTCACTATTAACAGAAAAATGTCAAATTATTGGTATGACAATTTGTCATTTAAATATGAAGGGGAAAACAAACAAACAAACAAACAAAAAACTGGCTTCTTTTACAGCGGAAGTTCACTTTCCGCCATCTTTAATCCAGGTTACCCACGGTTAGGTGGGGGTGGGAGACAAGATGGCAGAATGCCAGTACAGGAAGACAGTACTAGGAGTATGTCCCAAAGGTAGATACCACAAGGCAGTTTGATTTCCCGGATAAAATGAAATTTAACAGAATCCTCAGCTACAGAGAGGCTACTCAAAGTAAAAAGTATGCAAAGACCAGGAACTGAAACAATCAAAATCCTAATCCAGCCCTCAAACCATAGTTGGAAACAACTAAGATTACAAATAATCAAGATACAGAGAACATATGGCCAACCGAGTGAGCAGCTTGTTCCCAAAAGGTGGCCACTCAGCAACCCAAACCGAACCAAAAATAATAAGAACATACATAAGGTAAAACATCACAGAAACTCTGACACCAAAAACAGGCAACAAAGAACCACAACAGAACTACCGTCTTGGAACGGTCAGTAATGAATTACTGGGGGGCTTAAATCGATTTTACAGGCCCAACCTCACCCTCAGTTTCTGAAGTGGTACAAAACATTTAGTTGGTTGTTCGGTTCGCATGATAACCCTCTAACTCGTCAATGAATCATCACGGTAAACATATAAATCAAATTTCAACACCATGAAGAAGCAAAGACGAGGACTCAACAGATACAACGGGCCGTCTGACAGGTGGAGATCCCTGTCCTGCCAAACGACCCCACTGGAAATCTGAAGCAAAAGAAGGTCACCAGTTGAGCCCCGGTGGACCAAGCAACAGACAAAAAGGCTCCGGTCCCAACCAACTAAAATATATAGCTTTAGGTCGGGGCCATCATAGAGTCTGACGACCGATCCCCCGGTGTGCAATTAAAGAGTGCAGCAAAGTTATCAACCGTGATTGGGTTAATCACTTAGCATGCAGACTGTCGCATAACATTTAAATTATAGCCAATACGTTTGTGACGTATTATTATTTTTCGGAATTGATCAGAAAAATCAGTCCTACCCTTAATCTTTTTGAATTTGTATACTAAGTCACCATAAAATTCTGGTTCCGATAGGCCTTGGTGTAAAAGAAATTTTAATCCGACATCAAATTTTGAAACCAATTCATGGTGTCTGCGATAGAATTTAGAAAAAGCCTTTCTAAGCTTATGATACCGATAGCCCTGTTGAAGAAGTTTAGCAGTTAAGCATTTATTACGAGCATTAAAGTCATCTACATGACTACACACTCTAGCAAATCTTATAAGTTGAGAAATATACACTCCATAAGAGGGACGACGTGGAACGTCACCATCCAAAAATGGAAAATTAACTATATCAAAGTCAAAGTCATCACGTTTATCATAAATTTTAGAAGATACAAAACCGTTAGAAATAGATAGATGTAAATCCAAAAAGGGGGCCTCGGTATCTGAAGTATTAGCTTTATTCAATTTAAGTTCAGGTGGGTAAATTTGGTTAACCATGCTTTCAAAATAAGGATTATCAATATTCATAAGATCGTCTAAATATCTAGAGGTTGAGTTAAATGCCTCAATGATGTCAGCTTGATTATCAACAGAAAGAGAAGTCATGAAATCTCTTTCATAACAAAATAAAAACAAATCGGCCACAAGAGGAGCACAATTTGTACCCATCGGAATACCAACAATTTGTCTGTATAACTTATGACCAAATCTGATGTAAATATTATCTAAGAGATATGATAAGGCGTCACATACATTCTGACATGACCAAAGACTATATCCTCTATATATTTTACGGTCAGTAGAAGTGAAAAACGCTTTCTTATCGTTACAGGCAATATAAAGGGTATCTTCATTTTTGGAGAACTTTTTGAAGGCCCTCTCAATCAAATCAACAAGTTTTTCCTTTATTAAATTATGGGGTAATGTGGTATAAAGAGTAGAAAAATCATAAGTGGACAAACCAGTCGCACGGAGCCCTCTTGACTTCAGTTTACTAAGTACCTCACCAGAATTTTTAATAGACCAAAACATATTTTTCCCTGACCTCTCATACACTGTCTCATAGTACCAAATGACACGAGATTTCACAGCAGCGAGGCAAGAAGTTAATAATTTAGATAATTCTGTAGTAGTACAAGAGCTAGAGTTGGCAATGAATCTAGCTTTATACGGTTTTTTGTGAAGCTTAGGTAACCAATACATCGTAGGAAGTTTGTCTTGGCGTTCCTTAACGTTTACAGCAAACTTTAAAGGCAAATTCAACCCTGAATGCCCACCGCAACAAAGCTGGTCAGACAGTATCGCCCCTGTGTGCCTGCGGATGTCCAGAAACAACAGGACATTTCCTATTGCAGTGCCAGTTATGTGACAACCAACGAGAGAGGTTGATTAGGTCCTTCTGTACAGCAATGGGAATAACATCCCTGGATTTGACTACCCTACGCTACAATGACAATCATCCCCATTTAGAACATTGGCGGGAAACCATCGGGACAGAACTGGGTCATTATCTCGAAGACACAGGCAGATTCTCGAGAGCGATTTCTTGGCCCGGAACAAATCCTCGATCTGACATCCACATCTTAAATTTCAAACACACCTTTGAGAAATTTACATGAGAGAAATCTAAACCTGAGAGCAACCAGCACCAAGAGTCAATAGTGACGTTGAGTCCGTGGATCTAGGATCAGGCCGTTTCTATAATAACTGATGTATCCATGTGCTTCCTATCCTTGGGGTATGATGTTCATTTATATACTTATACATTCAGCCTATCTACCCCCCATACACTTTTGTGTATTGGCCCTTCGTTCTCACTTTCACCCTCTTTCTCTCTCACACACGCTCTCTCTCAGTCTCTGCTATTTAGATGATACTCGAGTTGCAGGTAACCACCAATTATTCGAGTTCTTTATATATCAGGAGAAAAATGAATATAACTGAAGTAATAAATATAGAAATTTATTTTGCCCTTAGAAATCACGTAATCAGTAATCATTTTAATTTGATGAATTGTGGTGACAGTCAAAATTCCATATATTAAACAATCTAATATACATAGGATTGATACAGTATAATCCCAACTGGGATAATTGTATCTCGCTAAACATTCAATAATTCATTTAACCGCCTCGAATCAAAGGATGACACATAAAGTCTCCAATCATAACTATAGCTTGAACAAATGAATGCAAAGTCTATGCTATGTGACTCTAATGCTTCAAGACAGTCAAATGGAAGTTCCACATAACAACAATTAGCTCTCATATCAAGCCAAGCAAGCTTGTTTAGTAAACAAGCAACATATGAAACCACATTAAATAAGCAGACTTTGAATCAAGGCAATAGAAATAAGCAAGCAAAGAAATATACAACAAATTTATAAACTAAACATACATGCAGTAACTAGAATAATAATACATTGAGTAAATTTGCAATAAAGAAGAAATAAACACTAAAAGAGGTGGGAGGGTTTGGGGAAATTCAAATTTATTTTCTGTCGCCACAACACTATTTGTGACTTCTATTTTCAAAACTGTAGATTGTTGGCGGGATATATTTTCTTATATACCTGTTCTTTGTCTGATAACTGACCAATGAAAAATAATATAAGGTTTTGAAGGGAAAAACAAATAAGCTAAGCTTTTCAAAAAGATCTAAATCTCAAGGATAACATAAATAACAACTTCGTCTAAGATAATAAATTCAGTCTTATAATTAATCATTTTAATAAATAGTATTAAAATTGCTCAATTATTCGAGTTCTTTCTATATCAGGAGAAAAATGAATATAACTGAAGTAATAAATATAGAAATTTATTTTGCCCTTAGAAATCACGTAATCAGTAATCATTTTAATTTGATGAATTGTGGTGACAGTCAAAATTCCATATATTAAACAATCTAATATACATAGGATTGATACAGTATAATCCCAACTGGGATAATTGTATCTCGCTAAACATTCAATAATTCATTTATCCGCCAAACCGAAGGCCAATAAAAAAAAAAATAATAAATAAATAAATAAATAAATAAAAAATAAATAAATAAATAAATAAATAAAAATACCTAAATAAATAAAATAAAAATAAATAACCACAACAACAAAAAATAATAATAATAATTGAACATATAAATATATATGCAGGGAGCCAGTGGGACAATAAAACAAGGAAGAGACGTTAGCTTGCACACTGCTGCGACAGGTCGACGTATCAGCAAGAGGAGGACCTGCAAGGCAAGCAATTAGATGCATACCTAAACACAGCAGCAAACAAACCCTACGTAAATGTAGTATCACCCTATTGCAAGTTGTCAATAATGCTATAAATATATCACATTTTATAGAACATTATGGCCTCACAAAACTTTGTAGAGGAAACAAACAATGAAAGTGATATAAATCGTAAAAGTAACAATAATGAAATTGGCACCTACCTGAAATTCCAAAAAGTAATTGCCAATAACATATTAGACTTGATGTACTGTCCCATGGTTCCTCAATCATAACAAAACAGCAAATGCAACAGTGTCAACTTAATCAGGAATAATAAAACTTCTACTCACTGAATTCCCACTGAAATAAATAAATATACAAAGTCATGATTATCCTTGTACATATAAATCAATAAATATATGACATCTCAAACTAAAATATTTCATAAAATTGCTATTAAGTCTGGTACAGCGGCAGAAATTTACATCAACAGCTGATACCGAACTAACTTTTCCAAAGCATATATTCAATATTGAAATTTGAGAAGCAAAGCTATCTTACAACACCATGTCAATCAATTGTGGAAATAACTCGTAAAATGAAGTATCTCAGTCTATTTGAACCTTCAAAATTAAGATGAAGACCACCGTCCAATTTAGCATATAAGTATTGCCTATATGTACCAAACTTGCAGACAGCCTTGTATGTACAAATGAATTTGCAACCCAGATCTGGGGCCAAATTGTTTTTTAGCTTATTATTAATCTCTTTAATGACTTGATCAGTAGCTTGGTGATCCAAAGGCCTTTGTAAAATGGCAGAAATTATAATTTTGATAGTAGGCTTTACTTTTTTAATTTGAGCAATCAAATTTCCATAATCAGACATTATTGCCTCTGTTTTGTCTCTTCTACCAATATTGTTAGTACCCACATGAACAATTAGATAGTCATGATTTTCTAAACTGATATGTCCTTCAGAGAAATGAAAAGACAATTTGCCAATAGTAGCACCAGGAAATGATCTAATGACTACTCCCTCAATAGGGCTCATATCTTTGATGATGGAATCACCAACAATCAACACTCGTCTGCATTCTGAAATAAAACAGAAGCTGTTTGATGATACTTATGCAATATACGTTACATTATAACATCCTGGCAGTACAACAATATATCTGTATAAAATACAAGGCTGAGGCAAGTCTGAACTGTATGCCACTACAAATACAAAAATGAAGGGAAGGTAAAATACAACATTAATAAGACAGTCGAGTCCCCTCAAATCATATCCACACAATACTTAGCTACTGCAAAATGAGAATGTGAGAAAGCAAGTCTCAAATTACAGGTGCACTAGTTTTCATGGCTGTTTAAGAATTAATGCTATGAATATATCACATTTCATAGAACATTAAAACCTTACTAGCACTGGTCAAGGATTACAGCACAGAAAAAGTACAACCTGTAAAAAGTCAAATTAAAGTAATGTAATTAATCTAAACATGACATAAATACATAAGTGTTCTAACAGGAGTACAAATTTTCACAGCTGCTGAATAATAATGCTATGAATATATCACGTTTCATAGAACATTACATCCTTACTCTATCTGGTTAAGGGAAACAGCATAGAAACAGTACCCTGAAAACAAGAAAAAGAATGTGAAATATACCAATCAATCGAGCCATCTGCATCTGCATCTGAATAATGCTATGAATATATCACACTTCATAGAACATTATATCCTCACTGCCTCTGGTCAAGGAAATCTGCTAAGATAAATGCAAGAGTCAAATCACTGGCACATATCACATACTAAGACTAAAACATAAAAGTAACAAGCAAATATACATATTAAATCTGTGGAAAAATAAGTGTCTTTAAATATAGACAATCAAATTTTAAAATTCTATTAATGTCAGCTGATTTCAAATCTCACCAAGACCCGACTCTGGAACTGACTGCGAGATTCTAATATGCTTGCTCATGACTTCTGATATTTGAATTTTATCTTCCAGCGAAAAGGATAGATACTTTTTATAGGCATCAGAACGCCAGTCACCCATGAATTGAATTTTATCAGCTGGGACCTTTGCCTTAAAAAGTAATGTTGCACCTCCTCTTCGAAAGGAATGAGTAGAAAACTTTTCTGGATTTAATCCAATTTTATGTATGCAATCTCTAAGTTTAGACTGAAACATGCTGTAAGTTACTACTTTATTATTAGGAAGTAAAAATAAAGGTGCATCATCGTTAGCAGGTATCAATTTACACATTTTCCTAAAGATTCTCACAGGACATAAGTGACTATCCTTGATTTTTGTGAGAGGAATTTGCAGAATTCTCTCACCTTTTTGAATAGTTTTAGTCCAGTTCATATTGACTACTAAAAAGGAACCACGATCTTCTACATTTTTTCTCAAAAGAAATCTTTTAAGCAAAATATCCTTCTTTGAGCTAGGAACTAGATTAGATTTTCGAGCCAGAAGAAAAAAGGCAAAAAGAAATAAGCAACAGTAAACAATATCAGGTATAACTTTGAAATCTAAACAACCAATAATTTGTTGCAAAACTTCTGGAGTCAAGGCCTCTGCCTGCTTAACGCAGTAAGGTTTCAGCTTAGCTATACCTTTAATTGATAAATTTAATATGAATTTGTTAATATGCTCCACAGAATATCCCAGTAACAAATGCATGGTTTTGACTCCATTAATGTAATTTTTAATAGAATCTGTAGATTTGAAAGTCCTGCTTAAAAACTGAGCAAATAACTGTAAAGTCTTAGTAGAAGCAGGTAAACTGATGAAATGAAAATATGTACAAAATAACAAAAAAGATTCTTTCTTATGCCTTCAGAATAAGCAGCTTTTGTAGAAGTCTTTAAATCCTGCTTTAGAGTCTGCAGCTGCAGATCTGAAAGTAAAAAATTAAAGTATATGCCTTAAAGAAAGTTACCAGTCATTAACAAAGGCAAACATGTCGTCAGAAACTTCAAATTCGTGAAGAGTATAAGTCTCAGTCAGTTCCAGAAACTTGTCTGCACTATCACTGCTCAATTGCCACCTAGACAGAATGTCTGCCAGTCTGTTAGAGGTCCCTGAAATAAACTGGCCCTTCAGCTGAAACTCATTCACCGCTGCTAGAAAGCAAATTTCACGCAAAGCATTCTGAAGAAACTCAGACTTACTTTTACCTGAATTTAAGACCTGTGAAACTGCCTGATTATCACAAAGAACAATAATTCTTTGTCCTCTGAAATACCTTCCCCACAATTTCAAGCAAATGATGATAGACAAAATTTCCAAAGCAGTGATATGAAGTTTCTTCCGAATAACAGCTTGTGGGAAAATAGAATGGAAGTAATTTCCATTCCAGAAACCTCCACATCCTGACAAACAGCTGTCAGAAGAAAAATTCAAATTTATTTTCTGTCACCACAACACTATTTGTGACTTCTATTTTCAAAACTGTAGATTGTTGGCGGGATATATTTTCTTATATACCTGTTCTTTGTCTGATAACTGACCAATGAAAAATAATATAAGGTTTTGAAGGGAAAAACAAATAAGCTAAGCTTTTCAAAAAGATCTAAATCTCAAGGATAACATAAATAACAACTTCGTCTAAGATAATAAATTCAGTCTTATAATTAATCATTTTAATAAATAGTATTAAAATTGCTCAATTAAACAAATGTCATCACCTTTGTCGTATGTTACCTGAGAGGAATAAACTTTTTGTTCTGTTCTATACAGAAACTCGATTTACTCGAGCAGTCCCTGCTGGGCATGAGGTCAAGTTTACAGTTGTAGCTATAGTCAAACACGAGTTATATTATACAATTGAACTATCTTTCTGAATTTCGCAGTGGAACTTCGCCAACGTAAGCTACAGGGCTGATGCGGAATGCTATAAGAATTATATATAATTTTTCTGGAATTCAATATGTTTTAGTCATTAATTGCCTGTCTTATTTTATACCAGTGATTGTAAACTTTGAATTACAGTCGTCTGTCGTTCCCTGGACGTTTCACGTTTCGTACCAAAGTCGATTCGTATTAAACTGTGGAAGTTTATACACTGCAATTACTGGGACAGGACTCCAGGCTGTGTATCTAGAATGGTGAATGAACTTGGCTTGCAACCATTGGCTGACAGGTGACGTACTCATAGGCTCCTCATGCTGTACCAGATTCAACGTGGATTAGTAGATGTAAATCCAGGATCCATTCTCCGCACAAACGATCAGCGTACATGAGGTGGACACAGCATATACCAACCAACAGCTACCCAGCAGGTCTATAAGTACTCGTTCTAGCCAATAACCATACAGGACTGGAACAGACTACCAGCCTCTACTACAGACAGCCCAACTCTGGAGGAGTTCACAGCTGCCATTCAACATAATGTGGCAGCTGTCTTCGTCGTTCCATAAACAGTCGGTCTCCATCTTTTTAACTTGTAACATTACATAATATTATACACTTTTAACTATTTTTATCTGGAAGAAAACGACTGTCCCATCCTCCTTATCAGGTCAACCTTACAGTCTAAGAAGACTTCTGACCTTTTTCCGGAAGACGAAGCGAGTTTCTCCCTGGTACCTTCATTTACCGAAAAGACCAGAATTACCGAAAAGACCCTGGAATACCGAAACGACCCTGAAATACTGGAAAGACCTAAAAAAAGTATGCTAGTTATTTTACGACGATAAAATAAAATACAGATCTGTATTAATAGCATACTTGATTTAAAATGTCTATTTTTGTATGTTTTGGATTTATGGCATGTTGACAATTTTTAAATCTCTCTCGACCCAGTCATTTTAAATAGCGAGTTGCAAACTAGCTGAACATTTTGCTACCGGAAAGTACTATACACACGGGGGGGGGGGGGGGGGGGGGGGGTCACTTGGCCGCTGAAAGGGTATAGGTGTGCCGCTGAAACTTTGAAAACCCACCCTATTCATGCATAAAACAAATGACAAAATATATACCTATTCAAAATTAAATCCTATTCATATATTTAAGAAGGAATTATCCAGTGGCTTCATGGAAGCCAAATTTCTGTGAAAACAAAAGTCTTAATCTTCACTATGTCTTCATTTAATTATATTTTTTTCGCTTGTTGTATTAGGACAAATATGTTATCTTTGTCCTAGTCCTTTGGCTCTTTCTCCTGCCATCCTCGGCTGCCTGAGTTGGCACAGTTTTTTTCATAACATAGTCGCTGTACATATTTAGCTGTAAAATGAATTGCTAATAAAGCAGTGACTGACACAGAATAAAAACATATAACAGGAATCAAAATGCTCATAAATGATTGTTTTTATTTTCTGAACTCTTGATTTTGCAATGGACCTATCCTGCTGTCAAAACATCATGTGAAAACATTCTTGGCGATTTGTTTACACTAACAGATTATTAGGTTAGAATTCTGTGAGTTATTGAGCCATTAAGATAATTCAGAGCTCATGCATGCTGAAACAGTGTGCTGAGAGTATTTCAGCTGGTGCACCTGTTGATTTGGTAATTGATATTTGTTTCTCTCGGGTATTAAAACTCAGATATGCTAACTATTTATGTATAGAGCCTGGAGAAATATATAAGACCTATTCCTGTATATTGGCCAATTAAACCATACCTATTGATGTATCTGGGAGATCAAAAAGGAGGGCTATTCCAGCGGCACATATGTTAGCTGCTTTATAATGGAAGTGACCCCCCCCCCCCCCCCCCCCCCGTGACTATACATTTCCATTGGTGGCCTTTATAACAATAATTGGGAATAGAAAATTACTTTGAATGTAGAATTATCATTACAGCAACAAAGTTCAGATCGTATAAGGGGAATTGCTTTGGAGGCCATCGTAATGGGATAAAGGTGTCTACCTAAAGCTGTTTCCTTTTGCAAAATTCGTTCTTCCCGGCTGGTGTCATGGGTGAAATAACTGTCCTAATATTGGTCCATTCCCCTTTCATGCAAAGAAAATGCAGAGTGCTAACACTGAATATGGATTATCTGTTTATAAGTCAGTTAGTACCCAAGGGTGTTCAATTCGAGATGTTCACATTTCGCCTACTCACAGCGTCTTTTCCCATTTTCTTACTTCCATTTACCTACTACCAAATTATGTACTATGTTTTGATACCCGTTTCACCTACTCAGTGTAATCTCTTAATGCTTTTCTCTTTTTCTTCATTTTTGTAAACATTTGGCATATGATAGTGTATTCACAGTTATTTTGTAGAGGAGCTGCTTCTTCCCTAAGGAAGTTCAATGAGCCAGTTTCAAGGTGTAAAAGTGGAATGTAAAAGTGGAATTGCAGACAGCTCGTTCCAGTAAAATCTCAGACCAAAGCAACTCAGCCTACCCTTTAAGACAAGTCGCTCTAGGTTATGTGACAACACTCCATACATGTATATTTCAAACATTTCAAATAATTTTACTGTCAGCACATGAGTCAGTAAAAAAGCTACATATTGTGTGATGTACCATACCATGAAATTCAGTGCGAGATACTTATGTCTATAATTGCAAATTTATTACAGATTTCGAAAAGTGAAGTATCTAATCTGTTATTTGTTAGTGCATATGGATGTAATCAGATAGTAGAATTTCGATATTAATTAAAAAATTACGAGCAATACTTGGATCTGGGACGAGCTATCATGATTACGGGCGAGTTGACTTATCGCAAGTTTATGATAAGGGGGGAGTTGACTTTGGTAAGTTAAATGTATGGGGTGAGTTGTCCTGGGTCAAAATTTTTGTGGGACGAGTTGTCTTGGGCTGAGTTGTCTTGTCCGAGTTGTCCCGATTCCGTAAGAGGGTTGACGTTTTATTATGGTTTCTCTTGTATATGTGTAGTCCCATTTTTTTTCTCTGCAGGAAAAAGAAATTCTTAGGTTCAGAATCAGATTAATTAAAATAAAACTTAGAAAGCTAATTTTATGGAGAGCCTTTCATGAATGTTTCGTAATGTTTAACGTATTTTACATACAT
The DNA here is from genome assembly GCA_963989385.1 of Ctena decussata. Taxonomy (NCBI): domain Eukaryota; kingdom Metazoa; phylum Mollusca; class Bivalvia; order Lucinida; family Lucinidae; genus Ctena; species Ctena decussata. The sequence continues at coordinate 13,649,832 of OZ022510.1, read as the reverse complement.
GTAGACTCAAACACTTGAAAAATCATTTGTCATGCAAGTTACATGTTATAGTCATAAATGCAAAGCAAAAGTCAGAGATCCGTATAACTTATTCATTATGGGGAAAATTCAGGCTTTACGCATAGAGATCCTTTACAGCCATTGCTGTACAGGAAATGTCACTATAAATTCCTGATGTGCTGTCAGGGATGTGAAATGCATGCACAAGGTGAAATTCAAAGGGTGGAAATAAAAAATAGTTGGACGTGAATAATAATGGCTGAAGAAAAAGTTTAAGCATTGAATGACTTTTCACTTTTATTATACCCTTGGCATACGAAGTATGACGAGGGGTATGTAGCTTTTGTCCAATGTCCGTTCGTCCGTTCTTCCATCCCTCCGTAAGTTAACATTTGCTTTAAAATTTTGCGTTAAAGTTTTTGAGATCTCATTATCTAAACACTTTAATGGATTGAGTTTATATTTGGCGTGGTGATAGATAATAGTCCAAAGTTTTATTCCGTACCTACCCCACCCATGCCTATGACCTAAAGGTCAAGGTCACGGACTTTGACTTTGCATGTTAAAGTTTTGCGTTAACGTTTTTAAGATCTCTGTATAATTCAAACCCATCGTTGGGTTGGGTTAATGTTTGGCATGATGATAGATTTTGGTATAAAGTTTTATTCTGTACCATCCTCACCCATGCCTGTGCCCTAGAGGTCAAGGTCATGGACTTTGACTTTTCATGTTAAAGTTTTGCGTTAAAGTTTTTAAGATAGATCTCTATATAATTCAAACCCTTTCTTGGGTTGGGTTTATGTTTGGCATGTTGATAGATATTGTTCCAAAGTTATATTTTGTACCATCCTCACCCATGCCTGTGACCTAGAGGTCAAGGTCATGGACTTTGACTTTTCATGTTAAAGTTTTGCGTTAGAGTTTTTGTCTCGCCTGCGAGACAGAAGCCAGACTTATGTATTGCTTATCCGGTGTCGGCGGCGGCATAAACTTTTGTCGAGTTTTTGCCTTTAGGTCCGTTTCTCAGGAACTATAAGGGCTAGAGCCATGAAACTAGGGCCATGCATACATATGGAAGAGTAAAGCTCAAAGCTATCACCAAATATGAGTCTTGACCTACTTTTTACGCTTCACCAACTAAGCAAGGGTTTGTTGAGTTTTCGCGTTTAGGTTCATTTTTCAAGAACTATAAGGGCTAGAACCATGAAATTTGGGCCATGCACACATCTGGAAGAGATAAGCTCAAAGCTAGCAACAATATTGAGTCGTGACCTACTTTTTACGCTTCACCGACTTTGCAAGTTTTTGTCGATTTTTATGCCCCCGCCAGGGGCATATAGTTTTGCCCTTGTCCGTCCGTGCATACGTACGTACGTCCGTACGTACGTACGTCCGTCCCACTTTGTAGTACTGTTCTTGTCTCCGCAACTCCTCCTACAGTATTCGATGCAGGGAGTTGAAACTTGGAACACAGTTCAGACATGCATTGAACATGTGCATAAAGGAAACATAACTTTGATTAAGATCTTTATTGCAGAATTATGTCCCCTTGAATAGTAAACATATTTTGACCATATTTCACATCTGAGTACTGTTCTTGTCTCCGCAACTCCTCCTACAGTATTTGATATAGGGAGTTGAAACTTGCAACACAGTTCAGACATGTATTGAACATGTGCATAAAGGAAACAGAACTTTGATTAAGGTCTTGGTTGCAGAATTATGTCCCCTTGAATAATATACATATTATAACCATATTTCACATTTGAGTACTGTTCTTGTCTCTGCAACTCCTCCAACTATATTTGCTGTAGGAATTTTAAACTTGTAACACAGTTCAGACATGCATTGAACATGTGCATAAAGGAAACAAAACTTTTATCCAGGTCATTATGGCAGAATTACATCCCCTTGAATGACATGCATATTTTGACCATATTTCACATCTGAGTACTGTTCTTGTCTCCGCAACTCCTCCTACAGTATTTGATATAGGGAGTTGAAACTTGCAACACAGTTCAGACATGCATTGAACATGTGCATAAAGGAAACAGAAATTTGATTAAGGTCCTAATTGCAGAATTATGTCCCCTTGAATAACATAAATATTATGACCATATTTCACATTTGTAGTACTGTTCTTGTCTCTGCAACTCCTCCAATTATATTTGCTGTAGGGATTTTAAACTTGTAACACAGTTCAGACATGCATTGAACATGTGCATAAAGGAAACAAAACTTTTATCCAGGTCATTATGGCAGAATTACATCCCCTTGAATGACATGCATATTTTGACCATATTTCACACTTTGTAGTACTGTTCTTGTTTCTGCAACTCCTCCAATAGTATTTGATGTAGGGATTTGAAACTTGTAACACAGTTCAGACATGCATTGAACATGTGCATAAAGGAAACAGAACTTTCAGTCAGGTCTTTATTGCAGAATTATGTCCCCTTGAATAACATACATATTTTGACCATATTTCCATAGCTTAAATACAATCTCACCTTTTATCGTCGCTCTAGCGGCCTCATTTATTAACAGATTTTGGTATTACATCACAGCTTTATTGGGCATGACAGTACCTTGAACAACTTTGCGTTTCAGGTGTGTAGGATGAAGGTCAAGGTCACAGTTGCTATTTTCAGAAAAACTAAGGCATTGCTCCAGCGCTTTCATTTATAGATCGATTTTGATGTAACTTCACATAAATGTTAAGTATAACAATATCTTGAATAAATTACTGTTTCAGCACTGCAGGTCCAAGGTCAAGGTCACAGTTGTTATTTTTAGAAAAAAAACTTTATCATTCCTCTACTCCTCTATTCATTGACAATTTTGATGTAACTTCACTCAAATGTTTAGTGTGACAATATCTTGGACAAGTTCGTGATCCAGAATTTCAGGGTAAAGGTCAAGGTCATATTTGCTATTTTAGAAAATATGCTGTCATCCCTCTGTGATGATTTTGACATAACTTGACACAAATATTTAGCTTGACAATATCTGGGACAAATTTACGTTTCATCATTGTAGGTCCAAGGTCAAGGTCATAGATGCTATTATAGGTACATGTAAATCTTTGTCATGGTTCTAGCGCCTTTATTTATTAACTGATTTTGATAGAACTTCACACATATATTAAGCATGACAATATCTTGGACAAGTTAACCTTTCAGGGTTGTAGTTCCAAGGTCAAGGTCACAGTTGCTATTTTTAAGAAAAACTCATTCATCCCTCTAGCACCTTTATTTATTGACAGATTTTGATGTAACTTCACACAAATATGTTTAACACATTACTTTTCTAGTGAGGCATATGGCGGGGGCATTCATCACCTTTAGTGATTGTCTAGTTTTTTTGTGTTTAGGTCAATTTCTCAAGAAGTATAAGGGCTAGAGCCATGAGACTTGGGCCATTTCATACATCTGGATTTTTGTGTTTAAAATTTAATGTCATTTGGCGGTGGCGCTGGCCGTGGGTGTACGTGAGTCCCTGCTCACTTGCTCTAGTTATGTATAATGTATGAGAAAAAATAGTCAATAATCACACCGGGTAGGCGGCAATCCTGAACACTCGCGGCAATCACGAACGCAGGTCAAAAATTTACGGGGCTGTTTAAGATGAGTCGACAAAACTTCTTTTTTCAGAGGGAAGAATCAGTTAAAAAATAAAGGTAACTATGCCACGACTTTTAGATATGTTCAAAGATATGCACCACCAATTTTAGTTGTTGAATCCCTATTAAGTTGCCTGTAGTTTATGCGTAAACGCAAGATCTGTGACTTTTAAACGGCCAAAACAACAAAATAGACCAAAATGTTCAAGTTTCAAACATATTTTGATCATTTCCATAATATACAGATAAAATTTAATGTTTTTTGGACAGACTGTGCGTATTCATTTGACTCTGTCTAGTACACAAACGAAGTTCCATCGAGTTGAAAACAACAGGGTAGAGAACGGTGGCAATCGAAAACGATGTTCATGGCAATCGCCTAACGTCAAACAAATGTTTGAAAGGCAATCGATGAACATTTATAGTGTTTATAGCTTCTGCCGATTTTTTAATTCAAAGTTAGCCAAGAACCTGTAGAATGTTTTTTTTATTATTATTATTTATTTATTTATTTTTACAAACGGCGCCATGCGTTAAACATGCAACACATGTACACTTGGGATAAATCCTACTATTGTGGAGCATATTCTTTCCAAAACTGATTAACTTCCGGAATAATAAAAAAAAAACTTATTGAACCATCGATATTTTGACTCATTTTGCTAATACTCTTGTTATATGATACGATATGTCCCTTGTAAGGCTCCCTTAAAACATAAACTGTGGTGCTCATTATAATTGCCCCATTGAGACAATTTAATGAGAACCAACCATGTATGCTTTAAGCAGAAATTATGGAAACCAATGTTCAGTCTTACAAACCTCTACTTTCTCTGTACGTTATAGGAAGGAAAACGAGGGTAGTCAATAATGTATTGTACTGCTTGTTTTAAGTTTGAAATTCAAACTTAAGAGAGGCGTATCAGGCACCAGTAGAGACGCTGTGATTCAGCCACCGGTTGTCGTTTCTGAATATGTCCAAACTGAAAAAAAACGTTGCTGTTTCCTTTGCACTGTACTGCGACAGAAATTTGCACATCTGCAAGAGCATGCACATATGCTGTCTGTTCTGTATTTCTCACTCTCTGATATGTGCTGTTCACTGTCTACTTTCTACTGCGTCCTGTCTACTGTTTACCTTCTTCTTCCTACAATCACATAAATTTTGTGCATGTGGTGTGCATTAGTACGCAAATACATCCATAACTTTTGTTCATGTTCTTGCATTGGATAGCATAGGATTCGCCATTAAATTCTGAAGAATATCTTGCATAGCATTTGAATCTCATGTACGCCATTGCCCAGTAAGGTACTGGCTATTATGTGGTTTGCCATTTGGCGAATCCTTTGCATGGTAAACGATTCCTACGCATGTAATTGCCCCGAATGAGCTTGTAATTCGTTGAATCCCATGCATGATATTTAAACTTCAATTATGGTATTGCCAAGCATGATTTTGCCAAGCATGGGATTTTTTTAAATATTCGAATCCCATGCATGGTATTGACCATTATCGCATTTGGTTTTTGACATTTTTTATGCCTAATATTGGCCAGTAATATATTGGCTAGCACAAGTTTGCCATTCGACGAATCCCATGCATGGCATTTACATCCTATGCATGGAATTATCATCCATGGTATTGAGTAGCATATGGTTCTTCATTCGGCGAATATCATGCGTGGTGTTCGATCCATGTATGGCATGGCATTGTCAATATTCAACGAATCCATCGCCTGGTATTCGAAGTCTATGTATGTTATTCCGCAGCATGTTATTGGCTTGCATGTGTTCCATGGTGGAATAACCATGCATATGATGCTGGCCAATACCATGTACGTAAATCGTCAAATGGCGATCATAGGCTAGCAAATACGATGGTGGGCTACACCATGTATGGAGTTCGTCATATTAGATGGAAAATCCCATACTTCCAAACACATGTTGGGAAACAATGAATGGGATTCAAATACTACATGCATGAAATTCGTCCATTGCAAATTACACGCTAGCCGGTATCAAAGTTGGCAATGTCATGCATGGCATTCAAATACCATATATGAGATTTGTCGAAAGACAAACCAAATGTAAGTCAATACCATACTTGGCAAAATCACACATGGGACTCGAATACCATGCCTGGAATTCGTCGGATGGCGAATCCTATGTTAGCCAATACCATGATGGACAATACCGTGCGTATGACTGGAATACCATGCGTTGAACTCGTCGAATTGCTATCTCCAGGCTAACCGATACCATACTCACTGGGTGGTTGCTTAGTCCCGGTAGGCGGTGATTTTTTCTGACAATCGTCAACCATTTTTTTGACAATCGTCCCGGATTTTTCCAAATTGTCAATGATTTTTTCTCCGTGACGTCATAATAGAAAACTGATGCGACAAAATGGTGAATTTTGTCAATTAAACCATTAATTTTACAAATCTTAAGCGTATTCCTGGTACATGTAGATCTTAAGCAGATTAGATACAATACAAAGTTTAACATTGTCAACAGACAAATTAAACCCGGAACTTTTCATTTAGGGTACAGCTCGATGAACTGTCTGCTTTGTCTATGTCTTCGACGTTTACTGAAAGGAAAAGCTATTTTTAATCATAAGTCGGTGTTGGGAAACATATTATATTACTTTTTGACACTTTACAATAATATAAATGGGTCTGGCACCTGATTTTAATTTTTCATACGTCCCGGATTTTTTCCTACAAGTCCCGGATTCGCTCCTACAATGGATTTTAAGCGCCTGATTTTTTCTGACAACGCAAACTACAAAATGAGTAGTCAGTATGATACTTTATTGCTTACAGATCGGAATAGCAATATTTAAGCATGTCCCAAACTTTTATTGTAGTGCATAAATGGAAGACGAAATACTTGTTGGTCATTAAAGGACCAGCCTTTTCATTATATACAGACCATTCTATTGCTCCATATAAAAAAATGTACAATGGAATATCATGTAGTAAAGACCTGAGTAACCTTAGTGAGATTCAAACAATATTTAGTGGCCTTCCCAATGCAGGCGAGACTGCTTTACTAACTCTACCAACTGAACGACGTGGCCAAATGGACGTCCAATGCCAGGATAGCTCAGCTGACAGAGCTGTCCTGATCATTGCCTTACTTTTTACTCAGTAGTTCCGAGAAGGTTGAAGATTCGAGTTCCGCCGCGGCCAGGGGTGCTTTCATCTCGCTTAGGCGGCGTAGAATATTTACATGTTTTCTTCAAAACTGTGCGTGCCTGCCTCTGTGTGTGTGTGTGTGTGTGTGTGTGTGTGTGTGTGTGTGTGTGTTGTTTTACGTCCACGGTAAACAGCTATGGTCATCTCGGGACGGTCAGTTAACCTAACCACACTATTCCTGGGCAGGCTTAGACCTCCTAAGCGGTTAACCAGTACTAAGTGCACATACTTTCGCCAGTAACTGACAACTGCCCTTCTTGAATCAGCGGAAGGAGAAACGAAAGTGTGTGTGTGTGTGTGTGTGTGTGTGTGTGTGTGTGTGTGTGTGTGTGTGTGATTCCATTTTTGCATCAATCTTTCCATTTGTACTATCCTTGTTGTACAACAGCTACCTGTTCCTCACTATAGCGTAGTTTATGTTAGACTTGATAATTCTGAAAGCAGTTTACATTTCTAGCCGGCTTGCTGATCTAGCGGTCCCAGGTTCGATCCCCGCCTTAGGCGAGAATCCTTTCAAACGTAAACAGGGTTCCATTACACAAACCTTTCATTATCACCTTCCTATCGTCCTGATATGACTGAAATACTATTGAAACGGACGTATAATCGCAAATCATCCATCCATCCAGCCAGTACTTCTCTTGATGGCCTGTACAGTTTTGTATACTGCAATGCAAAACTTGAATAGAAAAAGTTCTGAAAAGTGAGAAACTTTGAAAGTAAGGAAAACACCAAAGAAATCAAAATAGCAAACTCGGTTTAACTGCAGCTGTCCATGACCAGTCATGAAATGTGCAGCTCCGGCCATGCCCCTAGCAGCGGTTACTGCATTATTAAAATGAGTTGAAATGAAATAAGTGATTCCAAAGGACCAGAACTTATACAATCAACACTATGACTGAATACCTAAGCACGATTAAGGGCCGTCACACGGTACCTAACACCAGTTTCAATGAAGTTTCAATAAAATGTGCAAACCCAGCCATGCCCCTAGCAGCAGCTGGCCTACTCTATTTTCAGAACGACTCAAAATGAAATCATTGATTCGAAAGGACTAGAAATTATATAATCTGCACTACGATGGAGTACGTGGAGACTTAACGGCCGCCGCACAGCACCTCCAGCATCCTGTGAAGTTAAATAAGATTTGAAATGTTAGAATTTTTAGAGGCAAGAAATGGTCCGAAAGAATGAAAAACGCAGACTCTGTTTATTGAGTTTGTACTTGAAAAGAAGACTCAAGTAAACAAAGACTTCTGATGTAATGTCTTTTACGTATTCCTTGCTTCTAAAGGGTCCATATTTTCGATTTCATCATCATGATAACGCATACATGAGAGAAATGCTTTTGATGTTCATTCGGCGAAGTAAAATTAGTTCCCGCATTGAAAGAGAATCTAATTGCTAGTTTTAGACTCTGAAATGCAGTATAAGTGGTAGGAAAAAATCCGGGACACTGTAGGAAAAATCCGGGACACTAAAGCCGTTGTAGGAAAAAATTATTGACATTGGCAGTAATTTTCATCCTTGGTTTGCTGAGGCTATTTCACAAAGAAAAATATGACAAATGACAAAATACGCCTATAAAATGCTCAAGGAAACAGCCTGATTGCAAAAAGATCCAAAGAAAGTGTTGAAAATAAGTTTCTTTACTTACCTTATTGCTCCGTCATGCTTATGAGACATAAATTGTCAGAAAAAATCGTTGACGATTGTCAGAAAAAATCACCGCCTACCGGGACTAAGCAACCACCCAGTGATACTCGGCATATCAAATATGCTATTCAAATACCATCCATGGCATTCCTCGGAAGGTGAACCCCAGGCTACCCACAATTCTGATGGACAGTACTGCCCATGGGAAGCGGTTCTGTGCATGGGATTCGTCGACTGACAAATCATCCAATGGTAACCATAATCAGTCTGGGCAATGATGTGCAGGGGATTCGAATATGATGCATGGGTTTCATCAAATGTCGAATACCATGCTAGCCAAAACCATGCTTCATGCTTGACAATGCCATGCATGAGATATAAAAAAAAACATACATTGAGATTTGACTAACAGCCAACACATGCTTCCCAATAACGCATTGAACAATGTCATAATGGAATCTCTGAGTGAGTGAGTAAACTCGGGTTTAACGTCCCACCAACAACGAGGTCATATGGAGACGGGACCTCGGTTAAATGTCTCATCCGAAAGACTGGAGAAGCGGGGGATCGATCTTGCGACCCTTGGCCGAATGGGTAGTCCAGAGTATTATCCACTACACTACAGCCACTCCTCATAATGGAATCCGAATAGGCCTACATGGGATTCATCAAATGCCAAAAAGCAAACGTTCAACCCAATGCCATGCTGTGCATTCAAATTCCGTGCACGGATTTCATCGAATGAGTAATCCAAAGCTAGCCAATACCTTGCTGAGTAATACCATGCATGGGATTTGAATACTGGTATGCATCAGATTTATCGACTGGCAAACCCCATATCAGCCAATAACATACTGAGCAAACTACCATGCAGAGGATTCGTCGAATGGTGGACTCCATGTTATTCATACCATGCTGGGCAATACTATGTATGAATTTCGAATACATAAATAATGAGCCCCATGCTAGTCGACATCATGCTAGGCAATTTCATGAATGGGATTTGAATACTATTCATGGTATCCATCGAATGCTAAATCCAATGATACACATTACCATGATGAGCAACATAATGCATAATATTCAAATACCATGTATGAAACTTGTCGAAAGGCGAACCTTATGGTACATGTACCCGATACCAAGCTGGACAATACCATGCATGGGATTCGAATACCTGCCAAGGAATTCGTCGATAAATGGCAAATCCCATGCTAGCAAATTGATTCATGGACTTTGTATATTGAGCTACGTTGAGCCTGACAACAGCAATAACAATAATCACAACAGCAACCATAGTTGACATTGTGTTATATTGGGGAACGATGGGTATTTAAAGCAACAATATATATACTGTGCTTCGTTGTGTTTTTCGAGCGTCTGGTTCAGACAATGACCTCAACGACAAATCAATAATAAGAACAACAATTTCAGCGACAAAAACAAGCAAAAGGCTTTTTTTACCCATATAAAGTATATTTTAATGTTTCCAGGCATAACTCTTCTTCAAGACTTACATGGATTTCAGTGTAATCTCGTGTCTGTTAACAGAAACACCCAGTCTTGAGGGCGCATGTTATTAAATGAAAAATAATGCAGCATAGCTTTATATAGAAACAGTTTGTTGTACAGCTTCTTCGTCATCGATTGCCATGCCCTGCGTTAGTCGATTGCAACTGATTTTAGAAAACAACGTTTTCGATTGCCAGAAGTTTTTACCCTTGCATTTTCATCCCCCTCCAAGTACAGTGAAAATTAAACTTAAATTCTAGAACTTTTACAGGTGTTTAGAAAAGACATTCAAGTTTATGAGAAGACTATGTTTTATTTAATTTGACCTTGAATAATTTGGAATATAAGCCAGAGATCTGAATTTGCCAGTCTAAAATTTCATGGTCAAAATGTAAGAAGGCAGTGCGACATTTAGTAAAGACTTTGTGAAGAAAATTCTTCTTCAGGGAAATTTTCAAACATGCTGCTTCAGACCAGTAATAAATGTTTTACCCAAAGCCGTTCGATTAAATGAAATAAAACATGTTAAACTGAGTTACCCTAACTCGTCGCGTAAATATTTGATCCGCGTTCTGGATTGCCGCGAGTGTTCAGGATTGCCGCCTACCCGGTGTGATAATGGGGTTGAGACATCGATAAGGAATGCACAGGCTCCTTTTTTTAGAGTATTTAAGTCCAACGCTCGGGAAGCCTCGAATAAGCTTAAATAAACTTTAAACTAGCCTGAAATTTCCTTTTCTCGGCCTCAACTCAATCAGAGATATTAATCCCGTAGTCTCGATGAACCAATTTCAGTGATCAATATTAACGTACACACAGTTTCAAAGTTTCGTATAAAACGGGATTTACGTTTTTAATAGACTCTTTGGTGAAGCCTTCAGTTTTTGGACACTTTGTAGAAAAAGAAACGGCAAGACTTAACATGCCTTTTTTGGTGGGCTTTCATTCCGAGACGTCTGTTTGGCAGGTCATTTCCTATACAAGTAGCAATATGGAGGTGCTTGCTGTTGTTTAAGATTGTAATTAGCGAAAGGAATATTAATATATTTAAAGGCAAAAGCGGCGTATATTTAGTTTATTTAGTAAGAAAAACGTACGATGAACATCTAAACAACTTAAAGCTATAAAAACACCAGTCAAAATAAGGGGTGGGATATAGAACAAACCAAAACACGAATACAGATTAAATGTATCGTTTATTTTATTTATTTAGTTTGCGGCTAGTTGAAAGCGTTGTCGAAAATTGTACAAGAACAGCATGTATATTGATTGTCGGTTTATTGATTGTCGGTTTCTACTGATTGTCGGTTTCTACAGTTATATACTAAAATATAACGAGCTAACCAGCATATCCAGATAGAATACGCTAACCAGTATATCCAGATAGAATATAGGCTGGAAAAATGGCGTGATAATAAATTTAATCGGATTTTTTCAATGTTGATTGATTGATTGATTGTTTTGGGTTTAACGGCCCATTGAGACAGTATTTCAGTCTATATCGGGCCGTCTCCCAGAGAGGGAGAAAGAGAAGAAATGATAGACGAGAGAAAAAAATGTCCAAACCCCCCCCCACCCCCCCCCCCCGCACCTACTGCAAGCACAGAAGGTCCTTGCCCTACAATGTCCCAAATCAGTAGGACGCCCCGGCACTGGAAGTTACACACAACACCATCGCACCACCCGACCACCCCCTTTTTTCAATGTATACTGTACTTATAAGAAAATGCATAAAAATTGTGTTGTCTTGTGATAAAGAATTTTAACAGGTCACCCATGTTTCACTGGTTCTAGGTAAGTCACAGTTTAACTCTGTGTATTTAGAGAAATATGGTGCAGCACTATTATTTGAAAATAAGAAAACACTATTTAGCTGTTCCCCACCCACTTTAGACTGTTATAAATGCTTATAAATGTGAAGATCTTTTTCTTACATTTTCAGGACGTAACATAAACTTACATGCAAACTACATGGATAGGCTATAAAGAGAAGATTTGATGCTAGAATCAGAAGAACTTATTCATGTATACACATTTTGAAGACACACCCTTCAACAGACGAATGTTGTCCAACTTCAGTTTTCATCTTGGAAGCTGAGGCATCCTACCAGAAGTTGAAAGTATAGTGTATGCTGTTGTTTTATGAATTGAGATATCTGCAACATATTGGGATACAATATGAAAAGGATCCAGTGATAACAGCTTATGACAAAGGGACTTTCAAACCAGAAGAAAAGGAATTGTGAAGTATTTTTTTTTAATCAGGAATGCTTAAGATGCATATGGTAAACTGCTGTTTACAAGTTATGTTACGTTTAGGCTATAGGTATGGCCAAACATTACTTGAGGAACACTAAATATCTCAATTAGTCTGATAGGATGCTGATAGTGATTGTCTGCTTTCGTTTTTGAAGTGACAGTAACATATACCTGATATAAACGTTCAGCAAACTCCATTAATATATTGTGTTTGATTGCGTTTTAGAATGGCAGATAGTCTTAAAACTGACACGTGTAAAGAATCGGACCTTCTTGCTCCAAAGGAGAATAAACTGTTTATGTGCGGTGTGTGTAGTATACTATGTACTGATGCTGCAATTCTGAAAACCCATATGAAGACTCATACTAAGTCTGACAAACAACCTCACAGCTGTCCTGTGTGTGATCGACAGTTTGCTAATGCTATTAGTTGTAAACGTCACATGCTAACGCACGCAGAAGAACAACTTCACAGCTGTTCCATTTGTGATCGTCGGTTTACTCATGCTTCTAGTTGTAAACGGCACATGCTGACACACACAAAAGAACAACCCTACCGATGTCACACATGTGATCGACGGTTTACTCATGCTTCTAGCTGTAAACGTCACATGCTAACGCACACAGATGAACAACTACACAGCTGCTCTGTATGTGATCGACGGTTTACTCACGCTGTTAGTTGTAAACGCCATATGCTAACGCACACAGAAGAAAAATCTCACCGTTGTTCTGTATGTGGTAGACAGTTTGCTCATGCTTCCAGTCGTAAACGACACATGCTTACACATTTGAAAACAACCTAACAGCTGTCAGATAATCGGTCAACGGTTTATGCAAGTTGGTCGTTGTGAAATGATTTCTGGAAGTCAGCTAAGTATATGTATAAAGAAACTGCTGGTGCCAGACTACTTTACGCTGTCATGCGTACATATACTCGAAAGTTTAAAACAAATTGAGATCAAACATTTTGATCCGTGAATATGAGAGGTGATCATTAGAAAATAAAATACATCTGTCATTTATATGCAAACGTTTTGATCTGTCACTGCGAGAGTCATTAGATAGTAAAACACATCATTCTGTCATTTATATGAAACGTTTTGATCTGTCACGGCGAGAAGTGATCATTAGATAATGAAACACATTTGTAATTTATATGAAACATTTTAACTCACCTGAGCCAGCGGCTCCGGGGGAGCTTATAGGATGGTAAGGCTCCGTCGTCCGTCCGTCCGTCGTCCGTCCACACTTTCAAACGACTTCTCCTCTGAAACGGCTGGGCCGATTGTAACCAAATTTCATATAGAGCCTCCTGGGACCTTAGGAACGAAAAATTGTTCAAACAGTCCTGGTCACATGACCAACATGGCCGCCACGCCCATATATGGTAAAAACCTGAAAAAATCTTCTTCTCCAGAACCAATAGGCCGATGGCCTTGAAACTTAGTATGTAGCATCTGGTACACGAGTACTACCAGGATTGTTCAAATTATGACCTTGGGGTGACCTTGACTTCTTTTACGGTAAGGTCAAATTTGTTTCCTTATGCTTTTATATGGCAAAATGCTGCAACATAAGATATCTTGGAAACTGTTGAAGATTTTGGCCTAAAATTGGTACATACAGTCATCTTAATGACTACATGAAGATTTATGAGTACGAGAGGCCAAGGTCATTCTTTGACCGTTGAACCAGAACTCTCATATTTTGACAATTTCAAACTTCTCCTCTGAAACGGCTGGGCCGATTGTAACCAAATTTCATATAGAGCCTTTTGGGACCTTAGGAACGAAAAATTGTTCAAACGGTCCTGGTCACGTGACCAACATGGCCGCCACGCCCATATATTGTAAAAACCTGAAAAAATCTTCTTCTCCAGAACCAATTGACCGATGGCCTTGAAACTTGGTATGTAGCATTGGGTACTCAAGTACTATCAAGATTGTTCAAATTATGACCTTGGCTTGACCTTAACCTTTTTACGGCAAGGTCAAATATGGGAAAATGCTAGAACATATGATTTCATGGAAAGTTTTGAAGAGTAAGGCCTAAAATTGGTAAATGCAGTCCAGTACATGAAGATTTATGAGTATAAGAGGTCAAGGTCATTCTTTGACCTTTGACCCAGAACTCTCATATTTTGACATTTTCAAACAATCTTCTCCAAAACCACTGGGCCAATTGTAACCAAATTTCATATTTCGCCTCTAGGGGTTGAGAGAATGAAAATTTTTTCAAACGGTTCAGGTCACATGACCAACATGGCCGCCACGCCCATATATGGTAAAACCTTTAAAAATCTTCTTCTCCAGAACTAGTTGATTGATGGCCTTGAAACTTGGTATATAGCATTGGGTACTCCAGTATTATCATGATTGTTCAAATTATGACCTTTGCTTGACCTTGACCATTTTACGGCATGGTCAATTATGGCAAATGCTACTACATAAGATTTCATAGGAATTTTTGAAGATTTTGGCCTAAAAATAGGTATATACAGTCGTCTTAATGAGGTCATGAAGAATTATGAGTAAAAGTGGTCAAGGTCATTCTTTGACCTTTGACCCAGACCTCATATTCTGACATTTCCAAAAGTTATCTCAAAAGCCAAAAGGCCAATTGTAGTCACATTTCATATAGAGCCTCCAGGGGATGAGGGAACAAAAATGTGTTGAAATGGTCCAGGTCACATGACAACATGGCCGCCATACCCATTTATGATATAAACCTTTAATATTTTTCTTCTCCAGAACCAGTATGCCTATGGCCTTGAAACTTGGTAAGTAGCATGGAGTACTAGAGTACTTCCAAGACTGTTCAAATGATGACCTTGGGTTCACCTTGACCTTTTTTGCAGCATGGTCAAATATGGGAAAATGCTAGAACATAAGATTTCATGGAAAGTTTTGAAGATTTTGGCCTAAAAATGGATTATATGGTTATCTTAATGCCTATTAGCACAATAAGATTTATGAGTAAAAGAGGTCATGGTCAGTCTTTGACTTTTGACCCTAGACTCATATTTTGACAATTTCAGACATAAGAAAAAGCCACTTTGCCAATTGCTCAGGTGAGCGGATCAGGGCCTCATGGCCCTCTTGTTATCTGTGGCTATGAGAGGTGATCATTAGATAAAGAAAACACTGGTCTTTCAAATCATGCGTTTTGATCTGCGACTACGAGAAGTGATTAGTTGATAATGAAACACATATATCGTTCGAAGGAAACGTTTAAATCTGTGACTTCGAGAAGTGATCATTAGATAATGAAAGCACACCTGTCATTCAAATGAAACGAACACATCAATTTCTGTGACAACGAGCATGTGGCTGGCGAGAGGTGATAGTTAAATAACGAAAATACATCTATCATTTAAATGAAAAGTTTATAGCTGCGACTTCCAGAAGTGAGCATTAGATAACAAAACAGATTTATCATTCTTGAATAAATTTGCACATAAATAATTAGCAATTATACTGCAACCAAGTCGCTTTTATAGGCTTTCAAATTCATACTTGAGACAAAATTGATAGCGTACTACCAAAGCAACACATGAGTCACGTACATGTTTGGTACCACGCGACTTTTTTCGGCTTCATTTTGATAAGGAGATACATGTATTAAGCTTTTTTCTTTACAATGATATGTAAATACATGTAGAGATTTGAGATTTAATACAGTTTCTGAAAAGTTTATGTTTCGGCTTCATAACATTTGATATAATGTTTCTAAAATCTGGTATGAATCAGAGCAAGAACTGCTGTTAAACTCATTGCTTGTTGGACGTTTTGACATTTTATGCTCACTGAAGGGTGAGCATATAGTTGCCGTTTTTTTCTATTGATCCGTCCGTAAGCCCTTCCATCGGTCCATCACAATTTAACCGGAGTATATCTCTGAAGGATATACCACAATATAGGGGACACATGTGGATACATACCTTTATAATGGCTTGATGTCCGAAAATATGTACTGACAGCAAATTTTATCTTTCATCTACATATTGTGATATAAAATGTTCCTAAAATCCATTTAGTTACTGCATTGTATCGCCTCAAACATAAGTACCATTTAGCTTTTTCAACTTCTTCCAATCAGCCGCTCAGTTCATGACACTGACATAGAATAAAATGTGTTGACCAATAAGAGAGCGCTATCGATTACACAAGCTTTGCTGAGAGGCTCGCCAAGGGGAAATTGTTAAATTGTGGATGTATATAGACATGAATCCACATTTTTTAGAGTTCCATGATTATTGCTTTTTGCCAAGACTATAAATTGAAATCAATTTTCTTTTAATTTATTATAAACATAAGAGTATTTTAATACATTTAAAATGTGGATCTTTATCTATATAGGGACGTATGCACATTTTTAGGTTTCCTTATAAATCCATTTTTTTATTAAAGATAAAATGAAAATAAACCTGCTGTTTATTCCGTACTAGACAGAGTATTTGATTATCTTGAAATGTGGATTCATCCCTATATAGACAGAAGTTTACATTTTTCTTGCAAGATGAAAATAATGGCTGGAAAATGAATGTTTTTAAAAAATGCTATCCATCTATCTATTCATACTGCAGCACCCTCTTTCGAGTATTATGTGCAGTTTGCGCTGTCAGTGCAAGGGTAAAGGAAAGATTGCAGGAGATAAAAAGTGCAATAGTGAGACATGATAAAAGACATAGTGTTAGTGCAGAAGAGGTGAAGTTTAAAAGCAGGATAAAAGCAGTGTTCTGAATTAGGGTGACCGATGGATGATCTTACAAACCCCTTCACGGAAGGAGTCAAGATCTTCCAAAAGAACAACATCAGAGGGAAGTCTGTTCCAAGAACTATTGATGCTGGATAAATAGACTGTTGGTAATATATATAGCAGAAGTATGTATCTGCAGAAATGAAAGAGGGTGCATGTGACGAGTGTATCTCTGGGGTCTTTCAAAGTATGGTGGAAGTTGTATTGCAACATGGCTATGTACTACTTTAAAGAACATGATCAGACGAGCATCGATTCGTCGGTTCTCAAGAGATCTCCAACCAAGCTCCTTTAACATGACAGAAACACTTTCATAGGGGGAGTAATTACTTTTAACCCACTTAGCAGCTCTCCTTTGGGTCATTTCAATCTTATTTATATTTTGTTTTGTGTATGGTGTCCAAACTGTGGATGCATATTCAACCTGGGGACGTACATGTACAAGTGTCTTATAAGCCATTTCTTTAATATCTTCGTTCTGGGTCTTCAAATTTCTCTTAACAAAACCTAGGGTCCTGTTTGCTTTTGCCGTGATGTTATTGATATGGGCGTTCCAATTTAGGTCCTTAGAAATAGTTACCCCCAGATATTTAGCATTATCCACTGCTTCAAGCACCTGACCATGGAGGGAATACTGGGTCTGAAGAGGTTTCTTTGACCGTGTGATATGGAGTACCTGGCATTTGTCCGGGTTAAACTCCATGTCCCAGGTTCGTTCCCACTCTTGTAGGGTATCTAGGTCTGCCTGGAGAGTGTTCATATCCTGTAGGGAGGTAACTGTCAGGTAAACAGCCGTATCATCGGCAAATAGCCTTACCTGAGACTGAATATTCTGTGGCAGGTCATTGATGTAGAGCAAGAAGAGGAGAGGCCCAAGAACAGAGCCCTGGGGCACGCCAGATGTCACTGGGACTTCTGATGAGCTCTCCCCTTCCAGCACTACGGCCTGGGTTCGACCCACAAGGAATGAATTGATCCAGTTAAGGGCGTTTCCTTTTACACCATGCTGAGAGAGTTTGAACAGCAGTTTTAAGTGGTTGACTTTATCAAACGCTTTGCTAAAGTCTAGTAGGATAAGATCGACTTGCTTACCTTGAATTAGCTGCCTACCCAGGTCATCAACCAGCTGGATGAGCTGAGTCTCACACGATCGTTTGTCTCTGAAGCCGTGTTGAAGATCATAGAGAATATTGTGCTCGTTGAGATGTTTAGTGAGTTTTGATGCAACTATATGCTCCATCACCTTGCATAATATACATGTCAAGGAGATGGGCCTATAGTTGGCAGGGTCACTCTTATCTCCCTTTTTGAAAATCGGGCTTACATTAGCCTTTGTCCAATCTTTGGGTATCTCACCAGTATGAAGTGATTTTTCAAAAAGCAACTGGATTACGGGTGCAATTTCATTTCTTAATTCTTTAAGTACCAAGGGTTTAATTCCATCTGGACCAGCCGCTTTATTGGGTTGGAGATTTGATAGTAGTTTTAGGACTCCTTTTAGGTCTATGTGTATTTCAGGCATTGTAGGGTATCTGCACTGAAAACATTCGGGTATGTTTGGGAAGAGATCTTGGATTTTATCTAAGCATAATTGGCTGAGCCGGAGTGGTGACAACTGTGAAAATACTGACTGAAATTGTCTATTCAACAGATCTGCTTTGTCTTTATTTTGAGAAGACATAGTACTAGTACTCCATTCGGAACTCCTCGGCCAATTCTGAGTTGATTCACGGAATTGGCCGAGCGGTGTTCCGATTGACTAGTACTCTTGTCCTTAAGAGGAGAAACACCCTGAGAATCCTGTCGAGCATTTTTGATCAGGGAAAAAAGTTTCTTTGGAGCAAAATTTGTCTTTTCGGTATCAGATTTGTTTTCTCCATCACTCAAGCCTAGTATTGATTGGAGGTAATTGTTATAGGCAAGCTTTATTTTGGCTTGAACAAGGTGTTTCACCTGCTTGAAGTGATGTCTGTCCTTGGGGTTACCTTTTCTCTGCTGGTCAAATGATGTCTCATCTTTAATGATTCTTAATCTGTTTCTTTTTTATGCTTACGGAATAAACCGTATTTAATTTAAATACGATTTACTCCTTAATTTACCCAACCCTAATTGGTACATGCATGAAGTATTTATTTTATTGATTTCCCCTGGTGCGCCTCTTATTTTGCACACGTCACTTTCAGCTCTATGTAAACACAGTACTTTACACACGGAGATCGATGGAGGCAGTTCGCAAAATGTGTTAACCCTAGTGTAGTTTGAAGAATTACCACACTGGCGCTCTTGGTTCAAAATTATTACTTTTGGTCTAGAATTGTAGATATATTATAGCAAATCAGGACGGGCTCATGTCTCTGCTATATAGGCATATATCCTCACTGGGACCCCTATATTGTGGTTATTCCTCTCTCTATTACAATGAACTAAAGAAAACATTACATATTGATAGAGCACAGGGTATAATCGATTCCGCTATTTTTCGCTTCCTGCAGAGACTGTACATCATATTTGGCTTCCGCCGAGACTGTCCGCGTGATTCTGCTTCCTGCCGAGGCTCTCGGCAGGGAGCACGAGTCACGCGGACAGTCTCAGCAGGAAGCCGATTTTCGAGGACAGTAGTCCCTGCAGGAAGCAAGAGTTCGCGGACAGTCTCAGCGGAAGCCAAATATGATGTACAGTCTCTGCATGAAGCGAAAATTAGCGGAATCGATTATACCCTGTGTAGAGGGCATTACGTCAATTAAAGGAAGATCCGAGCGCAAAAACCATAACCTTATCAAAAGTTGTTACGGAGATAGTTCCCTTTCTAGTTTTTGTTTCTCAGTATTTCGATTGTCCGGAGAATATCTCTGAAAGTATTAAAGAAAACTGGATGAATGATAGTGGTCTAAGTACCCAAATCACAAGTCCGAACTCGTAGGTCAGTTAAACATAGACAATTCCGGAATATTTTTGATACACAGACCAGGACCCCAAACCAGAGATGTGATCAGGTGCCCGCGAGGTAGTAAGCATCACCTGCCTATTATAATACACCCGCCATATCTATGTATCTGTGGAAAAAGTAAGAGAAAATGAAAGTCCGGTATTTGAAAGCTTAACAAAGCTTCGGCTGAGGCCATCAAATCGGAGATTAGTTTAGAAACGGCCACATTGTAGGGATCAACAAGGTCATGGTGTCTCCACCAACTTCACACAAGTCAAACAAAAATTGGCTGATTTTGAAGTTAGCAAGCAATTAGTTTGAAATTCTGCCACTTAGGCTTTCGAAAAATGAGTAACACATAATCAGTTCTGTTATAGGCTGAAATGGGCAGCAAAACATTCATGTTTTATGTGACTCTGTTAACAATCAGTTAAATTTATTTGTCAAATCTTTAACTAGAACAAATGTATACACTCTATTAGGCACAGTTTTTATCCGATCTTCATGAAACCTTGTCACAATGTTTATTTCCATACAATCTAAGCCAAAGGGAAAACTGGGTTATGTGGGTACAAAAAATGGGGCAGTTGGTCAAAGCTTAGAAAAACCTTGTGTACACTCTAGAGGGCGCATTTTTGATACACTCTTCACAGATTTTTGTCAGTGCTTATCTCAGTGAAATTTTAGGCCATAAATTGTCCTCCTCAACCATGGATTGTACCCATGGCCTCCACATTTGCAATCATGAAAACTAGCTATAGAGGTACTCGAGTTCGCATGGAGCATACATGTATACTGTTATACTAAGATGTAAAAAAAAGTTTACCTTGACGCGTTATACTAAGATGTAAAAAAAAGTTTACCTTAACGCGTAGGAGAATATCCAAGTATGAATTGTAGCCATCGTCATACAGGGGTTGCGTTAGATATGAATTTAAACAATTTGCAGTTTTTCTCCATCTTGGAGTCAATTAAATGGCCATTTTTTTTATTATCCTTACTTAGATATAGACTAGAGGCCGGTTGATGCGCTAATTATGGATTGGCCATCACTGGACACACGAAGTTGAATGAACATTGAATCAACGTTGTGTGTCGGTGAGCGGTGTGGAAGGGGCTGCGTCGGGGGCAGATTAGATCAACAAAAAACAATTTGTCTTCTTCGAAAGTTGATTAAACCCTTGACCTCCAGATATTCTATCATGAACACAAAACTTTCGAGTTACTTGGTATCGGCATGTAACGAATGATGTTAACATTGTCGCATAGGAGGGTGTTAAAGTTTGCAGTTGTAGTTATAGTCATTACAGGAGTTGCGTTAAGTATACAATTTATTTGATTGGCGGCGACTTCAGGCGTTTTCGTGGTGGTTGCTAGTAGGAGCATGGTTTGTATCTAAACTTTGAACAGACATTATGCGGGTTTTTCTGTCGTCCAAGCGAATATTTACAATAAAGTTTCTAGTCACTTACGTATGAGTCTGATACAAAATTATTTTGAACGCATAAAGTTCAACCGGGATAGAGGTTGCAGTTGTAGTTATAGTCATTACAGGAGGTGCGTTAAGCGTAAAATTTATTGGATTGGCGACAAAGGCGTTTTCTTGGTGGTTGCTAGGAACATGGTTTGTATATAAACGTTGAACAGACATTAGGGACCGACCTTTGGACGGGCACACGGCGCCAAGTGTGTGCAACTATGGTTACGTACCGTTGAGCCACTTGGGTAGCGTCGATAAGAGAATTGAACTGAACTGAAATACCATTTGATATTGGGGGGGGGGGGGGGGGGGCAGCTGGTATATTTTTCCAAAAATTTCTGTCTTGGATATGCAAGGAAAAAATAAATTGGCTCATAAGGGGATTTAAAATAATAATCGTGCCTCAAAATTAAGTGAAAAAAACAAAACAAAAAAAACAACCTAGCTCCAACCAAAATTTTATAAAGAATTTAGTCTGCACATAATTCCTTTTGAATTGAGGTTTTAAAATGTCGCAGGCTTCTGGGGGCTGCACCCCCAGACCCCTTATATTAATAGTAATGTTTTAATATTATCTTCAATTGTTTTACAACAGCAGGCCTGCATGTGCATACATTTACAAAAACATCCTATACAACATCCACATACATGTATTGATCTGCCGCATTATTAAGTAACTGTTTCCACTAAAACTGAATTGCAAAAGAGTCACTTACTAGCTTATGGGAGACGAAGCCATTATGGCAAAAGAAACACTCTAAAAGGCAAAATTCCTAAAAAAGCCCCTATTTTTATCGTCATCCCTAAGGCTAGTTTTTCTCCATTGTTTCTGGTCTTAGAATTGTCATTAAAATTGGGAAATTGCTTTGGGTTCTAGGGGTGTTGCTCCCCCAAGACCCCCCTTTCTTAACTTCTTAGCATAGAACTTTAAGCCATTTATTAACTTGCATTCATTTATAATGTGACTCTGTCAGTAACTATTTATCAGACCTTCTAAAGTGCAAATAAAAAATGTTTTGGCATATGATTGGGCTAGGCAAAAAAAACTTAAATTACTAAATGTTAGCCACAAA
This sequence comes from Ctena decussata, assembly GCA_963989385.1. Taxonomy (NCBI): domain Eukaryota; kingdom Metazoa; phylum Mollusca; class Bivalvia; order Lucinida; family Lucinidae; genus Ctena; species Ctena decussata. Next base: position 13,627,340 of record OZ022510.1, on the reverse strand, counting down.
ACTGCGTGAAAATAGCCCTAATTTTTTGCCCAAATATCCCCAATTTAAAGCCTAATGTTTTGCCAAGCTCATACACCATAGATGAAGCACAGGCGCTTGAAGTTCTATGCTCAACCCCCCCCCCCCCTCTAATCTTTTATACTTGGCGCAGTCTGTAGGCCATTTTAAAATGGCTCATAGCCTAGATGTTTAGCGGCATTGACATATGTTTCATAGCATAGAACTTCAAACGCATGTGGATGAAGAGAGTGACATGCTCCAGGCACTGGTTTGCAAAAACAAGCTAAGCCATGCTCTTAGTTACAGACAGCACCCTGTTCTTTTTGTGAAAAAAAAAATGTGTAAATTTACTGATGTGGGTAAATAAAAGGATGTTAAGGTCAAATGAATACAGATCTTATAGTTCAGCCTATAAGATTAAAAAGTGTTTCTGAAAAAAGAATTAGCTCCATCAAGAAATTGTTTCCGGAGGCCAGTGAAAAAAATCCTGTCTCCATCAAGAATACCAGCCCTTCCCCCTCCCCCCCCCCGTAACCCCCGACAAACACACACACACAGAATATCAAATGGTCGATCCCTTATGCGTTTTTTTTTTCTGTCATCCTAGCGAATATTTACAATTAAGTTCAGAGCCACTTAAGTATGAGTTGATACAAAATAATTTTGAACGCATCAAGTTCAACTGGCATAGACAACGTTTCGATTTGTCATATTTTCTGCGTTTTATGACTCTGTCAAGAATATTTATCACTTGTGGCGACCCGATTGTTTAGCAAAGATGGGAGAAAACAGGAGTTCCTTTGGAGAAAAAAAATACTGACCTTTTATTACTTAGCTGACCCATGTGTCTAAATTATCATTTGATGCCTTTGAAGAATGGCTTTTGTTAAATTGCAAGTGGCAGTTGTGCAAACTGTGAAATTGCTGTCCAAACAGGAAGTGAAAAACATTTTCAAAGACAAATTTCCCTTTGTCACCAGAGTGGAGGGGGTATGGCCTAGCTGTTGATGGAAACTGACCAATCACAGGTTTCTGATAGGAGTATCATTCTATGACACCACAGTTATTTCACAATATGTGAAAATGTTCTTTATCATTAACAAGAAAATACTTCAGTGTCAAAATGAAACCTGAAGACTCATACATGGAACTTTTATGCTGTGTTAGAAAATGATAAAAAGTTAAGTTCTAGGTGTATGGACTGTTCAGTACTAAGAGGTCACAGAGAAAAAATGCCAATATTGAGTACCTATGGCAGGGATGAAACAGTGTTTTTTTTTTTTTTTTTAAATTTAACTACCAACATAAAGTCGAAAAAATCCAGAAAAAGACCAATTTTAGACCAACTGACCAATGAAATTTCAATCGACCAGTAATGACCACTGAAGGAGTTACTTCATTAATCTGTATCTCTTTCAAATATCTGGTATATATATTTGTGTATGTAAATTGTCTTTGTAAATTCATGATTATGTATCAGTATGTTGAATAAAATATTGTTTACATTAAGGAGTATTGACCAAGGCAGTTTTAACCGCCCAGCCTTGCTAACTTGCACGCAAAACACAAGACACACCAATGTCATAAAGAGGTGGAAAGAGGTGCGCATGCGCGGATCGACAAGCCGAAATTTTTGAAGAAGAAGGAAACGAAAAAAGCAAAAGTAGAGTATGAAAAACGGTTGGCTGATAACATTAAAACAAATAACAAAGCATTTTGGAACTATGTACAATCTAAAACAAAAACAAGGGAGACAATTGGAATAATCTCCCAGAAATTGTAGTAGAGTCAAGTTCCATTAACCAGTTCAAATCAAGAATCAACGACCACTGGAAAAACAAAGAAATAAAATTTTAGCCAGACTGCTTAGTGTTTCCCCCAGACTGCTTAAAAGGGCAGGGTAAGCTGAAAAAGGGGCAGGGTATTCTTGGAGTGTCATGGCACAAAAAACGCAAATATCGACCCACCGAAATTGGTGATTGACTTTTTTTCATAAATAGTGTAACTTGTTACTGTTGATGGGTATTTAACTTCCTGCTATATTTTCTTTACCATTGAGCTGTTACTTACTGTTACTGGGTATTTCAAGTGAGTTGCTATTGTTTCACTCACTTGCATACAAGTGAAACAAAAGCAAACCTCACTAGAAATACCCAGTAACAGTAACAAAACAGTGATTTCTGCCTCTGGGTACGACTGGTACCAATAACTTATATTTCAGTTGTAATCAATAACCTTGAAAACATGAAGAAAACAATTAAAAGAATAGTTGAAAGGACATTAAAATAAATTCCATTTCAGCACAGCTTTGAATTAGGCGATCTTTGATAATAGTTTTTGAATAAATACAACTGTTAGTTCTTCTTAAAAGAAGAAGAAACAGTGTGGCCCCTCATCAGATTTTCTTTGATGATGTGGTCCAATTGAGGAATCATAATATTTCTTCCATCAAGTACACATCTTATCTAAAGCTCTGCATCAGCATCACTTAAATGCATGTATTCAAATGAGAGTCACAAATAGAATATAACAATTTTTATTCAAAGGTCTTCATTGGCAATATATCATATGAAGCAAACATACTATCATCATAAACCACTGGATCCTGATAGATGTCTATAATAAAGAAAACCTGTTTGCTAAATTGGGTGCTCATCAGTTTGTTGCTTAATCTTCTTAGTCAATGATAAGACCTTCCAGAAGGGAGTGTTATCTCTCAGAGATGCAACCAAGCCTTACAAAGACTAAGGAGACAGACCAACAAACTGGAATCAATTGTGCAAACAAATTCTTTTTTCCTCCATTCTTTAAATTAAAAAAAAATATTGATATATATATTATCATGTAATATATGCTGCAACAGTACATGTATTTGATACGGAATTATTAAGCTTCAACTTCTTACAAGACAGTAGGGTTTCCATACAGTGGTGTTAATAAACTGCTAGGTGCTGGCCGGCTACTGTTTCAGTGCCACAAGGCCAAGTAACTAGCACTAACTGGATGAGTATTTCATTTTCACAGAAACTTAACTTTTTTGTTAGGCTTTTACACTACATCCACTTATTGTAGCACTCTCCTTATAGCACTTAGAATATCCAAAAAAGTTGGACATTCCCGGTGCTTTAGTAAGAAGTTAGGTCTCAAAGAGAAAAAAGAGGGGTTCCATGAAAATGACTGAAGAGATACATGCTTGAGTAAATTTCGTTTCACAGATATCCTTCTGTTTTTCTTTGGGGCCCTACTTACTATAGCACCAGGAATATCCTAAACTACTACGGCCCTAAGCACATTTTCTTGTATTGGTTGGAACTCACACTGTCATAATGCTTACTCAGATTGAACAGAAACATTCATATGCACTGGAATCCTTCTGTTTTTCTTTGACGCCTAGTTTCTCACAGACCTGGGAATATCCAAATAATGATTGTTTCTATGTATATGGAGGAGCTTATGACAACTTTCTACATTCAGTCGGTTCCTTATTTCTGTAACAGTTCTGTTCACATCAGAAAAGACGCGTTCAACTTCTGCTGTGCTAACTGGAATAATGGAAGCAATGGCACACAACTTTTTAAATGTTTGGACAGAAGTTTCCAGCAGTTTGTTTAACTTGAAAGATAACTTTCAACAGGGCCTTTGGACCAAATGTCTGTTCTGTTTTCAGGTCAGCAACTTTGCCTTTTAAACTATCCCTTTTTTCCAATGTTGCATCAGTGTCCAGATTGAAATGGTCTGCAAGTTTTTCAATTTCATCGTTCCCATGTAGTATTGTTAAATTGCGTGGATCAAGGCAGAAAACTCCCATGGCTTCCAAAATTTCAGAATTCTCAAATCGACACTTGATGTTGTCAACGAGGTTGTCAAGAAACTGATTCTTAGATTTTTTCAAAGAGTCTTCTTCCCCTGTTCTTAGGACTATGTTGTTCTGTTCAGGCAGTTTAGTTGCCCTCTTCATGCTCAAACCATCCTGAGTTTTCAACTTTTCTAAGATCAGTAATGTACTTTGAATTCTTGGATACACTACAGACGGGTCAACGTCATTCTTTTCAAATGTCAGTGCCAGTTGAGTAACAGGTTTTAGGGCATCACACAGAAATTGAATGATGTTAATAGTCTGGTAAGTTTTAAGTGTTTTCAGAAGGCCAGCAGCAGAAGGCCCTGATCCCACACGAATAGTAAAATGTATGCAAAGACCAGGAACTGAAACAATCAAAATCCAAATCCAGCCCTCAAACCATAGTTGGAAACAACTAAGATTACAAATAATCAAGATACAGAGAACATATGGCCAACCGAGTGAGCAGCTTGTTCCCAAATGGTGGCCACTCAGCAACCCAAACCGAACCAAAAATAATAATAACATACATAAGGTAAAACATCACAGAAACTCTGACACCAAAAACAGGCAACAAAGAACCACAACAGAACTACCGCCTTGGAACGGTCAGTAATGAATTACTGGGGGGCTTAAATCAATTTTACAGGCCCAACCTCACCCTCAGTTTCTGAAGTGGTACAAAACATTTAGTTGGTTGTTCGGTTCGCATGATAACCCTCTAACTCGTCAATGAATCATCACGGTAAACACATAAATCAAATTTCAACACCATGAAGAAGCAAAGACGAGGACTCAACAGATACAACGGGCCGTCTGACAGGTGGAGATCCCTGTCCTGCCAAACAATCCCACTGGAAATCTGAAGCAAAAGAAGGTCACCAGTTGAGCCCCGGTGGACCAAGCAACAGACAAAAAGGCTGCGGTCCCAACCAACTAAAATATATAGCTTTAGGTCGGGGCCATCATAGAGTCTGACGACCGATCCCCCGGTGTGCAATTAAAGAGTGCAGCAAAGTTATCAACCGTGATTGGGTTAATCACTAAGCATGCAGACTGTCGCATAACATTTAAATTATAGCCAATACGTTTGTGACGTATTATTATTTTTCGGAATTGATCAGAAAAATCAGTCCTACCTTAATCTTTTTGAATTTGTATACTAAGTCACCATAAAATTCTGGTTCCGATAGGCCTTGGTGTAAAAGAAATTTTAATCCGACATCAAATTTTGAAACCAATTCATGGTGTCTGCGATAGAATTTAGAAAAAGCCTTTCTAAGCTTATGATACCGATAGCCCTGTTGAAGAAGTTTAGCAGTTAAACATTTATTACGAGCCTTAAAGTCATCTACATGACTACACACTCTAGCAAATCTTATAAGTTGAGAAATATACACTCCATAAGAGGGACGACGTGGCACGTCATCATCCAAAAATGGAAAATTAACTATATCAAAGTCAAAGTCATCACGTTTATCATAAATTTTAGAAGATACAAAACCGTTAGAAATAGATAGATGTAAATCCAAAAAGGGGGCCTCGGTATCTGAAGTATTAGCTTTATTCAATTTAAGTTCAGGTGGGTAAATTTGGTTAACCATGCTTTCAAAATAAGGATTATCAATATTCAGAAGATCGTCTAAATATCTAGAGGTTGAGTTAAATGCCTCAATGATATCAGCTTGATTATCAACAGAAAGAGAAGTCATGAAATCTCTTTCATAACAAAATAAAAACAAATCGGCCACAAGAGGAGCACAATTTGTACCCATCGGAATACCAACAATTTGTCTGTATAACTTATTACCAAATCTGATGTAAATATTATCTAAGAGATATGATAAGGCGTCACATACATTCTGACATGACCAAAGACTATATCCTCTATATATTTTACGGTCAGTAGAAGTGAAAAACGCTTTCTTATCGTTACAGGCAATATAAAGGGTATCTTCATTTTTGGAGAACTTTTTGAAGGCCCTCTCAATCAAATCAACAAGTTTTTCCTTTATTAAATTATGGGGTAATGTGGTATAAAGAGTAGAAAAATCATAAGTGGACAAACTAGTCGCACGGAACCCTCTTGACTTCAGTTTACTAAGTACCTCACCGGAATTTTTTATAGACCAAAACATATTTTTCCCTGACCTCTCATACACTGTCTCATAGTACCAAATGACACGAGATTTCACAGCAGTGAGGCAAGAAGTTAATAATTTAGATAATTCTGTAGTAGTACAAGAGCTAGAGTTGGCAATGAATCTAGCTTTATACGGTTTTTTATGAAGCTTAGGTAACCAATACATCGTAGGAAGTTTGTCTTGGCGTTCCTTAACGTTAACAGCAAACTTTAAAGGCAAATTATTTGAGTGGCTATTAACGACAGTCTTCTCATCTGTAAAAGTCTCTTCGTAAGCCGTGGTGCCGTTAAGTTCCTGCTTCAAAGTGTTAATATAGTGCATCCGACAAACAACAACAACGTTGTTTGCGGCCTTGTCAGCAGGAACCAAAACATACTTCCTATGAAAATCCTGGACACCCTGCTTCAAATATCTAAAGGAAGATTTAGGCTTAGGAGGTAAAAGATTAGTATTGTGTGAATAAAACTTTATACGTTTATCCACAATATTAAAGATACTTAGTTTCCATTTCTTTAAAGCGTTACTTTCAACACCCTCTCGTTTACACCAACGATTACCAAAATCATTTAATGCAGATGCAATTTCTTCCCTACATCTGTTGAAATCGATATGGGAAGGGAATCTATACTTAGGACCCTTAGAAACAATGTTACGAATTCTAGAATCCGGGATGATCTTCAAATTTCCAGTCACAACATGACCTGCTGATGGGTAAATAAATTTGGAATCTTTACAATCTCATGAATCAGGAGTATTAGCATCGATGTCAAGATCAGACACAAGTTTATTGAAATTAAATATGATACTTCTAATCGGTTTGTTATACTTATAACAAATAATAGGTGGTCCAGAATTTTGGAAATAATCAGGTATGGAAGATGTAACAGATTTATCCTGAAATATACTAGGTAAATATATAAAGTCAATACCTTTGTTAATGAAAGGGATTTTAATGAAATTTCTTTTATGATTGATTTCAGAATCAATTAGTGGACGGAGAGCGTGTAGTATAACATCTAGTTAGAAGTGCCGCTTCGTACATTTGGTGATTTCTATCGTAAAACCTATTAGCCTCTATATCCAATTTGCGTAAGACTGGAATGGGTAGGGAACTAAGAATTGAAAGCATAGCATGTCGGCCATGTTCCAATAATTTTGTTGATAAATCATTAAGAGAAGTGTTAGATTTTTTGGCAGCACATCTTTTACGTTTATCATTTCCTTTTTGTCTTATACCATGAGATCTGGATTTACGTTTTCGAATTTCTAAAAGAGAAAACACATCAAAATCTGGCATTTTAGAGATATTTCCCTCATGATAGATGTTATCGTTAAAACCAAGTGGAGAAGCTGATTGCAATAATTTTATCCATTTTAATTCAGTTTCGAATCTTTTTATGTTATTGAATCGAGCAGAAGAATTATGATCATATGATAACTTCTCAGATATTTGTACTGAAACATTATCAGGAGAATGACCAGTACGCTTAAAATGTTGGTATAGAAAAGTATCTATCTTTTTGGCCTTTAAAATCTTACGATAGTGCTCACCAAATCTAGTCTTCAGCTTACGACAAGTTTGTCCAACATATTGCATATTACAGTTCTGTGTGTTTCAAGTTAAAACATATATCAGATTCTCTGATTTTCAATCCAAATCAGAATCGTTAATTACTGAAAAAGTCCTACCATTCACAGATGAAGTGATAGTAGAGTCGGTACATAAATGTTCACAACAGTTGCAACTCTTGGCATTGCACTTAGAAATGCTAGGATACATACTAGGTCTTTTGAACTCTGTCTGATCCACTTTCCACAGCATTTTCCATATCGACTAGCACTGCAGAGTAAGTATCTCTTAGTGAGGTTACAGCATTGAGGTGTGATAACCATCTGGTATGGGCAGCTTTCTTGATTGTTTTCTCCTCACAGTCATCCAACAACTTTATCTTTTCAAGGGAGGCTGACCTGACAATTATGTGTCATAATAATTATTTGAAAACCTGTGTTAAAGTATCATCAACCTGACTGTACGTTTTGATATCTTTGAAACTGTCCTTGGCTGCTAAAGCTAGACGATGATTGTGACAATGTATTGTTATGAGGTCTGGTTTGATCTCCCTTAGTCTTATGGAGACACCAGATTTCTTTCCAATCATGACATTACAACCGTCACTCCAAAATGCGTAGAAACATTCCTTATTTAGATCACTTTCTACCACCTTTCTAGCTTCATTAAACACATTCAAAGCTAGTCCATTGTCAATCTGAACATCCTTGAGATAACTGATGTTCACTTCACCAGTGTCAGCGTCGACAAATTTTACAACAAACACCAAATGTTTTCTGTTGGAAACATCTGTTGCCTCATCAGTCATGATGGAATAAGCATGGCTCTTCCTTATCTTACTGATAAGTGTCTGTTCAGTATCTTCTGTCATTTCTTCAAGGAATTCATCTGCTATTCTATGGCTAGTAAACTGTGCATTTTCTCCATTATTCAATACCTGTAGGAGAGGACTCACTAATTCATTAGCTGAAAAGTCAATGAAATCTTTGTAGAGCGTTGTATGTGGTATGTTATGTTTTACAAGAAACAGCAAGCATTTGAAGGCTGTAACAAGGGCTACACATTCTTTTTCATTGATGAGCCCCTTACGTGCATTGTCAATGCCCATTTGATGTGAAGTCTCCAGTCTTAGTGCTGTCTGATGTTGCTCTTACTTTTCATGATCCTTCACTTTGTCAAGTCGAGCTGTGCGGTAACCATGCACACTCCAATGCTCACTCCCATTGAGGCCAATAGTCTTGTGCTTTTGGCACAGACGACAGTACATTGCTTCACGAAGTTGGCCATTTCATCTTCTTCTTTACAATACAACCAAGGTCGGCCCTCTGTCCATTTTGTATTGAATCCTATTCTGTGCTTAGCAACAACTGTCTTTCTGTATGTTGACACTGATGTATCTGGCAATACAATTGGCTCTGGTGAGGTATTTTCCTTCTCTGCTGAACAATCAGCGTCTGCATAAGCTGAAGCAGGGCTGAAACAAAACATCCCCATATATATATTTGCATAGGCCAGGAGAATTTGTGTCTTAACTGTATAAATAGTAATACATGATAATAGAAAATAAACTCCATAGCTGAATAAAGAAAAGAAAATCATTATTTCATTCTGAAATGCATCATGTACATTTCATGTAAGGTAATTTTTTGTTTAAGATTTTATTTAAGGTAAGTCAAAGTTTGATTCTTTGCTTATCTCTGGATTATTTCATCTCAATATCATACGGCATTAGCTTAAAATGACTAAACAAATGTTTGTTGGCTATAAACCCCTTTAGCCATTCATTTAAGAATGGGACCCTGTAAAGACAACTTATTATGAAAAAAAATTATCTAGCCTTACCTCCATAGAAGGATGCAATATTGTGGTTGTTTTTTACCAATTTGGCTCTCTCCTTCTGATTTTGTTCCAGTCGCCGGGCCGGGTAGTGCAATCGGTAGGGCACCTGACTCGTAAGTCAGAGGTCCTGGGTTCGAATCCCGGTCTGGCCACATACTTTCGTTTCTCCTTCCGCTGATTCAAGAAGGGCAGTTGTCAGTTACTGGCGAAAGTATGTGCACTTAGTACTGGTTAACCGCTTAGGAGGTCTAAGCCTGCCCAGGAATAGTGTGGTTAGGTTAACTGACCGTCCCGACATGACCTTAGTTGTTTACCGTGGACGTTAAGCATCAAATCAACCAACCAAATTGTTCCAGTCTTCTTTTTTCACAAGGCATTGTTAACATTCAATGTATAGCTACAGAATGACAGTAAACATGGTAAAACAGTCTTCATAATACCCCATATTAATTTGAGTAACACAAACAACAGACATAAATATCTTGTTTTACCTTTATCATAATTATTTTTCAAATGGCCTCTTAATCTACTCATATTTTCCCTTTAATCTTCAATCAGCTGCAAACATCAACGATGACCACATGAAAGGCAGTTTCTGGATTTTCCAATATCATGGAGCTGGTCACTATCAAAACTCTGACAAGCGGGTAACCAATCTTACCTGTACGGTAGAAATATACCCTTGGCTATTAATAGACTGTGTAAGTGTCGCAGTAGTGTGTATTGGAGAATTGTAGGTATTTTAGCAGATAGGCGCTTGTAACGCAATAGAAAAGGCACCTTACGCTAGAGGAAAAAGAGCCTTAATTTTCAGGGCAGAGGGGTTAGTTTTGAGGGCAAAATGGCGGGAGGGAGGGGCAAGAAGGGCGAGGCGCCCTTCTTTACCTCTGTAGGGGAACACTACTGCTATACCTACGATGCGCATGCGCCAACAAACCAGATACATAATAGTATTACCAGAATGGATCAGAGAAGCGGAAGCTTATTGAGGATATCTACAACAGTAAGAACAGTAAGTAAGAATATTATTTCGTACCTAGGGGCTGTGGCTTTGCTAAACAAGAATGACTAAACAAAACGAGACCAAAAAGGTGTAGAGGGGGCTTTGGGACTGACTCCGACCAGCTGTGCATATCCAATTTATTTCCTTAATCTGAATCAGTAGACCAGGGAGCCTGCACCCATTGTGCACTTAGCAGCTCTAGTGGGATGAGAGTTGCTGTCAGTAATTGCAGTGTGGCTGAGCTGGATTAGTAACATGAGTTTGGCAGTCATTGATTGCAGTGTCACTAAGCTGGAGCAGTGAGATGGGAGTGGCGGTCAGTGATGCAGTGTCACTGAGCTGGAGTATTGAGATGAGAGTGGTGTTCAGTGATTTCATTGAGCTGGATAAGCGGGATGAGAGTGGCGGTCAGTGATTGCAGTGTCGCTAAGCTCGATTAGTGGGATGAGAGTGGAGGCCAGTGGTTGCACTGAGCTGAATAAGTTGGATGAGTCAGAGAGTGGCAGACCATGCTTGCAGTGTCCCTGAACTGGAGTAGTGGATGAGAGCTGGAGTCAGTCACACCGTGCTCAGATACACTGCAATCACTGACTTAGTGATTGCAGTGTATCGGAGCTGGGTTAGTTGGATGACAGTGGAGGTCAGTGATTGAAGTGTCACTGAGCTGGAGTAGTGAATGAGAGAGGGGGTCAGTGATTGCAGTGTCACTGAGCTGGAGTAGTGGATGAAAGAGATTGTAAGTTAGTGATTGCAGTGTCGCTGAGCTGAATTAGTATAATTAGAGTAGCAGACGGTCATTGCAGTGTCACTGAGCTGGAGTAGTGGATGAGAACGGAAGTCAATGATTACATTGTCACTGAGCAGGAGTAGTGGGATGAGAATGGTGGTCAGTGATTGCAGTGTAACTGAGCTGGAGAAGTGGGTGAGAGAAGGGTCATTGATTGCAGTGTCGCGGAGCTGAATTAGTGGATGAGAGTGGCGGTTAGTGATTGCAGTGTCACTGAGCTGGAGTAGTGGGATGCGAGTAGCGGTCAGTGATTGCAGCGTCACTGAGCTGAATTAGTGGATGAGAGTGTCGTCCAGTGATTGCAGTGTCACTGAGCTGGAGTAGTGGATGAGAGTGTCGTCCAGTGATTGCAGTGTCACTGAGCTGGAGTAGTGGGATGAGAGTAGCGGTGAGTGATTGCAGTGACACTGAGTTGAATTGGTGGATGAGAGTGTCGTCCAGTGATTGCAGTGTCACTGAGTTGAATTGGTGGATGAGAGTGTCGTCCAGTGATTGCAGCGTCACTGAGCTGAATTAGTGGATGAGAGTGTCGTCCAGTGATTGCAGTGTCACTGAGCTGAATTAGTGGATGAGAGTGTCGTCCAGTGATTGCAGCGTCACTGAGCTGAATTAGTGGATGAGAGTGTCGTCCAGTGATTGCAGTGTCACTGAGCTGAATTAGTGGATGAGGGTGTCGTCCAGTGATTGCAGTGTCACTGAGTTGAAGTAGTTGATGAGAGTGTCGTCCAGTGATTGCAGTGTCACTGAGCTGAATTAGTGGATGAGAGTGTCGTTAAATGATTGCAGTGTCACTGAGCTGAATTAGTGGATGAGAGTGTCGTCCAGTGATTGCAGCGTCACTGAGCTGAATTAGTGGATGAGAGTGTCGTTAAATGATTGCAGTGTCACTGAGCTGAATTAGTGGATGAGAGTGTCGTTAAATGATTGCAGTGTCACTGAGCTGGAGTACCGGAAGTGAGGTGCGGACAGTGATCGCAGTGTCACGGACATGAATAAGTGGGATGAGAGTGTGTCACTGAAAAGGATAAGTGGGATGAGAGTGTGGGTCAGTGATTGCAGTGTCACTGAGCTGAAGTAGTGGGATGAGAGTGGCGGTCAGTGACTGCTGTGTCGCTGAACTGGAGTAGTGGGATGAGAGTGGCTGTCAGTGATTGCAGTGTCGCTGAACGTCAGCGTTAGTTTCTGATTTTTCAAACCAGCAAATCTGTACTAGTGCATGCAAAAACGACACACGCCAAGGTAGTACGCACGTTATTGTTTCGTACCTAGACGGTGTGACTTCGCTTAAGAAGTATGACTCAACAAAACAAGACCATAGTGGTGTAGTCTGATGTATCATCAGAGTCTATGATACATAATGTTCATCTTGCGATTCTAAATATTGTCTGTCTGCGTATGTGAAGAAGTTACATTCTTACATGTATGCTCATGTATTAGTGAATTAATTAAACGAGTTGGGGAAAATGATAAGATGCGATGCTTTGCCGAGCATCTTATCGTGTTCACCAACGAGTTTAATAAATTCAATAATACAGGAGCACGAATGCAAGATTCTATTTATCATATGACACTAAAATTGCACTTTATTAGCAAATTTTGCACGAAAACGTCACGATTTCGCCATTAGAAAACGCGGCGTTTTTATGGACGTCAACACATACATGTAGCGTAACGACGTAAGGACCTCTGACGGTTGTAATGTAAATTTGCCTATAAAAATAGTCAAAATTAAATTTTTGATATCCCCAAGAATTTCTCTTGAAATTTGTTGCTCATAAGTTCCCCTAACTGGCCATGAATTTAATTTTTGATTATTTTGCACATAGACTTCAATTTTTGGTGGAAAAAGCCAAATTTTGTAATCAAACGTAATGGAAACAGGAAAAGTTTTTTAAAGATATTTTTTCCCCCGTGCCTCAGCTAGCCACTTTGCATGTATGTGTGTACTATCATAATACACATTATATGTGAGTGGCTTGCTGAGGCAGGGGGGGGGGGGGGGGGAAACGATAGTCTACAGCTGAAAAACTGAAAAAGTGGGTGGGGTACTTACACCCTTTATATCTAAAAATAGGCTAAAGTCCTTAGTACTGAAAAAATATTGCATAATATCAGTAACAGTAGTGTGTATGTCAGTTTTAGCATAGTTATCAATTAAGATTTCGATATCTTAGAAAACCAAATAAATGGACTTATTTTCAGAGACTGAAAAATTAACATACCCCTCTTGATAAAATTGGTCTATGTTAGTCTAGAGGCATGATAATTTTTCAAAATCACTGTTAAAATGTCTTTATAGTACACAAGGCTACATATTAATGCCAGATATTTCAACTTTTGTTGCCCGAGGAAGGTGCAGTAATTTGTCGAAAAATGGGCAAATATGCATTGATACTGTCAGAGGTCCTTTGCATATTCAATCCACTAGTGGATTATTGTTTTTAATGCATGGCTTTATTACACTCTCAGATGCGACGTCATATGATAAAATGAAATAATAGACGCATCTGTATTCTCGTCACTCAAGTTTGATGTTTTTTTTTTTTTTTTTTTTTTTTTTTTTTCAGATTGAGTTGGGTACATGTACCTCTATATGGGCATAACGGTTTATTATTATTTTTTCAGAACAATATTTACACTGCGGGTAAGGATTGGACCTGTAAAATTGAATAACCCCCAGTAAGCTAACTTTTTTACAAATGATAATTCTAGCTTGGTGGCACTGATATTGTACATTCTGTGGATGGCTTAAGGTGGTGATTTATGGTAAATGTAAAATTCTGCATAAAACCATAAAAAAGTAAGGTATCTCCCTGAAAGTTTGCAGACTTCTTATTTTTGTTGTTCTTTACAGTTTAGAATACAAAATAGACGTACATGCTGCTTAAAAAGGTGTTTTTATAAGGAAATATCAAAGGGTAGTTTTCTGCGCAATAATCCAAAAAGTTAACATCGATATTGAAAATTTACGTAGTACTGAAGGTGCGTTATTGCATAATGAAGAGCGAGCTAGCAATTATTTATTCCAACTCTTTCTCAAATTGTAATGTAGACCAGATGAAAACGGTAGCTTTTTCTCAAATGTTCAACCATGTACAAGGTAATGTACACTGGATGCATTTATTAAATATAGGGTAGGCAAGCATACCTATGTAACACCTACAGTATAAATAATATATTACTTGCATGATCACTGGTGTGTAGATGAAATTGTTCAACCTTGTTAAAATAGTCTCACCTGTGTGTTTTGACAAAAAAATTTGGACACAGACTGCATCTTTTTTCATCTGTTCAGCCTGATAATGTGTGAAAGAAATTGAAAAAATAATTGCTAGCTCGCTCTCCATTATGCAACAAGGAACTCTCAGCACTAAGTATATTTCCAATAACAATATTATTTTTTCAGATTATTGCGCACAAAATTACCCTTGATCTTTCCTTATAAAACACTTTTTATATTAACAAATGCTGCATTTTGGGAGTCTGAATTGTCAGAAACAACATAAAGAAGGTATATGCTAAGTTTTGGAAAGATCAGTGGTATTTTGAGTGTTTTATGCAGATATTTGTCTTTGCTCCAAATCAGTGATTATCACCACCTTAAAGGCTCTTCGCTGCAGGCCATTTTCGCCTGTGTTCTGTTCTGTGATTTATGTTTTAGTTATAGCGTTGTGATCACTTCACTGGGGGACAAGTAGGTGGTTTCTTTGCGTTTCGTTATTTAGTTAGGTTTGTTGTGAATGTGTGAAGACTTGTTTGTTTGCTCTACGGCACATTTTTGGTGCTATTAGTAGATGTGATTCAAGGCTGTGGTACTGTCTGGTTGTCTTCATTACTCACTTTGTCAGAACTTGCCTTCCTATTCGAGAGGAAATACTTTCATTTTCTAAGACTTGCTAAGCTTTTATTTAAATTTCACATATAAAATTCAAACTTTGATACATAGTAACATAGGCAGCATATTGTGATCAGCTTCCAAAGAAATGCTAGACTGACTGCCTTTTCAGAAAACAGTTTATACAAACATAAATCCTGTTGATACTGTTTTCATTCCAAGTAAATTTTCCTGTTCCTTGACAAATCTAAACTTTATTTTTTTATTTGAAAAAAAAGGAAGCTTATTTCAATAAATAAATCAAGCATGAGGATCACTTCAGTTATGATGTACTGTCATAGCGACGTTGACTGTTGACGTCTTCAAATGGCGGCACATTCCACAGTGTCTTGGTTTAAAACAGTGACTATATTTGCGTTTTTCGGCTTATGCAGGCACAACTGTTACATGAGATTTAAATGGAAATGAAAGACAAAATTATAATTGATTTCGAGTGGAATTTGCTGAAACACTTATGGGGCATTTATTTCGCCATGTAATGTCACCTAACCCCCCCCCCCCCCCCCCCCCCCCCACCACCCCACCCTACTCCGCCACACACTTACACCCAACATTTGTAGATCGATAGAATATATTCATCCGTATTTACGGTTTCAGGTGGACGAAGTTAGATATCTGAGACATAATGGCGAAGTAGGAAATATGAGGGCATAATTTTCTATTTCATGATCTTTCTCTTTTTCGATATGTTAACCCGGGCGAATCCTTCACGAACTTAACACAAAGTTTTTCGGGCTTTTTTCAGATTTAACTTGTTCGCTGGCTTTTGCAAAAGGATGTTCTGTTAACTTTGAATAAGGGTTTTATGTGAAGTTTGTTAGGGATTCGCCGCTGATAACAAATCGATAAAAATGCACGAAACAAAAAAGTATTCCTCTAATTAAATATTGATCTACCATGTAAATTAGTTGCTGATAAATGCATAAAATGCAATGGAATCATAACTGCTTATTCTTTATTTTTACAGAGGAACAGTGATTTATCATATGACGTCACATCTGAGAGTGTAATAAAGCCATGCATTAAAAACGATAATCCACTAGTGGATTAAATATGCAAATTACGTCGTAACGTTATGCGTTGACATCCATAAAACGTTGCGTTTTCTAATGGCGAAATTGTGACGTTTTAGTGCAAAATTTGCCAATAAAATGCAATTTTAGTGTCATATGATAAATAGAATCTTGCATTCGTGCTCCTGTATTATTGAATTTATTAAACTCGTTGGGGAAAATCGATAAGATGCTCGGCAAAGCCTCGCATCTTATCTTTTTCCCCAACTCGTTTAATAAATTCCATAATACATGAGCACTCATGTAAGATCCTCTATATATAGAGACGTTTGGATGAGCAGTCAATG
Organism: Ctena decussata; assembly: GCA_963989385.1. Classification (NCBI taxonomy): domain Eukaryota; kingdom Metazoa; phylum Mollusca; class Bivalvia; order Lucinida; family Lucinidae; genus Ctena; species Ctena decussata. The sequence goes on along the minus strand of OZ022510.1, from coordinate 13,610,904 downwards.
GATAATTTTGACTTCTTTGATACAACGCCACAACGACAGGAAAGAATGTGTTGACTGAAAGCCTACAGGAATGTGGTCTCTTTGATAAAGGAGTTGTCCGGTTGTAGAGACCTTTGGAGATGAGGTTTCATTCATAACGGAATAAGTTAAATAAAGCCGAAAACGGTGAAAAACATAATATTAAAAAGGCGGGTTACAAAAGTCGGATGAATTAATAGTTTAAAACGGTGAGTATGACGAATTAGCCTATCTGGATCTACATAGCTTTTACTAACTGTCGAGACTTCATTTAGTTTAGAAACTACGTTTGTTTGTCGTAACATTCAAAGTGATTTTTGTCTTATATGTTCGGCCTTTCGCTTAGACCTTATTCTTGTCCTCAAGTTTCGTACTTTTTTTAATTTTCATTGAAAAGGGTCACAGTGAGTTGGCTAAAGTAGAATTTTAAACATCCTCATACCATTATCGGGAACCGAGTGATGCATTTTCCACCGAGGAAACGGAATTGGAGGCACAGTCACAAAAATTAAAAGTAACGCCGGATAAAATGGTATCAGTTTCTTTTGAAACTGCTTATTTTTTCCATTAGACAAATAAATATGTATACAATCAGCACATCTTTATAATCTTGTCACTCATCCCTGCTCGCATGAAAAATCTACTAATCCTAGTGAGAGGCGAAGATTGATCTGTGCTGATGGATGGATGAATTGATGGATGAATTATTTGGGGATTTACGGTCTTTTATCATATCGGGTCAATAGGGTTGCTAAGTAAAGAAGGGGCGCAAAGGCTAGAGAAGAACAGAGCTGAATCCTAGTTCGGAGGAAATTTAAATCAAAGGTGTTAACCCATTGTCCAAAACGACCTGACTCTGAAAATGCAGATGTGCATATGTTGTAAGACCTATTGTTTCGTGACAAGGCATCTAATGACAAAGCCAAATGGGCCACGGATGCTATCCACGGCACCTCCAACTGATACTTTTCGAAAATAGTCCCACTGGATAAAAATCAATCAATGTGGTGACGTTTAAATCAACGTTCAATCAGTGCTGATCATGTTCAACGATGTGTTCTGCTAGGGTGAAATATATCCATTCACAAATGCATGTATACCGTATATATTGTGTATGAAGGAAAAAAACTCAAGTAAACAAACTTTATTCATAACGTCTTTTATCCTAAATATTGGGATAATATCCGGGAACCAATTATTTTATTTAATATTTATTTACCTAAATATAGGGACACCAACTGGGCATAAAACGTTAAATCAACATTGAACTGGCGTCATGACTGACCCAGCGTTGTTTTAATGTTTCAATGTTCTGTGCCTGCTGGGACACATAAATTTCGTATCCTAAAATTCGAACAAATTAGATTTTACCATCAACAAAACTGTGTAGATCCTGATCAGGCTAATGCTTTGATCTTGGTCGACACTGTTTTCTCGGGTACTTCTGTCGTCATGACGTTGAATCGATGTTGATTAAACGTTGTTTCGCTTTTGCGTGCCTATTGGAAATACTTTGGGTCAAAAGGCAACACCAAGAAACCCCTGACACAGCAGTCTAATCGAAAATGAAACAAACACGACTTACCTGTATAACCGTAACTACGCATCCGTATCCTTGCGATTTGTAAAAAGGCATACAGTTAGGTTATATACATGTATATATGAATATTGAATATATTTACAAATAACAAAATAACATGTAAATTAATGCATAAATCTATAAAAATGAATAAGCAACTATGTAAACGTGGCTGGGTTCCAATGAAAATGAAAGTATACCAGCACATAAGCAGTGGGCCCCAGTTAGGCAGCCTATTCATTTTGGGTTCCAGAAATATCGTGACACAAGGGCCAAATCGTACAGCTCAAATAGTATAACAGCAAAATATAGCAGCCTCATCTTATACTTACAAGAGAAATTATTCTTACAGTGTGTCCCATGTCACAGATGGCAACAAATTTGTACCGAGAAATTTTGGATTTGCTGTCTGTTAGAAAAGTAGTCATTCTCTTACCAAGTTTAGTTTTATATACCACCGTTAAGACATTTTGCTTGCATTATTGATAAAAACATTCAGAATCGAACATAGCATCAAATGTAATAATGACAACTTTTGATTTGGCGTTCATTTTTCACAATTTTATAGGCAGGTTTACAGACTTAGAGCAGCAGCTTCTAAAATGGTCTGAGGAACGTCAATACTACATCTTACACCTGGAAATATGCTCATTGTGTACTTATTTATTTGTCTGATGGAAAAATAAGCACTTTCCAAAGAAACTGATACCACTGAGTTTATCCGGCGTTACTTTTAATTTCAAAGACTGTGCTTCCAGTTCGGTTTCCTCGGTGGAAAATGCATCACTCGGTTCCCGATAATGGTATGAGGATGTTTAAAACACTACTTTAGCCAACTCATTGTGACCCTTTTCAATGAAAGTTAAAAAAAGTACGAAACTTGAGGACAAGAATAAGGTCTAAGCGAAAGGCCGAACATATAAGACAAAACTCACTTTGAATGTTACGACAAACAAACGTAGTTTCTAAACTAAATGAAGTCTCGACAGTTAGTAAAATCTATGTAGATCCAGACAGGCTAATTCGTTATACTCACTTACCGTTTTTCACTATTAATTCATCCGACTTTTGTAAACCACTGTCAAATTTAATGGCGGCGATTCTGACAAAAAGACCACAATTCGGCGTGTAAATACCGCATATCCGGCGTTCGTACCATTTTTCCGGCGTTTCGATTGGACGGGTTGTAATTCATAGCTGTGACAAGCCATGCAACTTGTGTGGTACCACTATCGATAATCAAATAATTCTGTTATCGGTGATGACTGCTTTTATCTTCGGAGAAATTTATGCCATTTATTCTGTTCTACATACAATTCTTAGGTTTTATACGCCCGTTTGAAAAACGGGACGTATATTGTTATGGCGCTGGCGTCCGTCTGTCCGTCCGTCCGTCTGTCCGGCATAAACTTTTCGTTTCCGGATAACTCCTCCTACAGTTTACATCCGATCGAGCTGAAACTTGGTATATAGTAAGACTATGAGGTGGACCAGCGCATATTGTTTCGAGGTTACGCTCCAATAATTTTTAGCGGAGGTACAGCCCTTAACTTAAAATTTTTGGGGTGTTCGTTTCCAGATAACTCCTCCTATAGTTTTCATCCAATTAAGCTAAACTTTGTAAACAGTAGGACTACGATGTGGAGTAGCGCATATTATACGGAAATTTTGGTCTGATGATTTTTAGCGGAGTTACAGCCCTTTGAAAAAACTCGTCTATGGCAGTTTGTTTGGCAATTCTTTAGCATTCCATAACTTGGTTACTCTTTGGAATATCATGATGAAACTTTATAACAATGTATATGATGTTAAGACAACGTGTCTCATACAAGAATGGTTACTCCCCTTGGCTTAGATTTTGATTTACCTCCCTTTGATTATTTTGTCAGACTATATTTGTACACCTCATATCTAACTCACCCTTTGGACTATTGTGATGAAACTTAATAGTGATGTATATTAGGTTGACACAATATGTCACATATAAGAACGATTGCCTCCCCTTACTTATTTTTGGAGTAACCTCCCTTTGAATATTTTGTAAGGCTATTAAGTAGGCAACCGTATGGAAAATCTTGATGAAAATTTATAGCAATGTTTATTAGGTTGAGGCTGTGTGTCTTATATAAGAGTAATTGCTACCCCTACCTTATTAGCTCACCTGAGCACGAAGTGCTCAGGGTGAGCTTTTGGGATACCCTGATGTCCGTCGTCCGTCGTACGTCCGGACGTCCGTCAACTTTTGCTTGTGTACACTCTAGAGGGCACAGCTTTGATCCATCTTGATGAAACTGTGTCAGAATGTTAGTCTTTATAAAATCTAGGCCAAGTTCGAAACTGGGTCATGCCGGGTCAAAAACTAGGTCACTAGGCCAAATCTTAGGAAAACCTTGTGTACGGTTTTGATCCAAAGTTCATGAAACTTTGTCATAATGTTTATCCTCATAATGTCTAGGACAAGTTCGAAACTGGGTCATGTCGGGTCAAAAACTAGGTCACTAGGTCAAATCATAGAAAAACCTTCTGTACACTTAGAGGACACAGTTTCGATCCAATCTTTATGAAACTTTGCCAGAATGTTTATCTCCATAAACTCTAAGCCAAGTTTGAAAGTAGGTCTTGTCGGGTCAAAAACTAGGTCACTAGGTCAAATCTTAGGAAAAACTTGTGTATGCTCTAGAAGGCACGTTTTTGATTCAAAGTTCATAAAACTTTGTCAGAATGTTAATCCTCATAATATCTAGTGCAAGATTGAAACTGGGTCATGTCGAGTCAAAAACTAGGTCACTAGATCAAATCATAGAAAAACCTTGTGTACGCTCTAGAGGACACAGTTTTGATCCAATCTTTATGAAACCTTGTCAGAATGTTTATCTCCATAAACTCTAGGCAAAGTTTGAAAGTAGATCATGTCGTGTCAAAACCTAGGTCACTAGGTCAAATCTCAGGGAAAACCTTGTGCACGCTCTAGAAGGCACTGATCCAAAGTTCATTGAAACTTTGTCAGAATGTTTATCCTAATAATATCTAGGACAAGTTCGAAACTGGGTCATGTCGGGTCAAAAACTAGGTCACTAGGTCAAATCTTAGAAAAACACTGTGTATGCTCTAGAGGACACAGTTTTAATCCAATCTTTATGAAACTTTGTCAGAATGTTTATCTCCATAAACTCTAAGCCAAGTTTGAAAGTAGGTCATGTCAGGTCAAAAACTAGGTCACTAGGTCAAATCTTAGAAAAATCTTGTGTATGCTCTAGAAGGCACAGTTTTGATTCAAAGTTTATGAACCTTTGTCAGAATGTTTATCCTGATAATATCTATTACAAGTTTGAAACTGGGTCATGTCGGGTCAAAAACTAGGTCTTAAGGTCAAATCATAGAAAAACCTTGTGTACGCTCTAGAGGACACAGTTTTAATCGAATCTTTATGAATCTTTGTTAGAACGTTTATCTCCATAAACTCTAGGCTAGTTTTGAAAGTAGGTCATGCCGGGTCAGAAACAAGGTCACTAGGTCAAATCTTAGAAAAACCTTGTTTACGCTGTAGAAGGCACAGTTTTGATCCAAAGTTCATGAAATTTTGTAAGAATGTTTATCCTAATAATATCTAGTACAAGTTCGGAACTGGGTCATGTCGGATCAAAAACTAGGTCACTAGGTCAAATCTTACGCACTAGAAGGCATAGTTTTTGATCCATCTTCATGAAACTATGTCGAAATGTTTATTGTCAATATATCTAAGCCCCCTATGAAAATGAGTCACGGGGTCAAAAAATAGGTCACTAGGTCAGATCTTAGAAAAACTTTGTGTACACCCTAGAGGGCACAGTTTTGATCCAATCTTCATGAAACTTTGTCAGAATGTTTATCTCTATGAAATCTAGCGAAAGTTTGAAACTGGGTCATGTCGGGTCAAAAATAAGGTCACAGGGTCAAATATAAGAACGACATTGTATACGCTCTAGAGGGCACAGTTTTGATTTAGTCTCTATGAAACTTTGTCAGAATGTTTATTCTTACAATTTCCAGGCCAAGTTTGAAACTGGGTCATGTCGGGTCAAAAACTAGGTCAAATATTAGGAACTTTTGTGTACGCTCTAGAGGTCACAGTTTTGATCCAAACCTAATGAAATTTTGTCAGAATGTTTATCCTCACAATATCTAGGCTAAGTTGGAAACTGGGTCATTTCGGGTCAAAAACTAGGTCAAATCTTAGAAAAACCTTGTGTATGCTCTAGAGGACACAGTTTTGATCTAATCTTTTTGAAACGTTGTCAGAATGTTTATCGTCACAATATCTAGGCCAAGTTTGAAAGTAGGTCATGTCGAGTCAAAAATTACGTCACTAGGTCAGATATAAGAACGACCTTGTGTACGCTCTAGAGGGCACAGTTTTGATCCAATCTTCATGAACTTTGGTCAGAATGTTTATCCTCACAATATCCAGGCCAAGTTTGAAACTGGGTCATGTCAGGTCAAAAACTAGGTCACTAGGTCAAATCTTAGAAAATTTTTGTGCACACTCTAGAGGGCACAGTTTTATTCCATTTTCATGAAACTTTGTCAGAATGTTTATCTCCATAAATCTAGGTCAAGTTTGAAACTGGGTCATGTCGGTCAAAAGCTAGGTCACTAGGTCAAATCTAAATTAAGTTGTGCTGCAAGAATCAGAACTAAAATTGCGATGATGCCAGCCACAAACTCCGTGGAAACATTTATTTCACCACAGTGAGATAATACTGCTACCATTCTATCATCTGTTTTTGCCTAGTTCAGTCTAGTTTAAATCCATCAAAGGAACTCAACATGAACGGGAATTTTTTGGGGAAGCAACTCTGCCATTTTCAGCTCACCTGAGCCTTACAGTATTGGTGTAAGCTGCCTCTGTCATCCATCCATAAACATTTTCAAACATCTCTGAAACCACTGGGCAGACTGAACTCAAATTTCATATGGAGCTTGCACATTGGTCAAAGGATTGAAAGTTCTTCAAGTGATCTTGGTCACTTGACCAAGGTGGCCGCAATTCCCATGTATGATAAAAACTCTTATAAATCTTCACCAGGGCCAGTGAACTAATTAATGCTCAGGTGAGCGATTCATGGCCACCATGGCCCTCTTGTTTATGGAGTTACATCCCTTTGATTAATTTCTACGGCTATTCTTGGGCAAGTCATTACTGGGTAACCGTATGGAATATCTTGATGAAACTTTATAGCAATGTGTATTAAGTTGAGACAGTATGTCTAATAAAAGAATAATTGCTTCCCCTTCCTTATTTTTTTTAGTTACATCCCTTTGATTACTTTTTTAAGGCTTTTCTTTTGAGAAACTTAGTGTTTGGAATGTCTTGATAGACTTGATAGCAATGTAGACAAGGATGAAACGGTGCAAAAAACATTCAGAAACGGGTATATATTGCCCCGCTTGCGGAGCTCTTGCTGTAAATATTTCATTATGGCAAGTAATTCTTCGAAATACAGGGATGATAAGCCACATGACTGTGATATCTCCGATCAGACCTTTAAAGGGGCTTGTCTAATCAGACTCATAAGCTTGTTCATACTGGTGATAAGCCGCATACCTGTGATAGTTGCGGCAAAGCGTTTACAGTGGCAATTAATCTGCAGAGACATAAACTGATTCATACAGGTGATAAGCCTCATTGCTGTGCTGGTTGTGGCAAGCATTTACACAGGCGAGTCATCTTCGGAAACATAAAGTGATTCAAAAAGGTGATAAGCTGCATAACTGTGATATGGCAAGTCATCTTCCGAGACATAAACTGATTCATACAGGTGATAAGCCACATGGCTGTGTTGATTGTGGCAAAACGTTTGCAGTAGCAAGTGGTCTTCGGAGACATAAACTGATTCATACAGGTGATAAGCCATATACTTGTGATATTTGTGGAAAAATATTTACACTATTTAGTAATCTTCAAGCACATATACTGATTCATATAGGTGATAAGCCTTACAACTGTGATGAATGTGGCAAAGTTTTTAGAAGGTCAAATGACCTACGGAGACATAAACTAATTCATACAGGTGATAGACCACATAGATGTGCTGATTGCGGCAAAGCATTCACATTTGCATATAGTCTTCGGATGCATAAGCGGATTCATACTAGTAATAAGCCACATAGCTGTGACATTTGTAGCAAATCATTCACATGGTCAAGTTATCTTCGGACACATAAACTTTTTCATACAGGTGATAAGCCACATATATGTGATATTTGTGACAAATCATTTACAGTATTAAGTAGTCTTCGGCAACATAAACTAATTCATACAGGTGAAAAACCATATGCATGTGATATTTGTGGGGAAGCATTTACGGTATTAAAGTATGCTCGGAAACATAGACTTATTCATACAGACGATAGGCAACAGACGTGATATTTGTGGCAAAGGATGTACAGGATTAAGTAATCTGCAGAGACATAAACTGATTCATACAACGTCAGATGATAAGCCACGTTTATGAAAAACTTTGTGGCAGAAGTTTTACACAGACGAGCGATCTTCGGACACATAAACAGATGTGTGCATTTGATATTCCACATAGCTGTAATGATCGCAGCAAATGTTTTAAATGGCAATTGATCTACGAAAACATAAACAGATTCATACAGGTGGTAAATTGTGACTTTTGTGATCTTCGGACACATAAACAGATTCATACAGGTGATAAGCCACATAACTGTGATGCCTGGGGCAAACATTTGAAACGGCCATATAACCGACTAAGACATAAACTGATTCATACAGGTGATAAGCCACATAACTGTGATGCCTGTGGCAAAAGTTTGAAATGGTCATATAACCGACTAAGACATAAACTGATTCATACAGGTGATAAGTCATATAACAGTGATGCCTGCCGCAATGATGCTAAATAGTTAATTAACCTAGGAAGACATAAACTGATTCAAACAGGTGATAAGCCACATAAGTGTGATGCCGGTCCTAAAGGTGCTAATTGGTCAAATAACCTACGAAAATATAAACTGATTCATACAGAGATTAGCTGTGACGCTTGTTGGAAAGCATTTACACAGGCAAATGATCTTCTGAGACACGAACTAATTGAGCCGCGACGTGACAAAACCAACAATGTGGTCGTGCGTCCAGCGCAGACTCAGATCAGCCTGGGCATCCGCCCAGTCTGATCAGAGTTTCGCTTTCCGCATGAAGGTAGCTTAGTCCCTCAGCTACCCTTTAAGCGCTGAGCAAAGAGTCTGATCAGACTGGGTGAATGCCCAGGCTGATCTGAGTCTGCGCTGGGCGCACAACCACATTGTTGGTTTTCTCGTGTCGTGGCTCAATTCATACAGGTGAGGAACCACATACGTGTGATATTTGTGGCCCAGCATTTTCAAGCTTAAGTAATCTTTGGGCACATATACTGATTCGTGTAAGTGATAAGTCAAATACATGTTATGTGTGTGATAAAGCACTTACAGAATTAAGTAATCGCAGAGACATAAACTGGTTCATACAGATGATAAGCCACATGCGAAAAAAACTTTGTAGCAAGGCGTTTATACAAGCAAGTGATCTTCGGATGCATATACTCATTCATACAAATGATAAATCATACAGCCGTGCTGTTTGTAGCAAGGTGTTTACACGAGCAGGTTATCTTCGGTGACATAACTCATTCATACAAATGATAAGCCATATAGCCGTGCTGTTTGTGGCAAGATGTTAACACGAGCAGGTTATCTTCGGAGATATACACATTTATATAGATGATAGGCCATATAGCCGTGCTGTTTGTGGCGAGGTGTTTACATGAGCAGGTTATCCTCGGAGACATTATTCATTCATACAGATGATAAGCCATATAGCCGTGCTGTTTGTGGCAAGATTTTACAGGAGCAGGTTATCTTCGGAGACATATACTCATTCATACAGATGATAAGCCATATAGCCGTGATGTTTATTATGGCAAGGTGTTTACATGAGCAGGTTATCTTCGTAGACATTATTCATTCATACAGATGATAAGCCATATAGCCGTGCTGTTTGTGGCAAGACGTTTACACGAGCAGGTTATCTTCGGAGACATATACTCATTCATACTGATGATAAGCCATATAGCCGTGTTGTTTATGGCAATATGTTTACACTCAACGAATATTTTAACCGTCCACTTTTCAAATTGCATTTTTTTTCTATCTAAACGCGATAGTATCAATATGCATAAAATCAGAAATCATGTGCATAATTATGGACCTCTGTTCAGCGATATTTTGAAATATCTGTGATCTTTGGCTCAGTTTTGGGAAGAAAAATAAAAAAAAATGCATTTTGAGAGAAAACGTTGCTTAAACGCAGTTTTCATGCAGGCTGTAGTGCGACTGTGAACAATGTGGTCTACTTAACCAATAAGCATTGATAAAGTCGAGATTTCTAAAGCGACGTAGGTTTTTTGCAATTTTGAAAATGCATTTTCCGAGAAATGAAAACAGATTTCGAAAATCATCTAAAACATCAAGTCGAAATCAATGTATGTACCTTTTAGAGATTGGTCTACTATGGTGAGTCCATATTGCAACCGGAACTTGTCACACATTTCGCACACTTCCGGTTTCTGGATAAGATTTAAAATTTCAATTAAACGTTTCTTCTGGGAGAATTTAATTCTTCAAAATGTTACCAAAGACATCCAGTAACGTCGCTTTATCGTCAAGAATTTCAGTGCCGTACGGCCGATAATTACATCTACAGAGCAGCGCGAAGTTTGTAGCTGGGTTACGTGCTTACAGCTGAATTTCTGGGATTTAACTAGAGACAGTGCATTTCTTCGCGTTATTGCATGGACCTAACGGCAAGTTTGATTGCATCAAAACTTTCATTACTTTTTAATCTTTAATGAAGATATTTGGTTACCTTTTTACTCTAGAACTACGACATTTGAAATCATTTGAATGTAGCAAAATTTGTGACTTTTTGAAATGAGGGTACCTTTGTTCGAACTGCGACCATGCAAGAAGCAGGCGTCCTATTGAAATGAAATAATTTGAAGAGTTTTGGCAAGGGACATACTTATGTATGCAACTTACTACTTTTGACTACCAAGTTTTATTTGCATACCCAGTCGCTAAAATGTAGGGTGGACGGTTATAAGTTTCGTTCAGTGTACATGAGCAGGTTATCCTCGTAGACATTATTCATTCATACAAATGATAAGCCATATAGCCGTGCTGTTTGTGGCAAGGTGTTTACACGAGCAGGTTATCTTCGGAGACATGCACTGTATCATAAGGTGATAAGCTTATGATAATTGTGGAAAAAACAGTTACAGGAGCAGGTGAACTCTGATTCATGATATCTGATTCGCTACATATCTGTGATCTATTTGGCATAAGATTTACTTAAGCAAGTTACCTATCTGCTTATAGAGACTTGAATTTATTCATACTGCTTATTCATCATAGCAGTATCCCAGTAGGCACATGACATCAAAACGACGTCATACTGATGTCGATGCGACGTCATTACGTCGCATCGACGTCAGTACGACGTCATTTTAACGTCACGTGCCTGCTGGGATAGGACAACAAACGCACCAACATCCGTGCCATCGAGAGTATTTAAATAAGTTCGCGTGAGCTTTTAATGAAATCGATGTAAAATAAATACAGTTTACATTTTTTTTAGCTGTAATGTTTGTCATAAAACACTTGCGCCGGCAAATGATGTGTGGCGCCATAAATTTACTCTTATTGCCGATAAGCCACATAGTAATAATGTTTTTGGTAAAGCATTACAAACAAATGTCTGTGGACTCATGCCGGAGCACCATAAATTTAACCTTTACAAGCTTATTTGATTTTCATAAGGATAAATAACGATATTCATTACTGTTAATAGTCCATATCTGCACTGATTGTGTTAAAGTCTCCATAGTCCCATCATTGGTAAAAACGTCTAAACTCAAATCATTGTAAAAAGCGGTTCAACCTTCACGTTTGGTAATAAAATGTTGGTTGGTGTGCAAATATTGTCATATAATTGGCAAAAAGTAGAGAAAACAAGTTATTGAAAAATAACAAATCGCTCAACAAAATATAATTTTCTTGGTCTGGTTTCCCGTCTAGCAATGCTATATAAACGTAGGCGGGATAGTGATTGGAGATCCATGCCTGCACAATGTATTTTTACCATTTTATCAAACTTAATCAAATCGAAAGTAGGTCATATTAGTTGCCAACTAAAATGACCCAAATACGTTTTCAAACCCATTTTATGTTAAACTCAACGATATTTTATATCTTGAAAGCTGGCTAATCACGGTCATTTACATTGACGAATCTATAGTGAGAAGCTTGCAGCGATTCCTCATGATGAAATATTTTCATGCTGATAGAGCTATGGGGCCTTTAAGCAATTACTCAGGCAATATATAAAAATTTGTTTACATGTAGTTGGTTGGTTGGTTGTTTTGGGTTTAACTTGTTTAACGACCATTTAAAACAGTATTTCAGTCTTCCAGAGAGAGGTAGAAAGAAATGAGAAATGATAGGCACGAGAGAAAAAATCCAAACAAACCCCCACCCGCACCTACTGCAGGCAAGTTATGCTTTTGTCGGACTGTCCTCCTTTTATTCAAGTAAGTAGGATGTCCCGGTATTGGAAGTTATAACCAGCACCATCGCCTGACCACCACCGGGCACCCCCCTGTTGGCATGTAAACTGATCCATACTGGTGATACGACACATCGCTGCGACACCTGAGGAAAGTGTTCACACGTCGAGGCAGTCTTCTGCAGGCCCGGATCCAGGGGGTGGGCTTTGGGGCTTGAGCCCCGCCACCTTGGCCAAGTTAGATTGAAATATATGTTGTGACATCTCATTAGAATCACCTCGGCGAGGCGAATCTAATGAGATATCACACCATATATTTGCAAAAATTCTCATCAAATTGAACCTTAACTAGGTCATATATATCTTCAAACCCTCCTCCCTCCCCACCCCATACATCTCGGCACCTCCCAGCCCCACTATTATCCAGAGCCCCACCAGTTCGTGGTTGTCTGGATCCGGGCCTGTTCTGACAAATCAGCTACAGTGTACTCTCTTCATAACGGCGGCATTTGTTGCAAAACATCTTGACGTTAAACTGAACTTGCTGTAACAAAGTAAAAACATATTTTGAACAGTGAATCCATAATGTGCATATTAAAATGACGTTTTAACGAATTTCTAGTTTTAAGTGGCGGCAGGGTCAAAACGGTTTTACGAATGATAGATACCGATCGTGTTGAAGGAACTTTATGCAAAGGCCATTTTGATTAACACAGAAATTAAACACTTTCTTCTCCGGAACCACTTCGAATATTGATTGAAATTTTGTATGGAGAATTAAAGGATCCATCATGGTTTTCGTATTATAATGATTAAAAAAAAGAGAAGCGCAATTACTACGTTGTGTTTCAAAGTCTGAGTTTGCTTAAATGGCAGTTCACTGAAATCCTTTATGATGGTCTTTCAATATTGTAAAAAAATGACTATGCAAGATGGTCGCCAGGTGCGTAGCTAGGAGCCGCGACACGACAAAACCAACAATGGGGTTGTGCGCCCAGCGCAGACTCAGATCAGCCTGGGCAGCTGCCCAGTTTGATCAGACTCTTTGTTAAGTGCTCAAAGGGTAGCTAAGGGTCTAAGCTACCTCCATGCGGACAGCGAAGACTCTGATCAGACTGGGCGGATGCCCAGGCTGATCTGAGTCTGCGCTGGGCGCACAACCACATTGTTGGTTCTGTCGTGTCGCGGCTAAAATTGATTTTTGTCTAAATTTCGACAGTATGACTTTATAAAAACATAAAAAAAAAAATAAAAATAAAAAAAAAAAACGGATTTTGGCAAGATATGTGTCACAATGGTCCTTTACAAACATTTGAATTCTTCCTATTAAATTTCTATTGATTGACATTTTTTGAAGGCCAAGCGTGAGTGAATTAATACTCGCATCTGCCTGGCAACACATGCTTTTCAGTGACAGTTTTCTGGTGAAACAAAAGTGAAAACGCTAAACAGTTAGAGCACTTACTTGAATAGCTGATTGCCGTAATCACTTGTTAAAGTCATTTTTCTGACAAGAATCTCTTCTTGTCATGTTACCAAATTTTACTTTTTTTAGAGAACAGCAGCTAGTCTTCTTGACGTCTTCATAAAAAAGTGTGCCAGTAGTCTTTCTCACCAGTTATGCAGTTCTGTTGATATTTAATGCCAGACCTTAACCTCAGGAGCCCTGAAACACTAAAAATGACCATAAATTGGTCAAATTTTAGACCCATTATATTGTCTTTCGGGAGTTTTCTTGATAAAATGAGTAGTTTCCCCTGAATGTTCAAGAGTTCAACTACATAATTAACATACTGAAGTAACGTGCGCATATTCAAAATATAGGTGCATACAGTGCCTCAAAGTTTGAACCCTTTCTATACATAATCACTAAACTGACTGATTCACATTATGACATAATCATCTGTTACAGTGATTTATTACTTAAGTTACTTTAATCAGTGATCAGCAAACTTTCTATCGAGATCAGTTTGGCAAATGATTCTCTTTCTGTTTTTATCATTTTCAAAAAAGATAAATCTTACAAAAGGTATTTTCTTGCAAAAATGTCACTTATATTAAGTGATCTTAGCAATCAGCTGTTTAAGTAAGTGCTCAGACTGCTAGAAGTGATTTGTCTTCAAATTTTCTGGCTTGTGAAACCAGAAACGGTTCATGAATTAAACGCACGTCAAAGTTAAATGCAAGTGTAAGGTCACGACACTAGTGGATAGCTGTGAAAGCCGTTTCTGATAAAACGAACACATTACCAAATGAACAGGGATTCCATTTTCTGCTGTGCAAATACGGAACAGTCGATCAGCGCTTTAAACCTGATTTAAAAATGAGTTCATGATGCAATTTTCATTTTAGCTCACCTGAGCCGAAGGCTCACAGGTGAGCTTATAGTATAGGCAGGCATCCGTCGTCCGTCCGTCCGTCCGTCGTCCATCGTCCGTCCGTCAACATTTTCAAGCGACATCACCTCTGAAACTACAAGGTCCATTGTTACCAAATTTCATTTATGGCATCTATAGGCACGGGGGACCAATAATACTGGTTTTTTATCCAAATCACTTCAGAACTTTGGTTGCAACTTAAAGTTTCCATTGACTTGTATGGGGCAAATTGAAAATTTGCATTTATTGCTATGTCACTGCAGATATTTTGACAAAACTTTTACAGAAATGTTCCTTGAGTAGTCCTCTATCAACCACATGAAATTTATGTAGATTGCACAATTTGGCTGGTTGCCATGGCAACCGAAAGGTTAAAAATACAAAATATATTCAAAAATCATATCCTCAGAAACTATGCAACCAATAAAGCTCAAACTTCACAGAAAGGATCTTAGTACTAGCTTCTATAAAAGTACTGTTTTTCTTGGCAATTGCTCTAGCTGTTTGGTTGCTATGGGAACTTAAAGTTACCATTGACTTAAATGGCAAAATAGAAAATTTGCATTTATTTCTATGCCACTGCAGATATTTTGACAAAACTTTCATAGAAATGTACCATGAGTAGTCTTTAACCAGCCTTGTTAAATTTATGGAAATTGCTCAATTCGGCTGGTTGCCATTGCAACCGAATAGTTAAAAATAGAAAATATTAAAAAATCATCTCCGCAGAAACTGTGTGGCCAATAAAGCTAAAACTTTACAGAAAGAACCTTAGTACTAGCCTCCGTAGAATTACCGTTTTTACCAATGCGTCCGGCGTGCGTCGTGCGTCGTGCATCGTCCCGAAATGTGTCCGTCAACACCTAAAAACAAATATTCAAACATCTTCTCCTATAAAACTACTAATTCCATGGTTCTCAAATTTCACGTGGAGCATGACCTGACTCCAGGGTCTCTCAGAATTGTAAAATTGGGTCAGATTGAAAATCCAAGATGGCCGCCGTTACTAAAATAACAAAATCAACAAAATAAACTTCTTCTCCAGAACCACTGGGTATATTTGTCTGAATTTTGGCATGAAACCTCAGTGAAACCTTGGTATTCAAAATTATAAAAAATGAAAAAAATCTGTATCGGAGTTTTGTCACAGGGACCTACTTTCTGTTTACGAGTGTAATTTTGCTGAAATGCCACTGTCAGAAGACGACTTATTCAAACAACTTCAAACAACTTCTTCTGTAAAACCACTGAACCCATTGGTCTAAAATTTCACATGGAGCATGACCAGACTGCAGGGTTTCGAAATTGTAAAATTGGGTCAAGTCAAGAATCCAAGATGGCCGCCATTACTAAAAATAGCAAAAACAACAAAATCGACTTCTTCTCCAGAACCGTTTGATATATTTGGTTGAAAGTTAGCATGGAGCATGAGTGGGACCTTGGGATTAAAAATTATAAAAATGAAAAAAATCTATAGTGGAATTAGGTCGGGGGACCTACTTAGCGCTAAGCCTTACAAGACCGATTTCGCTCAGATGTCATTATCTCAAGAAAACGCAATTGATTCTGGTCAGATTTGGTCAGAAATGGTCCTTGAATGGAATTATTTCAATTTTGTGCCAGTTGACTATCCAAGATGGCCACCACGGGGGCTGTTACTAAAAATAGCACAAACATAAAAATGTCAATTACTCAAGAACCCTTGAATGGAATTGGACCAATTTTGTGTCAGAATGTTCCTTACATGAAGCCGTTTTGATTAGTTGCAATTTGGCATTCCAAGATAGCCGCCATCTGCCGTTACTAAAAATAGCACAAACATAAAATGACAATTACTCAGTAACCCTTGAATGGAATTGGACCAATTTTTGGCAGAATGTTCCTTGCATGAAGCCATTTCTCTTAATTGCAATTTCGCATTCCAAGATGGCCCCCATCTGCTGTTACTAAAATAGCACAAAACATGAAAATAACAATATCTCAGTAACCGCTGAATGCATTTCGACGAAATTTGTGTCAAAATTATTCTTGCATTGAGATGTTTCAAAAGTAACTAACTATAGATCAGTCATATTGGCCACTGTTACTAACAATAGAAAAATGTGAAAATTAGAAAATCTCAATGGAATAGGACTTATTTTCTGTCAGAATGGTCCTTTCATTAAGCTTTTTCGATTTTTTTTGCATTTTGGCATTCCAAGATGGCCGCCATCTGCCGTTACTAAAAATAGCACAAAACATGAAAATAACAATATCTCGGAAACCGCTGAATGGATTTTGATGAATTTTATGTCTAAATGATTCTGACATTGAGATGTTTCAGAAATAACTAACTGTAGACCAGTCATGTTGGCCACTGTTACTAAGAATAGAAAAATGTGAAAATTAGAAAATCTCTATGGAATTAGACTAATTTTCTGTCAGAATGGTCCTTTCATTAAGCTTTTTCGATTTTTTGCTTTTGGCATTCCAAGATGGCCGCCATCTGCCGTTACTAAAAATAGCACAAAACATGAAAATGACAATATTTCATTAACTGCTTAATCGATTTAGACGAAATTTGTGGCAAACTGATTCTTGCTTTGAGTCCATAAAGAAATTAACAAATATAGACCCGTCAAGTTGGCATCTGTTACTTAAAATAGAAAGATATGAAAATTAGAAAATTACAATGGAGCTAGACCAATTGTGTGTCAAAATGGTCCTTGCATGAAAGCTTTTCGATTTTTTGCAATTTGGCAATACAAGATGGCCGCCATCTGCCGTTCCTAAAAAATTTTTTCCAACCCCAGAAGAACTTTGGTTGCTATGGCAACTTATAGTTTCCATTGACTTATAATGGGAAAAGTTAAGCCATGAGGAGGATGAAGCTCATACTTTGCATACATATTGATTACATTATCCTCTACCTAAAGTATGTTTCATATTATCATTGCCCATGTGAACTGGTTGCTTTGGCAACTTAAAGTTTCCATAGACTTACAATGGGGAAAGTGGACATTTGGTATTTAGTATTTATTTGGTATACAGAAATGTTCCTGGAGTAGTCCTCTATCAGCCATATGAATTTTGCCCAAAGACCTGATTTTGATTGGTTGCCATTGCAACTGAAAGGCCAAATTTTCATTTTTTTTTTTTTGCCAGATATCTTCTGAGAAGCCATTAAGTGGGGATAAAGCTTATTTTTTGCATAAATGTTTGTGATATTATCCTCTACATAAATGGTGTGTTTTATTGCTGTTGTGCATGTTGGTTTCTTGCTGTGGCAACTTAGTTTTTCCAACATAACCTCAGTGCTCAGGTGACCGATATAGGGCCATTAGCCCCCTGGTTGTATCTTAGGTAAACAACCAGTGTACCAAACATATTCCAAGAGAAAGTACACCTCAGTATGCGATTTCATGTCTTGGAAATTAGTGTTGAAATATCGCTGTGCTTCGAGAACACAATACGAATTCGAAATCAATGGAAATCCCGTAAGAAATTAATTTGTGGTTTCATTGTCACAATGTTGCTTGAAATTAACGATCGGTAAAGTATATAATTAATTGCACTACAAGAACGAGAAAAAATGCTCAGAAAATTGATAAATCAAAGAACAGCCGAAAATTGAAATTTGCTATAGTTTTAATGCAAAGGGAGATAATTTATAATTTTGAAAAAATAAAACTTATGTTTCCTAGTTTTTCTGAGGAGTCATTTGTCGCTTTTTCTATCACTCTGGATGTAACGCTTCATATCAACAAATATTTACATTATCAGTGTAGAGCTCTCTGTTAACCCAATTAAGTGATGCGGGCGTCAATGTTGTTTAAAAGTCAATAATTACATTGTATCACGCGCTTCAGAGTGACAGCTCATCTCACTAACTAGCACGTGAAATCTACAACATTCCATGTACTTGAATGGCTAGTAAACATTGAGTGACAGCTCGCTACGCCTACTTGCACGCGAAATCTACAGTAGGAGGTGGAATTTACTGGTAGGCAGTCACAATGCGGCTGTTCCAAACTATTGCTAAATTCGGCCGATAATGTTTTTTTAAACAATCTTTATATATGTATTTCTTAATTTTGTTTATCTTTTTATTGATCAAAAGCATCGTTTAATAATATAAATATAAGGAATGAATGCTATTTTTTAAACGTTTACTGAAGTATAAACTACATCGGGTCACGAGCAAAGTTTACGTAAACCCCTTCGGGGTTCACTTACTTTGCTCGTGACCCGATGTAGTTTATACTTCAGTAAACGTTAAAAAATAACATTCATTCCTTAAAGAAATGTACACCTGCGCATGTGCATATTTGGTGTATCACAAAATATGCTTAAATTGAATAAAGTAAGATAACTCTGATATGAAGGGTATCAGATTCAGAATTTTATAGACAGTCTCTTGCTGAATGTATTGCACGTATACAGGCAAAAAAGTATTGTGCTAGGTACAAACTGTCTTCTATAATGTAGCGTTTTTACTTTTGCTCTGTATATTAAATTCGATTTTAACGTTAAACAGTTGAAAGTAAAAAGGCAAGCAATGTTCAGGAATAAATACAATCATATCCCATATTCCGACCGTGAAATCAACAAGAGCTGTCAGCAGACAGCATAGCTCGCCTGGAACTGTATTGATCGGAGATAACCAATACTCCAAGTAATAAAGTCTAATTCAAATGGGTGAGAATAAGCCAACCTTTGTATTCGGAAGACAAAAGGCAGCCAAGACTTGACAGCTGCAGTTTTAAAATCACCTGAAAATGTTGAGATACTGTGCCACCATGATGAAGGTTTTAGGGTATTCAAATGATAAAGGTTTTAGGATGTTCAAAGACCTAAGCGGTTGTCCATCCTATTGGGAACAAGCTAGAAAAAAAAACTAGAATTTTTTTTTCAATGAAAAATTGATATCCCCCTTCAGTTCATTTCCCAACACCTCTAATGAATAAAAAGCCTGTAGAAACAAGATATCTATGCAAGTTTGGATCCACCAATCCATCCACTGATTTTAATATATCCACTGGTTTTAAAGGTATCCTACATAGAAGTCTATGTCCTTGAAAAATGGGTAAAGGTCACGAACTACTAAATATGTCTTAAACCTGTCACAACGATATATTCATGCAAGTCTGATGAGTATCCATCAATCCGTTCAAGGTATAACTCATTTTTAGCTCGCCTGAACGAAGTCCATGAAGAGCCATTGTACTACTCCCGGCGCCGGCGTTAGCGTTAGCGGCGGCGTCGGCGTTAGCCAAATGTTAAAGTTTTACGTCAAAGTTTTTTAGTTGATGGGCAAGGCGCTGTCAGGCGAGCTTTCCTGTCCCACTGACAGGTCTTGTTTAAGAGAAAAAATAAGCGTTTGTAAGTTAGCGTTTGACATTGAAAATGGGGCCAAGATCATCAAAAGACAGTAAACTATTGAGATTGTCCCGAAGGTATATGTATGAAAGTGACGTGGAAATCAAGCCAATGGCTTATGAGATATATCAATTTTAGTGAAATTCCACACATCTAAGTCCTCCTGTGACCTTGGACATGAGGTCAAGGTCACCAAAATCTGATCAGCTCTTAAGCTAGTCCCAGTGATGTATCCATGCAAGTCTGGTGCAATACCGTTTACTGGTTTATGAAATTTTCTGGGGAGAAATTGTTATCTAAGTCCTTCGGTGACCTTTAAAATGAGGTCAAGGTCACCAAAATCTAACAGCTCTTAAACTTATCCCGATGACTTATCCATGAAAGTTTAGTTAAATTCCATTGATTGGCTCAGGAGATATGTGTACAAAAAATTGTAATCTACAGTCCTCCAGTGACCTTGAAAATGAGGTCAAGGTCACAAAAATCTAATCAGCTTTTTAACTTGTCCCAATGATGTATCCATGCAAGTTTGGTAAGATTCCATCGATTGGTTCATGAGAAATTTAGGGTACAAGAAATTGTCATCTAAGTCCTCCATTGACATTGAAAATGAGGTCAAAGTCACCAAAATCTAATCAGCTCTTTATTATGTCCAAATGATATATCCATGCAAGTTTGATGAATTCCATACACTAGTTCAGGAGATATCATGGGTACAAAAAATTGTTATCTAAGTCCTCCAGTGCCCTTGAAAATGAGGTCAAGGTCACCAAAATCTAATCAGCTCTTTAACTTATCCAAATGATGTACCCATGCAAGTTTGGTGGAATTTCGTCCGTTGGGTCAAGAGATATCATGGGTACAAGAAATTGTCATCTAAGTCTTCCACTGACCTTGAAAATGAGGTCAAGGTCACCAAAATCTAATCAGCTCTTAAACTTTTCTCAATGATATATCCATGCAAGTTTGGTTAAATTCCATCTATTGGTTCGTGAGAAATTGAGCTCTTTAAAAAACTTTAGCGTAAATTTGGACACCGACTCCGACGCTTACGCCGAAGCCGGGGTTAGTGCAATAGCTCTTCCTGGACTTCGTCCAGGCGAGCTAAAAAGGGGAAAGAAATATATGTATTTATATAAAACTGACAGCAGCTCACGAATGACATCCACGGTAAACCAAATTTAACATCAGCTCGGTGAGTGGGGAGGGGGTGGGGTGGGGGTGGTAAACGCTTGTTTTTGCAGCGACCTCACGTGCGAGTCTGCCTTGCCTTGGAGACTATGTCAGTAAGTATGGCTCGGAGAGGGACGGACCTCCCTGTCCCCTTTTTGTTTCAATCTTTTGCGATGTAGCGACAATGAAGAAATTAATTACAGAAATGCGCATCTGTCGCACACAGTTTTGAAAATTGTACATTTGAGCCGCGACACGACAAAACCAACAATGTGGTTGTGCGCCCAGCGCAGACTCAGATCAGCCTGGGCGTCCGCCCAGTCTGATCAGAGTCTTCGCTGTCCGCATGGAGGTAGCTTAGACTCTTAGCTACGCTTTGAGTGCTTAGCAAAGAGTCTGATCGGACTGGTTCGATGCCCAGACTGATCTGAGTCTGCACTGGGCGCACAACCACATTGTTGGTTTTCTCGCGTCGCGGCTCATTTTATATTAATCATGACAGGAAATTTATGTAAATTATTAATCCAACGGAAAGTTTGGCTTCCCAGTTCTAGAATAATAACTTTCGAATTTGTAAGATACGGTTTCATAACCCGTACATTTTGGGTAACTTTGTCATCAATATGTTGTCCTGAACTAGAGGCCTGTAGAGTGGAGGGTTGCCATGGAGCATACATATCCACAAAAAATAGTTTGGTTTACCTCCTCTCACACGCCAGCGTGTGCGAGGTCAGGTACCTAGTAATTCTCATCCCAGCTATACTACGCTGGGCCGGGAAGTGCGTAGGCGCATTGCGCATGATATAGATAGAGGCGTCTTTCTAGGTTACCAGCAACCACAGTAAACACTAAAATCATATTGGCAGACTTATCTTAGCTTTAGCTGTTGCCATATGCGTAAAGCACCTTTTCTGAGTTACAAAACTATGCCTAATTTGTTGGTGTTTATCTAAATGATGTATCGGCCTCACAGCTATGCTAAAAATACCGCACGTACGTTTAAACCGCCATGCGGCATAAACCGTTGTCGTTATTGGCAATAACAGTTTACTGGGTTCGAAGGGCTACAAAAAAACAGGTTTAGGTTTGCAGTTGTAGCTATATAGTCATGCAAGAGTTGCATTTAGCGTACAATTTATTAAATTGGCGGAGAGGAAGTGCTCTTGGTGGGTATAGATCAATTCAATTTATACGTATCCTCCCTATTTCCGTTTTCGGTGTTCTTGTGAATCCGCTAGTGCGTGAAATTTGTTTACTTCTCACTTAATCTCGCGAGATTCTGACAGCTGTCAGTTGGAAAATGTAAACAAACAAGAAGTCTCCTCGCTAACTTTTTTCCCGCCAAAGATGGAAATCAGAAAGAATAAAACATACAACAAATAAAGCTCCCTCCTTATTTTCACATCATTTTCCTATTCCCAAATTTTCCTCATCTTCAGAATCATTTTTTCTTTCAACACAACATGTTCTAAGTACATCACGTGACTAGGAAATTGCCTTCTACACTGTTTCAGAAAGTAAGGCAACATGCTTGTGGGGCTGTTATGGCTGCTGCAGTTTTTCTTTCAGTTGAGAAATGGCACACAAAAGACATGCTGGTCCCTGTTTAATCTTTTTCTGCCATAAAGTACAAATATCCATGCTTTTGGTAAGCAAATAAGTGAGACTTGGTCATGCAGCATGCTGAAGACTGTCAAAATCACACTTCCGCTTACGGTGTCAAAATTTGTGGCCACGAATTTGAGAACTGATATAAATTCGAGTGTTATCCAGTTGTCCTTTGAGCATATTATGAAACATTTGTGTTAATCTGTATCATTAATAACTCCATATTCCAAGTCCTTGCTTTGATCATGCCTGAAACAAGAAGTCAATCAGAAAATATGGATGAAAAGTTGGGCGCCAAATCGGCCCCTGTTGACCATAGTTACATGAGGTCAGATAGATCTAAACCATCAACCCCATCAATGAAAGCCCAGCATAGTGTATTTGAGAAATGTACTGGATGTATCAAAACTTTTGAAAAACACCAGGAAAAGATTAGGTGTGGATTCTGTGAACTACCATACTGTAATAATTGTTCAGGCCTATCAAAAAACGCTTTCGAAGCATTTATTTCCTGTGTAAGTGCATCGTGGTATTGCAGTCATTGTGTTCATGCCGTTCCTGGGGTACAAAAACTGCTGATACGAGTCGGGAATGTTGAAGAGAAATGTGAGTCCCTCAGTAAAAGAGTTGAATCCCTCGAGAGTAATACTAATGTGTCATCAGACTTAGCGAAAGATTTAGTCAGTGAGGAAGTAGCAGAGCTAAAAGAGATTGAGAACAGGAAATTAAACCTCATCTGATTGAATCTTCCTGTAAGTAAACAAACTGATATTAATGACAGACAACAAGAAGATCTTGATTTCCTAAATAATGTTTTAGAAAACAAGTTGAATTTAAATCTGGACACAGTTTCAGTAGATAAACTAGTTAGGCTTGGCAGGAGAGAAAAAACACAGGATGAAGCACTTAAATGTAGGCCCCTAAGATTTTCTGTTGATTTGTTCGATCACAAGAGACAAAGTCTGAAGGCAAACAGCCTTCTTAGAAGTTGTGAGGATGATATTTTCAGTAACATATATTTCACCCCAGACCTGACCAAAAATCAGCAAAAACGAGCATTTGAGTTGAGATCTGAGAGACGTTCAAGGGAAGATAAAGGAGAACGGAATCTGAAAATCAGCAGAGGGAAGATTGTGGTCGTCAAAGACAATGCTGGTGGAGTGGGCACTGCTTCGAGCAGTAGCCCTTCAGCATTTTAGGCTTAATACTTGATGGATTGTCTGTAATGTAAATACGTTGCACAGTTGTGCCTTCTAGTTGTTTATAATCTGATAAAGGAATTTGACATTTGTGTTTGATTTTGACAAGGAAATTTTGTGTTTTCTTTTTGATTCATAACTACATACATGTAAATCAGATTCTGTTGTGATCTAAAATTGTGGATGAAGAATGACATAATTGAGAACTGGATCTTGGGAATAAAACCACTAGATTTGAGAACACTGAAGAGTAGGAGAAATAATTTGAGGATTTTCCCAATTCCTTTCAACATAACTGAGAAATATCCCAGAGTGTGAAACAAGCTGGATAAAATTTGAGAAACTATTTTATTTTAACAACAAGTGATTACATATGAAAAAACATGAGGCCACATATAAAAGTATCTTAATAGACTTATTATTGAGTAATTTGACATCGGAAGTCAGACAACAAAGTTGAGAACGATGGAGAGATAGGGATGATGAACCGAAAGGGTTCAATAGTTCCCTCAAGATACAGTAAAGATACAGTAAAGAAAATACTTTTTTTCTGTATTGAACTTTTTATTGGGTCATGGTGATTTTTTTTGTACAAGGGATAGATCTAATAAAAATGAATAGTGTGAGAAGAGATGCAATCATTTAAGTATCCCCTGCATCTCGTCCCTGTTATCACCGAGTTTATTGATTTTAGTCCTCGGGTATTATTTGAGGGCTCATCTCTATGAGTTTCATCTTATTTTATTTCAGTCCCATGTTTCTTAGAAGGGCAACTATATAGAAGCTATTACACTCAATGAGATTTATCAGATGCATGCAATGCTGTATTTTTCTTCATATGTATACATCTACACCCTCTGTCTAGGATTATGAGCAGGTGTACGATCTACACTACTTTTACAGGATTAACCTCCCTGTAGGCATGTAATACAGAAAGGATATCTAATATGCACAAGGGATGCCATCTTTGTTTCAGTATGAGTGTACATGGAAGTGAGGGACAGAAAACACACAGCAAACCAAATACATACGTACCTGACTGTAAATATTTGCTTTTATATTTGTTCTTCCAGTTTTTAGAGTTTTTTCAAAGTTCTGTCACTTATGGTGCCTTATTTTTTATGCACAGTATAACTCACGAAAACTGATGACGTAGTTCACAGGTCAAATGTTAGTGACCTCCATTTTGAAAATGCTTTAAATGATAAACAATTAAAAGTCTGTTGTATTTAAAAGCAAATATATGCGAGACAATAATAGACAAATAAAAGAAATGATATCTGTTATGTCAGCAAATATTACCATGTGAGTTTTCTTACACTAACGAATTCACAAGAACCCAGGATATATTTATTTTTTTTTATAAAAAAAGACATGAAAACTGACAGTCCAAATTATGCTGTTTGAAAATTGTTTACTGAGACGAATAATGGATAAAGAAATACAAACTATTTTAAATCAGAGCAGAATTTCGTGTCATAGTGATGGACCCTGGGGTGTCAAACGTCACTACTGGAATACAAGACCAGACTTATACATCAAAGAATCCTGTTGACATTGTAGTCATACACGGTTTATTCTTCCGACAAGAAGTGTCTTGGTTTTCATGCACGATATTGAGTTCTGGCATTTGAAAATTTTGAATTAAAAAATAAATAATACATTTCAAATTAAGATTGCAGCTCATTTTAATGACTGAAACAAGCGCATCATTGACATAATGATGACTGAATTAATTTCATGCTGAAGTTTTTAAACTTGCGGCGCCCTTGACATTTTTAATTGAAACTCTGACTATATTTGGAGTTGGTCACTGATAGTTAATTTGGCTTGAATGGTTTACAGGCGGGAAGGTCATAATGAGACAGGGACCTCGCTTTAAATTATCTAACACACAAGTGTAGCAGGAGGTCGAACCAACGACACCTGGGTTGGTAATGCATGTATAACCTAGCACCAGCTTATTAATTTTGCAGTTTTCCGGACTGTTTACCCAGAGAAGCAGATTATTAATGGAAACGCCAGATAAAGTTGTATGAATTTGCTGGATTATATTAGCCGCGACGCGAGAAAACCAACAGAGTGGTTGTTCGCACAGCGCAGACTCAGATCAGCCTGGGCATCCGCCCAGTCTGATCAGAGTGTCCACTGTCCGCATAAAGGTAGTTTAGATCCTTAGCTACCCTTTAAGCACTTAGTGAATACTCTGCTCAGACTGGGCGGATGCACAACCACTTTGTTGTTTTTCTCGTGTCGCGGCTCATATAGGGGTCTGTTATTTCATCAAGCACCGTCAACCTTCCCACAGCAGTAGAACAATGGACTTCGGGTAACTTCGGACAGCGGGTAAATTCGAGCAGTGACATTGTTTCTTTTATATGTCAGTTGTTCGGAACTAAAAATAAGTGGCCAAACAGTGAAAATCCTGATTAGACGGCTCATGATGCGCGGTCTCATCAGGATTTTCACTGTTTGCAGTGGTACGTCCGAATTTACCCCCATGTCCGAAGTTACCCGTCTCTCTCCTATTGCGTTGGACGAAGTCGGAATAATGAGGAACAGAGTTCCTTTTTTGTCATTTTTTGCTTTTGTAATTTTATCGGTGTGTAAACGCCAGAGGCTCCTCAGAAGAACGGGTTGGTCGGAACGGGCGGTGATGCTGTGTAACTATCAGTGCCGGAGCGTCTTACTAATTTGACTGATTGCAGAGCAAGGGCCGGCTGTGCTTGCAGCAGTGTGGGATTATAAGTATCTTTCACGGGTATGAGGTATGGATAGAAAAATCCGTCACGAGGGTCACTGTTCGGCATCACGAGGCTTGCCGAGTGATGCCGAACAGTGATCCCGAGTGACGGATTTTTCTGTTCACACCTCATACCCGTGAAAGATACTTTTTCTTGCACACCACGTTTTGTATTATCTTTAGAACTTGTTAAAATGCGTAATTTTAGTGTCTCAGAGGCTTCTATTTGATTTTGAAAGAAGGCGCCACTTTCAACGACCGCCATTCGGTTCTTTACGTCAACGTCTGGCCTGCATAAACTGACGTCATTTTTCCGTCTTCGTGACGTAATCACCTAAAACGCCAACGTCACTTGACGACGCAGATACGTGACCTCCATTACAACCAATGCATTCAATGTTTGTGATTTTTATCCGGTCCTGGGTGAGATAACATGGGTGAGATAAGATTTGTAGGTACAGGGGAAGCACGCGGATATCCTTATACGGTGTGCAAGAAAGGGGTTGTCTCATCTGTCGTATCTATTTAGGATTTAGACTGAAATAATGTTTCAAAGACATCCAACCAGTCCTTCATAAACTTTACATAATAGACCTTGAGCTGACCATAGACCCCCCCCCTCTCTCTCCCCCCCCCCCCCCCCCCCCCCGACCTAGGGGGAATTTTGGGCACTATGATTTTCTGAAACTACATTATATACGAAACAAAATGGCACATGTTAGCCCTCCGTACGTTGGGGCATTAACGTGTAACGTCAACGTTAATTACACTACCCAAATTTACATATTCACGTTATAATAGAAAATACACATTGGTTTACACATTTTAGTATTCGCCCTAAATAATGTTGGGTTTTGTCTGCTAGTACATAAATCGCTGTTTCAAGGTAATTGACATTGTCAAGGATAAGTTTACTTACCCGTATAACGTAGTTTACGTTGTATTTGACGTTTTTCCCCTTCAGTGTCTAAATACATGTAATATAAGGAGCAAATTGTAAGAGCTGAAGTGAAGAGAAAAGTAATTGTCATATATATGACTGTTTCAATAGTCTAGTATAAAAACAAACAAACTGGAGTCTTACAAAACTCATCAGCAGTCACGATAATATGTAACGTATATAACCACAACAAAAATTCGGGAAAAAAAACAACCAGACTAAATCGCTAAATTGGTGGACTGAAGTTTATACGTGCTCCATCAATCTTCTTTGATTCATGCCCAGCTTAGATAAGTTAGGCAGCAGTTAGCAGTGGATATATTAAATGTGGACAAAAAGTATCTTATTTTTGAAGAATTCGACCTACAAAATGACGAGAAAAGCTAAGAAAGCCAACATCAGCTGCATTTCATTTGTAATGTTATCTGTATTATGTCTTAAGTAGACACTGATATATATGTAAATATGAAGAAACGGCAATGTTATGGTTCCTCAAACTATAAAAAAACATGGGATAGTGTATATTTAAAAAGCAATCTAACAGTAACATTACGTTACATAATTGTAATATGTCGGGGGATAAGATTTGTGAGTCATCTGTTATCAAAAATTTAGTTCCTGGGCAATATGAATTATTCAATGCTGTAGTATTAGCTTACCACTGGTAGTCAGATGGCAATTTAGCTCTTTGAAATACACAAGAACTCAGCAAGACACACATAGGTTGTCATAGCTGAAGCAGTTCGACCTTGCCTTCAATTCGGTTTCACTTAAAAGTGACTTCATTTGAATGATTTTATTTTAATTTTATGCATAGAATGAAATAAGTAAGAGTTGATATATCCTGCAACTGATTGATATTTAGGTTCTCGTCATGATGGGAATAAAACAAATTTCGCTACCTGTGCTGTTGGCTGAGCCATTCAATTACCCTACATACAAACATGCAACTGTGACTGCCAGCCGAGGCAATCAAAAGCAGTACCAACTCTCCCAACTGGGATAAACACCATTTTTGCTATGCTGTCAGTCGAATCGTCAGCCACGAGCCTCTTTGCACAGTAACTGCTTTACATAGGTTAGCAAATATGTGTGGCTCCCGTGATCATAACTTAGATGTTAATTTGTAATCTACGTGATCTGTTTGTGCAGCTCCCGGCCATCAAATACGTTACAAACTATTAACAATGTGAAAATTTAAGGCTGATAGAAAGTAATATACTTATAACGCACACACCATTCTGTCATCAGCTTGTTCAGGAGTTCTATTTATCATTATGTTGTTACAAATATTTAACTGGTCAGGCAATTTTGCAAACCCATCGTTTTATTCCCACTTGTTGTTACTATCAATGACTAAAGGTGTTACGAAATACAAATTTCAGTCAGACAATTTTTAAGTATGTAAGCAACTAAAATTGTTGTTTGGATAATGCCAAAATGCTGTATTCCCCAACAGTATTTAACATATTTGGACAAAGATGATAAGATAAGCAGTAAGATATAATAAATAAGGAGTTTTCAACCTTATTTATTGCTAAAAAGTAAACAATATGGTAATACAAGGTCACAGAGATCAAATGCAGTATGTTATTTAGGTTAACCCTTCCTTGGTATGTATAGGTATGCACTATTTCTATTGTTTGATTATTTGCTCTTTTGAAATGCTGTATTGCTAGTTTAGGATATCGGAAATGAAGAATCCATAAACTCGCAATGAATACGTTGTATACGTTACTTGTTCGGTCTTTCTTTTCTTCTTTTTTCCCCAATATTATGCTGCAAAGCATAACTACAGTGTAGGTGAATACATTCTGAAGGAGAACAACTAAGATTTGCTCATAGATATTTGAACAGCGAGGACCAACAATAATATATTCTGTCATTTTCATTTGCCATTTCATTATGTGTGCAGAGCTACTGGTACTCTGTCCCTGGAAAAAAACATTTTTGTCCAACTAAACGTATCTTTTTGTTCTTTGGTGAAAAGATGCTTTAATAGATGGTTGAATGTAGTTAGATTCATTAAGAGATGATCGAAAGTAGTTAGACTTTAAAGAGAAAGAAACAAAAGTATAGAAATATAGGTTATCTTAAACATAGCATTTACAAAAAGTAAAAAGTATGCAAAGACCAGGAACTGAAACAATCAAAATCCAAATCCAGCCCTCAAACCATAGTACAGACTGCTACAGTATGCTAGTAAACTGCCAGTGTCTCTTTTCTGTATTAAATGTTTCTGATACTGTTCTCCCAAACTCCTTGTTGACACATTATAGTTAGTTACATAAATGAACTAAATAAAGCAATGTATTGACACTACCCTTAATTATTTTCAAAAGTTTGTTTCTTAACTGTAACTCAGCAATGTTGTTTCCCTTGGTAACGTAAAATATACGATAGTCTTACAAAAGTAAGTATACGCTGCCAGCAAATATCGACATTAGCTTTGATGCGGAACTGTATTTGGCTTAAGTCTTCAAACTTCAGGTTTATAGTTTTTCCAGTGTGCACATAAAAACTATACAAAATTCTTTCAATAAACAAAGTGGTACTCCATTTGCATTGTTAATTACTGGTTATTTTATAATTTTATATTAAACACGTCAAAAGCGCTTAGTTTTTAATGTTATCAAACTGACTGTATATTATTTATTCGAGCCCTGTATTCAAAATCTATGGCTTAGCTTCAGCTTTATCTTTTTTATCTTTTCTGATGTGGTATTTTGTTTATTTTTTTTTAAGTTGTATATTACAAAATTTCACGTTTGTTACTGTCTTTAGAATTCAAATGTACAAATTGTAAAAACAAACCCCAAAAAACTGGGCATTGCCATTATGAAATATTTTTATTTTTGATATAATAACAAAGTTGCCAGAAAAAAAACGTTTTACATGTGCAGAATATGTCAGTGCCCTTAACATTACAATTTGTAGTATACTGTGTTTAATCACGTATAAAACACACCTCATGAATCCCTTAAAGTAATAACTGAGAGGAGTGTTGCTAGGTCCAAGTACACAATATATCATAAGAACACCCAAACTTATATATGATATTGTTTTTATGTGACAGTGGGAAAAACCTGATTGAAGGTATTATAATGAAATACTTTATATGTTAATGTTATTTACTTTACTACTAGTAATAACTTATCATAGATAATAAACCAGAATGCATTTTTTCTTTTACATTAAAAGATTCTTTTATGAAGAAACTGCTACCAACGAAAATAAAATGATTCTTTCGTCAAATTATATGAGTTTAACAAAAATAGCCCTCGGTACCGTATATAATCGATCATTATGTCTGACTAAAATGCGTTCAAAATATTATGGAACTGTTCCTTGCTGTTTAGATAGGCTGGCATATTCAATATTACCTGTTACTGTTGTTTTTTTCATTCAAACAGTGTAGTTCAAGCACTTAAATTATACAGCAAGTGATAATTGTAATATGGAACATTTATAAGGGGGTACTGTGTTAAACATCCTATTTCTCCCAAAGTATACAAGATAGGATATTAATTTTTGCAGATATGAAAAGATCAATAAATTGTCTTTCATATGGTCTAATAATAAAGGAGTAACTTACAAAAAGAAAGTATTTTGGATGGAAATAGCAATTTTAATGGAGTGTAAAGACAAATGTCACGTATATGACACCATGTAGGCTAAAGTGACCTGTCAAACATCATAACTTTTAGCTACTGGATTGTTCTAATAAGACTGTAGTATAACTTTAAACATAGGAAAGTGACTTCTATTTTTTTTATAATTTTTGATAATTTTTATTTTATGTTTATTTTTTTAATGGGTAACGTTTGTAACAGGCTGTTACAGCTTAACGCCCCACTGACCAGATGGCTAATATGCTGCAAAATACTTCTAAGATGCTGGGCTTTAAGAAAGTATGGTCTACAAAATTTCTCCTGGGGGGTGGGGGAGGTAAAACCATATTTGGCTCATGGCCTTTAAAGCCTGGCTTTGTTCAGTTTATGAGTGAATACAGGCGTTACAGAAGGGCTTTGTGTTAATTCTGTGAAGGATTCGCCGGCTTTTGCACGCCGTTAAAATGCCGAAAAAGTTAAATCTGTGTAATACAACATTTGTAAACCTTGTAAACCAAGACGATGATAAATGCATTAAATGCAACTGTAATTCTATCTTTTATATATATATTTTCAGGGGATTCGTGGTATTTAGGAGAGTTTGTGTCACTATTTACATGAGCTTTAACTCGTTTGATCAGAAACAGAAAACTAATGTGTTGATTGACAGCCAGCAAAGGTGTGGCCTCCTTGATAAAGGATTTTCCAGTCTAAAAGATCTTCATAGATTGGTTTCTTTCATCATCGAAATAAGTCGTATTAAGGCGGTATAGGGAGACATTGAAGACATTTT
Source organism: Ctena decussata (assembly GCA_963989385.1). Classification (NCBI taxonomy): domain Eukaryota; kingdom Metazoa; phylum Mollusca; class Bivalvia; order Lucinida; family Lucinidae; genus Ctena; species Ctena decussata. Next base: position 13,578,901 of record OZ022510.1, on the reverse strand, counting down.
CTCATTCATAGCATTGGGATTTATGTATTATTTATATATCTTGTGGGAATACAATTAATTCGAATAACTATATTGTCATTGGTGACGGCTGTTTTGCTCTGCGAGAAATCGCTCTTCACATCTCTTCATTCCTACTGGATAAGCCGCGTAAGCTTTCAATGCAATCGATGTAAAATAGTAAAATTTATATTCATTCATACTGGATAAGCCGCGTATATGTGATGACTGCACAAGCTACATAGATGCGATGAGTGGTAGCATTTATGCAAATGATTAATCTTCATTTATGTTATATATTCTAATGTAAAGCGACACACAGTAATTTTGAAATTTTGATAACTGTTGACAATGACAAGTTATCCCAAGAAACAAAGGGATGATAAGCAGCAAGTTAAAGCCTTTGCATGGGCAAGATAAACTTATCCATACTGGAGATAAGCCACATAACTGTGACGTTTGTGGCAAACAATTTAAACGAGCGAGTCACCTTCGGACGCATAATCTGATTCATACTGGTGAAAGGCCATATTCATGTGATGAATGCGGGAGAGCAATTTACACACGCAATAAATCTTCGTACACATAAACTGATTCATACAGGCGATAAGCCACATAGCTGCAACTATTGTGGCAAAGCAGTTACAGTGGCAAGTACTCTTCGGAAACATTAACTGATACATACTGGTGATAAGCCACATAGATGATATATTTGTGGCAAAGCATTTCAGAGGCAAGTAATCTTTGTACACATGAACTGATTCATACAGGTGATCTAACGATTGTGGCAGAGCATTTACAGTGGCAAGTAATCTTCGGAAACATGAACTGATTCATTCTGGTGATAAGCTACATAGCTGTAACGATTGTGGAAGAGCATTTATAATGGCAAGTAATCTTCCGAAACATGAACTCATTCATACTGGTGATAAGCTACATAGCTGTAATATTTGTGGCAGAGCATTTACAATGGCAAGTAATCTTCGGAAACACCAACTGATTCATAATGGTGGCAATCCACATAGCTGTAATATTTGTGGCAAAGCATTTACATAGGCAACATATACTGATTCATACAGGCGATAAGCCACATAGCTGCAACTATTGTGGCAAAGCAGTTACAGTGGCAAGTAATCTTCGGAAACATTAACTGATTCATACTGGTGATAAGCCACATAGATGATATATTTGTGGCAAATCATTTACAGAGGCAAGTAATCTTCGTACACATGAACTGATTCATACAGGCGATAGACGCCTTAGCTCTAACGATTGTGGCAGAGCATTTACAGTGGCAAGTAATCTTCGGAAACATGAACTGATTCATTCTGGTGATAAGCCACATAGCTGTAACGATTGTGGCAGAGCATTTACAATGGCAAGTAATCTTTGGAAACATGAACTGATTCATACTGGTGATAGGCAACATAGCTGTAATGTTTGTGGCAGTGCATTTACAATGGCAAGTAATCTTCGGAAACATTAACTGATACATACTGGTGATAAGCCACATAGCTGTGATATTTGTGGCAAAGCATTTACACAGGCAAAAAATCTTCGTACACATATACTGATTCATACAGGCGATAAGCCACATAGCTGTAACGTTTGTGGCAGAGCTTTTACACAGGCAAGTAATCTACGGAAACATGAACTGATTCATACAAGCGATAAGCCACATAGCTGTAATATTTGTAGCAAAGCATTTACAGAGGCAAGTAATCTTCGGAAACATAAACTTATTCATACTGGTGGTCAGTCAGATACTTGTGATATTTGTGGCCAGGCATTTACAGGGACAAACAGTCTTCGGAACCATAAACTGATCCACACAGGTGAGAAGCCACACACCTGTGATATTTGTGCTAAGGCATTTACGCAGGCAATTGATCTGCAGAGGCATAAACTGATTCATACAGGTGATAAGCCACATATTTGTGATATTTGCAATAAGGCATTTACACAAGCAAGTCATCTGCAGAGACATAGACTGATTCATACAGGTGATAAACCACATACGTGCGATATTTGTGGCAAAGCATTTACACAAGCAAGTAATCTTCAGGCACATAAACTTATTCATACAGGTTATAAGCCACATAAATGTGATATGTGTGGCAAAGAATTTACACAGGCATGTCATCTTCAGAGACATAGGCTGATTCATACAGGGGTGATTGTAAAAAAATGAGCATTTTTCGTTTCCTTGAGATATCTGATGAAAGAAAGCTCTTTGTACACTTTATTTATTGTCAGAGTATGCATTGCAATGATCTTAAAAGTGGTGCAAAGTTTCACTTCCCTACCTTCAATACTTACAAAATTATGGCTCAAAAAGGGGTCAATTTTGACCCGAGTGTAACGCAAAAAGTGTGACATTTTTACTAAAATTGTATCTTTACCTCTTTGCATGATTAAAATGACTGTTTTTAAATATATGTTTTATCATTTAATTAAAAGTTACATTATTGGGCCTTCAGATCAACATATTGTTTTGTTTTTAATTTTGATATTGCATGCATGGTGTGCACTTGAATAAGGTTTGGTGCAAGAATGTCCCGAGTGTAACAAATCTGACAAAATTTGTCAAATTTCTGCAACAAATTGAAGTCAGAAAAAGTTTACCATAATTTTTTACCCCCCATATTGATATGTTTGTTTAAATACCACAAACAGCAATTTCCTTTCAAAGACATAGGAATAATATGCATCGGAAGTTTTGTTATACTCGGGACAAATAAAATGTGTGTTTTTTCACACATTTTGGGTCAAAACTCTTGAGCTACTAAACCAAAATGATAAAAATTTAGATCTGGTTGTGCAGAAATCATCTGGCTATCCTATGAATGCTAGTTCAGCAGTTTTGGATCGTTTTACTTTAGAGAATATTAGGGAGAGTGAACAGACCCCTAATGTCACACTTTTGACTCATTTTTCTAAAACCACCCACAGGTGATAACGCCACATCGGTGTAAAATCGCGGCAAAGGATTAACACAGGCGAGTTGTCTTCAGATACATAAGCTGAGGAGTAAATGCACTGTTTGTAGCATTGAAAAGGGCAAGTGATCGTCGAAGACATGAAATGATGCTTACAAATGTTAATTCGCTTAGCTCTGATGAATGTGGCAGCACATTTACAGGGGCAGGTGATCTTTGAATATAAAAGTGAATGGTTGATTGATTGATTGAGTGACTGACTGATTTAACGACCCTTTGAGACAGTATTTCAGTCTATACCGGGTCTTTGCCCAGAGAGAGGGAGAAAAAGAAAGAACTGATAGACGAGAGAAAAATGTCCAAACAACCCCCACCCGCACCTACTGCAAGCAGAGTAGGGCCTTGCCCTGCAATGTTCCAAATCAGTAGAACGCCCCCCGTCCCTGGAAGATATACACAGTACCACCGCACCACCCGACCAACCCCCACACTGAGTGACAGAGGTTATTAGTTGTCAGAGACGTGTACTAATTCATACTGATACAGGAGAGAATCAAATTAGCTGCAATGAATATGGCGAAACTTTATATGAGCCGCGACACTACAAAACCAACAATGTGGTTGCACGCCTAGCGCAGACTCAGATCAGCCTGGACATCCGCCCAGTCTGATCAGAGTCTACGCTGACCGCATGGAGGTAGCTTAGACTCTTAGCCACCCTTTGAGCACTTAATAAAGAACTGGACGGATGTCCAGGCTGATCTGAGTCTGCGCCGGCCGTACAACCACATTGTTGGTTTTGTCGTGTCGCGGCTCAATTATTGGCTAGTCATCATTAGACACAGATTAATTCTTCTGAAAAGCATATGAGCTGCGACACGAGAAAACCAAGAATGTGGTTGTGCGCCCAGCACAGACTCGGATCAGCCTGGGCATCCGCCCAGTCTGAGCAGAGTCTTCGCTATCCGCATGAAGGTAGCTTAGACCCTTAGCTACCCTTTAAGCGCTTAGCGAAGAGTCTGATTAGCATGGGTGGATGCCCAGGCTGATCTAAGTCTGCGCTGGGCACACAACCACATTGTTGGTTTTCTCGTGCCGTGGCTCATATACTTTTTATGTTTGTGTAAGTGCATTTTCCACAAGCAAGCTAGGTTGGACCCATAAACTGATTCATAACGGTAGTTATATCACACAGATGTAAAAATTATGACATTTAAACCTGCATTAAAAATGCATTTATCCATGCACCTAAGCTGTAAGCGCTATTCTTACCAGCACAGTGAACTACTTTATGAAAATTAATACTTATAAACCACTTTTCTCTTTATCATACTGGTTATGCAAGAATGAGGTCTTCACTGCCTGAAATTCTATTCCAAGTCATGCAAAGGTATGTATTGAAATAGAGAAAATACTTCTTCACCTGCCTGAACATGCTGAAAGTGTATTTCAGGTAATGCAAAGTAATTATTGAAATAGAAATAATCACACACCCAGTGTGCCAGATAAGAAGGGGTAATAGGGATAATTTATGGATAATTTTCCTCATTTCTCCATCAAAACATGAATTGTGACCCATCATTAGAACCGTCTCACCGAGACGGCTCTGATGAGGGGTCACAATATATGTTTTCGCTGAGAAATAAGAAAAATTATCTTTGAATTATCTTCAATACCCCTTCTAATCTGGAGCTCTGCACACAACTATTCATCTGTCTTATCTTCTTATGTTTGATACGATGGTGAAATTATGTAAGATGCCATTATTACTGAAAACAAGCTTTCTGCGTGAGCATGGTGAGTAAAATGAATACTTCTAAAAGCGGCATTGTCGCGGACATAACAGATTTTCTTCTCCCCTTGGCAGCATGAATCAAGAAAGCTTCAAAAGTCAGTTTTTAGTCCAGCTATTGTAATTTTTATTTGTTTTTGGAATATTAATATATGGCTGCCTTTTTACAATTAGGAAATTACAGTATGATTTTCACTGGCCTTCGTCGCCAGATATTCAATAATTGTCAGGGTCGCTGATGAGGCTTGTCAATCCATAACTTCGAAATATGACACATTGTGCCTTCTTTTGAATATGTTCTTCTCTTAAAGAAACTCTTTAAGATTTTAACTTTACCTTATTATGACGCTTTCTTGTAATTATTACCCAAACCCACGCTCATGCGGTTATATTGGATAGCATATTTATACAGTATAATTGAACAATGCAACCGGAAAATGAGATGTATGCTGTGTGAATACTGATATTTCAGATCAACATTAACGCATACACTGTCAGGTCAAATATCAATGCTCCCTTGTCTGTGATTGTTTTATTTTATGGACGAGACCATGGCACATACAAACTTCCTTGGGTAATTTAGATCCGCCATTTTGTTGCGCAATCAGCTCGTGTTGCCTCCCTTGACATTTTGCGGGTAGTGTACATGGTGTATGCGCATTGCATCCTGAAAATCTTAGACATTATCTACATGTGCGCATTAGCCAAATACCTTTCGCGTACATAATATATTACATTTTAAACAAAGAAAAGATACATTTTCGGTAAACGTTTACCTTAAAATGCAACTTTATATCTGTCTGCTTCGTTATCCACAAAACAACATCTACTTGGTTTAATGAAAAAATAAGACTTTTCCGAATTTTCCCTGGTTCACAAATATTTTTCCCTATTTCTCCGATGAATATACAATATAAAAATATATTGTTGCTATGGTAAACATACTAGTTTTAAAGGTAAACATTAGCTCTGAAGTCACAGCAGGGGCTAAACTGCCACGCGCTTCGACTGTGATGTTTAAATTTCAACCTGTCAGCTTTGTGATAAAAGATATTTAAATTGTCATATTTATTCTGACGTGAGAAAAGCATGCCATAAATAAATAAATGGTATTTAGCTGCTTTATCTGTCCTAGTTGTGATATTCATGAATCTATATTAAAGGACAAATGCACAAATGCCCGTAAGGAACTAGTTATCGATATGACGAATTAACCTTTCTGGATGTCAAATCCAATCATGGATTTACCATCTCGAAGTTTGTTGATCATGCCGATAACATTTAAATTAACGGCGGCAGGTTTTGTCATTTAAATCGCTGTACAGTGGGAACGCGTATCCATGGCGGAGTGATATTTTTATACAGATAGCAACGAAAAAACGTTCGAAATTCCTCAGATTCAGATTCAATCGACGAACGGGTCGCAGTTTCAGTGCTGCTTTGTCGGCGAATCAAACTACACACAGCCGAAAATAATACACGGTTTTATTCCTTACATCTTAGTTTAATTTCCTAGTTCTCTGAGATCCGAACTGAACACCGAGATACTCGGCATTCGAGCAGTTGACACGATCGTCGAAAGACGACTTTTTAAGTCAACTTCAAAAGCAATTTTCAAAACAATTCGACTTTCTCCCGCCGGCGGACATATGCCATGAAAAACCATGGTATTCGCCCTTTCCCTGTGACAAAAATCAAGTAATTCGGTGTTTGGGACAATTTTCTTTGCAAAATAATCTTCGGGTACTCTACGCAATTTGTTGTTGTTGTTTTCCACAAAATGGCGGACAACAGTGTTTACATCACTGGCCCGGCTATGCATTTCAACGTTTGCGACAAAATCGAGAGAATCATTATTCCATGTATTGCTAGAATACCAAGCGCGATTAAATTAAATATGTTTATTAAAAATACAATGCATGACAGAAGTCTATCTTTATATTTTATTCACAAATAACCACAATTCCATACCCACCCGCAGAGTTTGTAAACAAGGAAGCTAGCTCAGTAGTGCTGGTTACGTCATGAAATTGTGACGTAAACAGTAAATTGATTGTATTACTGATATTAACTTGTGAGTCGGCTAACAGCCAGTGTGCCAATATTTCAAATGCTATATCGCGCGACCCTGTTTGAAAAATTAAAGCAAGACAAATATCGCTACACCACTAAACAACTATTCAATTAAGACAGCACGTGAAATTTCACTTTGGGAGAGAAAACTTAATGGGTCCTACATCTGAAGGATCAAATGGAATGGTTGTGCAGGCCCGTACACATACTTTTGCCAAGGGGTTAGGGGCGGAGGGATAGAAGGTGTGGCTGGAACGAATTTCAGTGTGAGTGGGGAGGTGGCGGGAGGGGAGGGGTGCCCTAGGGTGGTGGGGGTTGGGGTGGGTTAAAGGGGGTAAGAAAGTTAAGAAAATCCAGATTTTAAGGACACTTTTAGAGCTTTAGTTTAGGGGTGTAAACTCGCTTTCTGGCAGAAAACTGCATGTTTTTTTATGTAATTTGCTCGGTTATGGGAGGTGCACCCTCCGCTCTCCGTCGTACAGGCCCGGTGTGCTGGTTGGTGAGAGGAACGGGGAGGCGGAGTGGGTGGGGGGGTAGGGGGAATCGACTCTGTCGCCTGGCAGCTTTGACAAGTCTGCACCTTTTCTCAGGTCAAATATAAAACAAATATCGAAAAGTATGTGTATGTGTGTTTTTGGTGTGATGTCATCAGCGACAACACGCGGAACAGACACGATTACAAAGATCTACAAATTTGTAATTTCCTCATTCTAGAAATCGTATGAAAACTCAACCCATTCTAGAGTCTGAATCTACAAACCAAACATTGTTTGCAACTCTTGTTCGGCTCATACCGACTCCCACAGTCCAGTGCAAAGAGTCTCGGTAGCGCAGCTGCCAAGTGGAGTCTCGCCGGTAAAATTTACTTGATCATTAATAAATGTCGACTCAAAATAGGTTAGGCCCTATGGCATTCATGGGATGATAGCCAATGGACTGACATGGAATACAGAAGTATTAAAGGCCCAGCAGACATTCAATGCTGAATCAATGTTGGGAGTCAGTGTTAAATCAATGTTGAATTATTCATTGAATTGAACTGAAGCCTCAATACTCCATTAACAAATTCGCAAAAGTTTTAGCCTATTTCTAGCGTTTTCGTGAGTGCATTTGGGCAGTTCGATACAAAGTAATTAGGCCATGAGCCAGAAATGGTTTACCTCCCCCCCCAGGGGGAATTTTGTAGACCATACTTTTCTTAACGCCCAGCATCTTAGAAGTATTTTGCAGCATGTTAGCCCTCTGGCAAGTGGGGCGTTAAGCTGTAACAGCCTGTTATAAACGTTACCCATTAAAAAAATAAACATAAAATAAAAATAATAAAAAATTATAAAAAAATAGAAATCACTTTCCTATGTTTAAAGTTATAGTGGAGTCTAATAGAACAATCCAGTAGCTAAAAGTTATGATGTTTGACAGGTCACTTTAGCTAACATGGTGTCATATACGTGACATTTGTCTTTACACTCCATTAAAATTGCTATTTCTATCCAAAATACTTTCTTTTTGTAAGTTACTCCTTTATCATTAGACCATATCTTTGTTACTGTATTAAAGACATTTTATTGATCTTTTCATATCTGCAAAAATTATTATCCTATCTTGTATACTTTGGGAGAAATAGGATGTTTAACACAGTACCCCCTTGTAAATGTTCCATATTACAATTATCACTTTCTGTATAATTCAAGTGCTTAAACTACACTGTATGAATTAAAAAACAACAGAAAAAGGTAATATTGAATATGCCAGCCTATCTAAACAGCAAGGAACAGTTCCACAATAATTTGAACGCATTTTAGTCGGCCATAATGATCGATTATATACGTTACCGAGGGCTATTTTGTTAAACTCACATAATTTGATGATAGAATCATTTTATTTTCGTTGGTAGCAGTTTCTTCATGAAAGAATCTTTAAATATAAAAGAAAAAATGCATTCTGGTTTATTTTCTATGATAAGTCATTACTAGAAGTAACGTAAATAACATTAACATTTAAAATATTTCATTATAATACCTTTAATCAGGTTTTTTCCCACTGTCACATAAAAAACAATAACATATATAAGTCTGGGTGTTCTTATGATATACTGTGTACTTGGACCTAGCAACACTTCTCTCAGTTATTACTCTTAGGGATTCATGAGGTGTGTTTTATACGTGATTAAAACCAGTATACTACAAATTGTAATGTTAAGGGCATAGATATATTCTGCACACGTAAACAGGTTTTTTGCTGGCAACTTTGTTATTATATCAAAGATAAAAGTATTTCATAATGGCGTTGCCCAGTTTGTTTCTTTTACAATTTGTACATTTGAGTTCTAAAGACAGTAACATACGTTGAATTTTGTTATATACAACTGAAAAAAAAATAAACAAAATACCACACCAGAAAAGATAAAAAAGATAAAGCCGCAGCTAAGCCAGCATAAATTTTGCAAATAGGGCTTCAATAAAATGATATACAATCAGTATGATAACATTAAAAGCTAAGTGGTTTTGACGTGTTTAGTATAAAATTATAAAATAATCAGTAATTAACAATGCAAATGTAGTACCACCTTGTTTATTGACAGGATTTGGTATAGTTTTTACGTGCACACTGAAAAAACTATAAAGCAGAACAGTAAACCTGAAGTTTGAAGACTTATTAGCCAAATACAGTTCTGCATCAAAGCTAATGTAGATATTTGCTGGCAGCGTATTCTTACTGTTGTAAGACTATCGTATATTTTACGTTACCAAGGGAAACAACATTGCTGAAGCACAGTTAAGAAACAAACTTTTGAAAATAATTAATGGTAGTGACAATACATTGCTTTATTTAGCTTATTTATGTATTTAACAATAATGTGTCAACCAGGAGTTTGGGAGAATAATTTCAGAAACATTTAATACAGAAAAGAGACACTGGCAGTTTACTAGCATACTGTAGCAATCTATTAATGCTATGTTTAAGATGATCTATATTTCTATGCTTTTGTTTCTTTCTTTTTAAAGTCTAAATACTTTCAATAATCTCTTAAAGAATCTAACTACATTCAACCATCTATTAAAGTATCGTTTCACCAAAGAACATAAAGATACGTTTAGTTGGACAAAAATGTTTCAGGGACAGTGTTCCAGTAGCTCTGCACACATAATGAAATGGCAAATGAAAATGACAGAATATATTAATGTTAGTCCTCGCTGTTCAGATATCTATTAGCAAATCTTAGTTGTTCTCCTTCAGAATGTATTCGCCTACACTGTAGTTATGCTTTGCAGCATAATATTGAGAAAGGCGGAACAAGTAACGTATACAACGTATTCATTGCAAGTTTATGGATTCTTCATTTCCGATATCCTAAACTAGCAAAACAGTATTTCTAAAGAGCAAATAATCAAACAATAGAAATAGTGCATACCTATACATGCCAAGGAAGGGTTAACCTAAATAACTTACTGCATTTGATCTCTGTGACCTTGTATTACCATATTGTTTACTTTTCAGCAATAAATATGGTTGAAAACTGCTTATTTATGACATCTTACTGCTTATCTTATCATCTTTGTCCATATTTATTAAATACTGTTAGGGAATACAGCATTTTAGCAATATCCAAACAACAATTTTGGTTGCTTACATAAAGAAAAATTGTCTGACTGAAATTTGTATTTCGTAACACCTTTAGTCCGCGATAGTAACAACAAGTGGGAATAAAACCATGGGGTTTGCAAAATTACCTGACCAGTTAAATATTTGTAACAACATAATGAAAAATAGAACTCCTGAACAAGCTGATGACAGAATGATATATGCGTTATAAAGTATGTCACTTTCTATCAGCCTTAAATTTTCGCATTGTTAATAGTTTGTAATGTATTTGATGGCCGGGAGCTGCATAAACAGATCATGTAGATCACAAATTAATATGTAAGTTATGATCACGGGAGCCACACATATTTGCTAATCTATGTAAAGCAGTTACTGTGCAAAGAGGCTCGTGGCTGACGATTTGACTGACAGCATAGAAAAATGGTGTTTATCCCTGTTGGGAGAGTTGGTACTGCTTTTGATTGCCTCTGCTGGCAGTCACAGTTGCATATTTGTATGTAGGGTAATTGAATGGCTCAGCCAACAGCACAGGTCGCGAAACTGGTTTTATCCCCATCATGACGAGAACCTAAATATTAATCAGTTGCAGCATATATCAACTCTTACTTATTTCATTTTATGCATAAAATTTATAAAAATCATCTTTATGAAGTCACTTTTAAGTGAAACTGAATTGAATGCAAGGTGGAAATGCTTCAGCTATAACAATCTATATGGGTCTTGCTAAGTTTTTGTGTATTTCAAAGAGCTAAATTGCCATCTGACTACCAGTGGTAAGCTAATACTACAGCAATGAATAATTCATATTGCCCGGGTACTAAATTTTTGATAACAGATGACTCACAAATCTTATCCCCCGACAAATTACAATTATGTAACGTAACATTACTGTTAGATTGATTTAAATATACACTATCCAATGATTTTTTTATAGTTTGAGGACATATAAAACGGGCGTTTCTTCATGTTTACATATACAACAGTGTCTACTTAAGACATAATATAGATAATATTACAAATGAAATGTAGCTGATGTTGGCTTTCTTAGCTTTTCTCGTCATTTTGTAGGTTAAATTCTTCAAAAATAAGTTTCTGTCCACATTTAATATATCCACTGCTAACTGCTGCCTAACTTATCTAAGCTGTGCATAAATCAAAGAAGATTGATGGAGCACGTATAAACTTCAGTCCACCAATTCAGAGATTTAGTCTGGTTGTTGTTTTTTCGATTTTTTGTTGTGGTTATATACGTTACATATTTATCGTGACTGCTGATGAGTTTTGTAAGACTTTAGTTTGTTTGTTTTTTATACTAGACTATTGAAACAGTCTTATATATAACAATTACTTTTCTTTTCACTTCATTCTTACAATTTTCTCCTTACATTACATGTATTTAGACACTGAAGGGGAAAAACGTCAAATACAACGTAAACTACGTTATACGGGTTAGTCAACTTATCGTTGACTATGTCAATTACCTTGAAACAGCGATTTATGTACTAGCAGACAAAACCCAACTTTATTTAGGGCGAATACTAACATTTGTATACCAATGTGTATTTTCTATTATAACGTGAATATGTAAATTTGGGTAGTGTAAGTAACGTTGACGTTACACGTTAATGCCCCAACGTACAGAGGGCTAACATGTGTCATTTTGTTTCTTATATAATGTAGTTTCAGAAAATCATAGTGTCCAAAATTCCCCCTGGGGGGGGAGGGGGGTCTATGGTCAGCTCAAGGTCTAAATATAATAGAGAGACAAACACTTCAGATAATGGTCGGACTGATCCCGAAGCAGGATCTACGCTGTTTGTCATTCCATCTGCATCTTTAGACGCATTACTGCAGTGAAAAACCAAAATCAGTTTTAAGACAGTTATGCTTAATTCCAATCTTTAGACTTCGGACTACCCATCCAGGGGTCGCAAGATCGATCCCCCGCTTCTCCGGTCTTTCGTATACTTTAAACCGAGGTCCCGTCTCCATATGACCTCGTTGTTGGTGGGACGTTCAACCCGAGTTCACTCACTCCAATCTTTAGAGACTTTATGGTACGTCAGCAAGTTCAATATAAGGGAAGTTACTTCTCAAATCACTATTATAATTCTTTCTGCACGAGTTTCTTCCCATGTGTTGCCAAACACGGTCTCCTTTTTTTCCCTTACTGAAGAGATTGAAAGTGGGGGCTGAAGAGATATACAGCATACTTTCACATATGTAGACTAAATCCTCCGAAGACCTTGAAAATAAGGTCAACGTGATCAAAATCTATTATGCTCTTATGTTTGTCCTAATGATATATCCATGCAAGTTTGGTGAAATTGGTTCAAGAAATATTGTGGGTACAAGAAATTGTCATGCTGACGCAGACCACAGAAGGTCAAGTCTAAGGCCTCTTGTGACCTTGAAAATGGGGTCAAAGTCACCAAAACCTAATCAACTTTTTAGACATCTTTACAAACCAAGGGTACTAAGACCACTATGCAATCCAAGGGTACTAAGACCACTTTGTTCCTTACATACACAAGAAACAAAGTGGCCTTAGTACCCTTGACTTGCAAAGATGCTATTTGGCTTGTCCAAACGATATATCCATGGAAGTTTGGTAAAATTTGACCCACTTATTAAAAAATATGGCAGATACTTACTGCCTTGTGCACAGAAACTGACTTCCCTTGGGTAAACATGTTGTAGCAAAATGTTGAGAGTCAGTGTTGAATCAATGTTAAATTATACATTGAACTGAAATGAATTGAATTGAAGCCTCCATATTCCTTCAAGGAAAATTACCGAATTTGATGAAAAAAGTGATTAAAGTGCGATGAAAGTGCGATAGATCCCGAAGCAGGATCTACGCTGTTTGTCATTACAACTGCATCTTTTAGAAGACAACTTGTCCCACTTTCAGAAGACAACTCGCCCCATATTCTCAGACACTCACCTTACTAGAATATCTACGTTCTTGTCCCCGATGCAGAACACAACTCGCCCCCTCCCCCCACCCCTGTGCCCCCCCCACCCCCCCCCACAAAAAAAAAGGAAGAGCTTCGCCGTGACCCTGGTTGTGAATGGGTGGACCTTTGTTAATACATTAAATACCCAAAGCACTTCAACGATAACCTGGTACACCCAGGGGCTGAGCAGCGAGGTTTTGAGGGTTCTGCAGCTGCAGAGTAATTATCAAACTGTGGCTGGGAGGCATGCTAAAATCATGCATTAATGCTTATAAGTATTTGTTGTCCCCTTTAGGGACCGATCATAAGAATAAGGGCATGGGTTAGCTTGCATGTGCAAACCAGTGCCTGGAGCATGTTACCCTGTTCATCTATGGTACAGATGCAAACATCCCTGTATGCTTTTATTCGCACTTTTGAAAGTTTGATAAATACCAAGAGCCTATCACACAAGTGTGATGTGCTACTTGTAAATACTTATTGATAGAGTCACATAATAAATGATTGCAAGTTAATTAATGGCTAAAAGTTCTTTACTAAGAAGTTAACAAAGGAGGTCTAGGGGGCAACGCCCCCCAGAAGCCAAAGCAATTTCCCAATTTTAATGGCAATTTTAAGATTTGAAAAAAAATAGAGCAAAACTAGGAATGATGATAAAAGAAATAAAGGGTTGTTTTTTTTTTACGAATTTTGCCTCCTTTTAGAATGTTTATTTTGCCATAATGGCTTTGTGTCCCACAAGCTAGTGACTCTTTTGCAATTCAGTTTTATTTAGTAGAAACATTTACTTCGTAATGCGGCTGATCAATAATACATGTATGTGAATGTTGTATAGGATTTTTTTTGGTAAAATGTATGAACATATGATATGTGTATGGGGGTGGGGTGCTGCTGGTGTAAAAATTAAATTGTAGATATTAAAACATTACTATAAATATGGGGAGTCTGCGCCCCCAGAAGCTAGTGACATTTTAAAAACTCAATTCAAATGGAATTATCTGCAGACTTTTCTTAAGAAATTTTGGGTGGAGCCAGGTTTTTTTTTCATTGTTTTTCGATGTCTGATTTTTTTTTAAATCCCCTTATGAGCTAATTTATTTTTTTTTCTTGCATATCCAAAGCCCCCCCCCCCCCCCCCCCCCCCTAGAATATCAAATGGTCGGTCCCTTAGCGCCTAACGGGACAGGGTTTTGACAGATTTATGAGTAAGAGCAAGCTGTCTCTTGTATATTTTGTGGGATGCCTTCTGAAAGGGTACGTGTGTGTTGGGGGAGGGGGGGGGGAGGGGCGGGGGGCGTCGTTCTTTAGAAGGGCGAGTGGTCTCAGAATGTGGGGCGCGTTGTCTTGGGGGAAGTTGTCTGGGGGAGTTGTCTCAGAATGTGGGGCGAGTTGTCACCTGAAGGAGGGGCGACTTGTCTTGGGGCGAGATTTTTGTGGGGCGAGTTGTCTTGGGGCGAGTTGTCCGTAATTCGACTAAAGCATGTAGGTTTCACTTGAAATATTTATTATCATTCCGCTTGCTCCTTCTTGTTTCACTATTAAAAAAACAGCCGGTCAATCACTCAATGTTTTTCGTTTGTCAAACTTTGTGGTTTACTCGAGTACCAGTGTGTTTGTTTTGCTTTCTCTCGTTCGTTCTCGGTGTGTAGCCTAAATTCAGAAGCCCAAAAAATCACAGGCAGGCAGACTTACGCAAAATCTTGATAAATGCACAGTATGCTAAATGATTACAAACTTTACTGTACCATAAATGAAGAAACAGTTGGTCTCCTCAACTGGCTCAAGTCGATCCAGCAGAAAAATGTCCGTGTGTTGACAAACGCACGTGCTGTAAAAATGACCAACTTCACTATCGATTTTCAACGTAAATAGACTTTCTCCCGTAGATATACCTCGCTGAAAGATGGTCGAATGTATGAACTACGGTTCAGTTATAATGGCATCTAATTTGGTGTTTGGGACAATTTTCTTTGCAAAATAACTTTGGGGTACTGTCTTGGGGTTTTAATTTTCTGAAAAACGGTTGTCAAATTGTGATCGTTGTTTTGGGTGTGCAAACTGCATTGAGGTACCGATATGCATCTGATTTCAATAATAAAACATAAAATTTCATTGTGATCTGGTCCGTCAGAAAACCACGACTGCATATCTTTTCAAATGAGCATTATTTTGGGGCTGTTTCTGGCAAAAATTTCCCGCCATTTTTCTCCGGCGAAAAAAGGGATTACTTTTTTGTGCGTAGACGACCATTCAGAAAATGAATTACTCAAATGTGATGAGTCTGCGTTCCAACTGGTATCCTTTGGTTTACAGAAAACTTTTACATACATATAAATAACAAAGCGGAGTAATAAGGATCTGTCAGTAAGCATGACGCTTATAACATGTCATTTCGCTGTACGTTTTCATTGTTCATACCCCATTAAACTATGGTAACAAATGGGAAACTGGATTAATGTCAAATCTGACTACGAAATGGGTTTGCTTATCCTACGCCAATGAACAAACGCTCAAATTGCACAGAGATTGACATTAAAGTCAATACTCTCGGCCGAAATCGTTTGGGGCGAATGTAGCGTATATACGCTTCCTTAGCAACTCACGTGGCGAGATCGCTTACTGCGCATAATCAGCAACTGGTTACCGTCCTAATTTGGTTGGTTTCTGACATATTGACTATTTACTAAGGGGTAATAGGGAAAGTTTGTATGTGCATGGGTGGGTGGGTTTTTTAGGATGGATGCTTGCGTGTCTGCCTGATATCGACGCTCTTACAAAGGATTGCATAACATATCATAAAGAGTGTGCTCAAAATATCAAAAGTAGTATAGCCCCCTCACTGTGTTCTCTTAAAAAGTACCCCTTTTCACCGCGCTCTCTTGAAAAACGTACATGTACCCCTTTCCACTGTAGTCCGAGTAGAAGATTCGTTTTATTGCAACTTTGACTTGCAAAATACTGCTGAAACTGAATTATGCCTGTCTGAAGGCTATGCATATTAAAATATATGGTAAATTAATTGAAGTGATCAATGAGCAACGAAATCCAGTTTGCAATAGTACTTCTTACCACAGCCTTTCCACCAGAGGTAAGAATCATTACCCTTTTACAACTAAAATGACGTGTTTGTGGCCCTCAATGCTGCTAACGCTGAGCACCGCCAAGCGAAAAAATGCCCTTTCTTATCTTTTTTTTTTTTTTTTTTGCACCAAGTTAACAGGCAAGCTCCCCAATCCCCTCCCCTGGATGGCAAGAACTGGTATAAAGGGTTAAATGTTATGAGGCTTAAGTCACCTCCTTTAGAACAGTTGTGATCATATTATTTTGCATATATGCTAGTTCTTTTGTATCCTGATGTTCTGGGTATTCGAAATAAATTTACTTTGGTTAGCATTTTATTCTGACTGGAAATTTATAGGCCCCTACATTTAGATCTATAGATTGAAATGAAATTCTAATATAATGGCTTTCAAAATTGCAAGATATGGTTCTATAACGTGCTTTTGGAGTAAACTCGATCATTAATAAAAATGCTTATTTCGAATATCCTGAAGCCGATGCCCTCAGAGCCTCGAGGCCACTTGAAATGTGCCATTCAAGCTAGATCATCAGGAAAGGAAATTCTCCTCTTCCACCACGGGTTGAACCCAGGACCTCTTGATTTGCTATTATGAACATTCGCCATTCAGTGCTTGCATGGAGCATACACTGCTATACTAAGATTTTTAAATTAGCATGTTAGCCTTGACGCGCAGAGTGATGTACGAGTTTGAGCTTGCAGTTGTAGTCTGCATGGACTTGAGTGATACTGAAATCAGACAGTTTATAGATTAACAATTATGGTTTGGTATTGTTTAAGGTACTATGACTGTTGTAGATCATATATTTCAACATGTCTAGTTGATGAAAAGGAAGAATTTCACTACAAAATCTGATTTTCAAAAAACGCTCATTATACTTCATGGACTTGAGCTAGTTGAAAATCGTACATGATACGCTGAGTAAATGCAAAGAAGGATCATAATACTGCAGTAAGCTGGCCTTGTTTTTTACAGAACTCAATGTGGCTTCGGAGTCATTAATCCAGTTTCTCAACAGTGTGTTTTGTGTGTCTTAAATTTAAGACGTGAAAAGAACATTCGGCGCACCACCTACTACGCGAGTACAAGTGTGTTAAATCTACCTAAAGAAGAATACCTAGAGAAACATACCGAGAGATCACTACGGCCAATTGGGGCTTAGTAACAACCAACCAACCAACCAGTTATAGTCATACAGGAGTTGCGTTAAGCTATTCGGCTAATTAATTATTACAGCGTTCTACAACCAAAACTATACGGGCAGTTTAAAAAAAGGACACCAAAGTGTGTTAACAGATTTTGTTTTCATTTTAAGGCACTTCTAAAGTCAAAATGATTTAGTCAGGTGGTGGCTAAAATATACGAGTGTTTTGTATTTTGAGGTGCAACAAGAATAATGTGCACTCTTCTTCTGAATAACAGAAATAATCATAAGATACGCATTCAGAGCTGTCGCGGCGATTAACTTAAGTGTCTTTAAAGTGCCTCATAAAGCTTATCCTGTAAGTTAGTTGAAACACAGAAGTATCTGTGTAATTCAGTTTGCGTATCGGCGCCCCTCCCCTCACTCCCACCCCCTCGCATCTCAGCGGAACGAATCCATGGCCGCAGTAATGGGGCGCCGTTCGCCCGTCCGCCAGAAGTATCTGTTTTGTGATTGGGATATTTGTACACATAAAGTATGACCTTTACTGCGGTTCTTACCCATTGATTACACTCTGTCGCTATTACCCACGTGTCGTTGATAATTATGATAACGGGTTTTTGCTTCAGATCATCGCCGAAGACTCTTAGTTTATATCAAGGTAAAATGTGAAAAAGAGAAAAAAAAGTAAGACCCATATTATGCTTGTCAAAAAAAGTGGTCCGGTCATGGATCGGCTGGACCGCCCGCGACGGCCTTGAAATTACAATTTATATTTTTGTTTGTTGAAAAAAAGTAAACATTTATTAAATTAGTCATAATACTACCTTGAACTCCGCCAAATTTTGGAAACGTAGAACTCTATTTTCCTTCACCAGAAATATATTTTGCACCAATATATAGCATAATCCCTGACCTAATACAGTCGAATGTATTTTTTCAACATATTAAAAACTAACTTTCGTGGTTTAAAGAACCCCACCCAAATACACAGTGACAGTCAGGTGTAAACATGATATCTACCATATATAAACTACTATAACCTTCATGTACACACTTGCCAGTGTCTGACCTGAGTGTTGGGTGAGATCAAATAAGCAGAAACAGTGAGCTTGTATAAATAAATGGAAATTTTTCATTTCGTCTGTGTTAGACCACGGATTACACCATATGATGGTGGGAAAAAATCTATAATTCTGATGAAGGAAATCGGATTTCCAGATTTCAAAAATTTGGGCGAGTTCAAGGTAATATTTGACTAATTTAGTAAATATTTATTTTTCATCATTCAACAACAAGAATATATACTATAATATGCAAATTTTGTGATTATTTCTGTAATTCTAAACTAAAATGCGTATTGTTCTTGATACACCTAAAAATTCATGGCACCAATATATTTTAGCCATCAAGTCATTTTACACGTAGAATAACCATAATCTTATCCACATGCATTAAGGATTCTAAAAAATGTTTAGTTTTAGTGTGTGAAAAGAACAAAAAATGTTTGTACTTTTGCTTTTCTTAATAATTCATTTTTCTGCAATGATAGAGATCCGACATTAACATAATATTAGCTTATACCGCCTTAATGATGCAGGAATCCTTCTTGCTGAATTTTAGTTGAAGAAATACACCTCAAAGTCTATACCCAAAGTTCCCTTTCAGATACAATGTATTCGAAGACTTTTCCTTTTTCTCTATTTTTCTCTTTTCAATTTACTAGTATGGCTCTGAAACTTTAAATGCCCCCCTTAAAATACCATAAAATCTTTTACATGTACTGGTTAACCGCTTAGGAGGTCTAAGCCTGCCCAGGAACAGTGTGGTTAGATAAACTGACCGTCCCGACATGATCATACCTAACCGTGGACGTTAAGCATCAAATCTATCAATCAGTCTAAGAAGAAAGAATTTGTGCCTCCATACATTATTTATACTGAATAAGTACACTTTCAGGAGAAACAACTCTGCCATTTTTATTTTCGCTTCATTTCTGCATGCGGTTAAGTCTAAGATGAAAGAATTTGCGTCTCCAGGCAGTTTCCAAATTCCTTCCTGTAAGAGTATTCACCTCTATAGTAAGGGCTTTGTCCTCATGGGAAAGTAACAGGAAGTCATAGAAGTTGTTCCCCTTTGTAAAAATGGCAGAAACACGGAGAGGTGTGCGTATACAGCTTAATATCATTAAAGGTACTGTTGACCAGGATATCAAAATAATAATAAAGATTAGATAACTTATCCTGTATTTATTTTTTTCTATACAATATAGTCATCAGCAAATAAGATCATACAAAACTGTGCTCAAACAAAATACTAGATCACGTCGGGATTTAAGGTTAATTCAAAGATAATGTTTCTTATTTTCCAATGAAAACATCTGATGTGATTCCTTATTAGAACCGTCTCAGTAAGACGGTTCTTAAGAGGTGTCAAAACACGTTTCTATGGAAAAATGGAAACTTATCCATGAATTATCCCTGTTACCCAAGAGCGGCGGTAGTGTAGATGATAACGTGCTGAACTTCCAATCTAGGGGACGCAAAATCGATCCACTTCTCCGGTCTTTCGGGCGAGGCTTTATCGAAGTCCCGTCTCCGTATGACCCAGTTGTTGGTGGAACGTTAAACCAGAGTTCACTCACTCCCTGTTACCCCTTCTTATCTGGAGCAATGAATACAGGCATCAGTAAAAAAAAACTTCGATCACACGAGCAAAGTTCCTGTGACAAAGTAGCTTTGGCATTAAAAAATTTGCTCCTGTGAATGAAAAAAATATGCCACATTTTCATTGCTAAATTTATATGGTAAAGTTTATACACAGGTGCTTGAAATTTTATGCTATTAAATACCGTATATATGGTTATATTCGCGGTGTTGCATTTTTCGCGGTATTTCGCGGTCACTTAGAAACCGAAAATATTAAAATCGCAAATAATTTTCAATTTCTTACAAAGTGTCTTCTGTAGACTCAGTGTTCATATATTTTGTTTGTGTTTACTTCGGTAGTTGCTGGTACTTTCACTTGAGGAACTTCTTTCATTAACCATCGGCGGCTCTGTCGCATATTAGTGTAAGAACTGACTCAACTGATAAAGAATTAGTTTTGCTTTTCGAGCATGGTGCTAAGCATGAAATTTAAAAATCGCGAAAATTGATATTTATGTTTTTGATCCTTAACCGCGAAAATATGAACCCGCGAAAATTACCGCGTATACGGTATATTCAAAATATGCCGCTAAACATCCAGGCTATGAGCCATTACGGAATGGCCTATAGACTGCGTCAAGTTTAAGGGGTTTGAGGGGTTTATTTAGCTTAGAACTTCGAGCGCCTTTGGTTTATTTGACAAACAAAGGAGGGGTGTCTATAAGGCTGTTTTCATGGCCACTACCGATTTTCTTTAAACTTTGTAAACTCCGACTACTATGTGTTGGCTGTAATGTCATGCAATATTAAATCATTTGGTGAAGGTTTCTTTGGTGTGTACAAGATTAAAGTGGGTGGGGTAATTCTGACCCGAAGAGGGTTCTGTTACGAATATGCTAATATTTTTATAGATACTTAAAACTGGAAGTCTACCATTTCATGACTCCTTGTGCAATGCCAGATATAACAAATGATTATAATACTTTTGTGAAATTTCTGCATGCAGTGCGTTTATACTCACTTGGGTGACATACCTAAATTTTAGCCTTTTTTATTCTCCAACTTTACGCAAAACCACAACAGCTTTTTACACTCTAAGCTATTCCAACGATATTTTGCAGTTATACAGTATATTAGATTGTTATTCCAAAAATTATGCCGATAATTTTCTACAATGAATATTTTCTGAGTTATCTCCCCTTAAAATCGCTTCTTTTATTTATTTTATTTTTCAAAATTGTTACTCAGATTTTATACCCCGACACATGTTAGTGGCGGGATATTTATACCCTCGTCATGCGGAGTATGTCAGGGGTTATATAGTTTTTGTCATTCCGTCTGTTCGTACGTTCGCCCGTCCGTTCGTCAACTTTACGTCAAAGTTTTGCATTAAACCTGTCAGGGGGTATGTAGTTTTTGTCATTCCGTCTTTTCATCCGTCCGTCCGTCCGTTCGTCAACTTTACGTCAAAGTTTTGCGTTAAACCTTTTATGGATGCTCATTTCTTTAACCTTATATCAGATTCTCTTCATATTTACTTTGTTATATCTCTGTAGCTTTACCTTTGATCTGAAATATCAAGGCACCTGGGTCAGGCCCCTGGGAGGAGATCAGGGGTCAATATTCATGACTCAGGCATTTATATTATGTCAAAGTTTCGTGTTATCCCTTTTCTAATTGTTCATATTTCTGTAACCACAGGTCAGATTCTTTTCATATTTGGTTCATGATATCTCTTGAGCATTACCTTTGATGTGAAGGGTCTTTGCCCCTGGTTCAGGCCCCTGGGTGGGACCAAGAGTCAATAATTACGACTTACGCCTTTTCATTATGTCAAGTTTTGGGTTAAACCATTTTGATTGCATATATCTCTGTAAATGCATTGCAAATATCTTCCATATTGTATTCATGATATCTCTATAGCATTGCTTTTGATAGGGACTCCAGGGTCAGCCTCATGGGTGGGGCCACAGGTCAATAACTAGGACTCAGCCATTTGTATTTTCTGCCTGTTCTGATATATTTTAATGGAGTCTAGTGATGCATGACTAATTTTATTTTATACTAGTTTACTTTACATGGATGCTGCTGCCCTAAGGTCAAGTCACAGACTTTGAATTTGTTTCATTTACATTTCCATTTATTTTTTGTGTTAAAAGTTTGCTTTCATTAGGCGGGGCACTGGTCTAGGATATACGTGAGCACCTGCTCACTTACTCTAGTTTGTTTTCTGCTGTTTGTATTTCTGTTCATCTGTTATACGTACATTTGTCTGCCCTTCTGTTTGTCCGTATGTCAGTCTGTCTATTCGAGAGACTTCGTTTCCTTTCGATACCTTGAGTATTTTTGATGGATTTTCTTCATACTTGGCATTTGCACTTGTCTTGGGTCTTTACAAGCTGCAAAATACGTTACTTAGAGTATGTGTAATAAGAGGAGACACTGGAACGAACATGATACAATTCTGAGAGAATAAGCAAAGACAGTTAACAGAGGGCATTAGTTTTATTTTATTATAAATATTATGAAGTCTCACGGATAGACAGTCTGACATACGGACAAACAGACAGGCAGATAAATGTACGTACAGCAGATGAACAGAATTACATACAGCAGAAAACAAACAAGAGCATGTAAGCAGGGGCTCACGTATACCCCCGACCAGTGTCGCCGTCAAATGAAAGCAACATTTTAACACAAAAAGTAAATGTAAATGTTAATGGAACAAATTCAAAGTCTGTGACCTTGACTTTAGGTCAGCAGCAGCATCCATGTAAACGGTAAAGTAGCATAAAATAGAATTAGTCATGCATCACTAGACTTCATTTAAATATTTCAGAACAAGCAAAAAAATACAACAAATAGCTGAGTCCTAGTTATTGACCCCTGGCCCCACACATGAGCCTGAGCCTGGTCCCTATCAAAAGCAGTGCTATAGAGATATCATGAATAAAATATGGAAGATATTTGCAATGCATTTACAGAGATAGATGCATTTAAAAAAAGTTAACCCAAAACTTTGACATAATGAAACGGCAAAAGTCCTAATTATTGACCCTTGGTCCCACCCAGGGGCCTAATCCAGGGGCAAAGACTCTTCACGTCAAAGGTAATGTTCATGAGATATCATGAACCAAATATGAAAAGAATCTGACCTGTGGTTATAGAAATATGAACAATTAAAAAAGGTTTAACACAAAACTTTGACATAATGAAAATGCCTAAGCCATAATTATTGACCCGTGACCTCCTCCCCAGGGCCTGACAGAGTGCCTTGATATTTCAGATCAAAGGTAAAGCTATAGAGATATAACAAAGTAAATATGAAGAGAATCTGATATAAGGTTAAAGAAATGAGCATCCACAAAAGGTTTAACGTAAAACTTTGACGTAAAGTTGACGAACGGACGGACGGACGGATGAAAAGACGGAATGACAAAAACTACATACCCCCCTGACATACTTCGCATGTCGAGGTATAAATTTCCCGCCACTAACATGTGGCGGGATAAATAATCTGAGTAATAATTTTTAAAAAAATATAAATAAAAGAAGCGGTTTAAAGAGGAGATAACTCAGAAAATAATTATTGTAGAAAATTATCGGCATAATTTTGAAACAACAATCTAATATACTGTATAACTGCGAAATATCGTTGGAATAGCTTGGAGTGTAAAAAGCTGTTGTGGTTTTGCGTTAAGTTGGAGAATAAAAAAGGCTAAAATTTAGGTATGTCATAGAAGTGAGTATAAACGCACTGCATGCAGTAATTTCACAAAAGTATTATAATCATTTGTTATATCTGGCATTGCATAAGGAGTCATGAAATGGTAGACTTCCAGTTCTGAGTAGCAATAAAAATATTAGCATGTTTGTAACAGAACCCTCTTCGGGTCAGAATTACCCCACCCACTTTCATCTTGCACACACCAAAGAAACCTTCACCAAATGATTTAATATTGCATGACATTACAGCAAACACATAGTAGTCTGAGTGTACAAAGTTTAAAGAAAATCGGTAGTGGCCATGAAAACAGCCTTATAGACACCCCTCCTTTGTCCGTGTGAATGCAAATTTGTCATAGAATATGTAACAAAGAAACTACCTATTGAGATGAAAGCTTCGTTCCCGAGAGCAAAGTTTCTGTGACAAAGTTGGTTTGGTAAAGAAAAATTTGCTCGTGTTAAAAAAGAATATGTCACATTTCATTGCCAAATTTATATGTTAATATGTAAATGTTACATGTATTTTGCAAACAAAATTGTCGTGTGAACAGAAAATTTGCCATAGAATATGTAACAAAGAAACTAGCTATGAAAATAAACATAGAAAAAAATGCTCATAATCAAATCCGTCTGATTTTGAACAAGGTACACTGAACAAAGAACATTTAGAAAAGAAAATGTGGGATGGTTGGCGACTAACACGGGCAAAGTTTATTTGTCCAGGTAACTTTGACGAATAATGTTTGATCGTGTGAACACTGCAACAAATATTTCCTCTCCAAAGTTTATTTGACAAAGATTCTATGGAACATTTTTCTTTACCAAATAATTTGCTCCGTGTGAACGCAGAATGGTTGGCAAACTTTCTTTGTTTTAGTATCTTTGACAATGAAACTTTAGTCGTGTGAACGCAGCTGAACACAGATAACTTTGCTCATAATCAAATCTGTTTGATTTGATCAAAGTACATTAAACAAACATGGGCAAAGTTTTTTTTTTTTTTTTATTGTCCAGGTAACTTTGACGGATAATGCTTGATAGTGTGAACACAGCAACAAATATTTCCTTGCCAAACTTTATTAGCCAAAATTCTATGCCACATTTTTCTTCAACAAATAGTTTGCTCCGTGTGAATGATAAATGTTTGGCAAAATTTCATTGTTAAAGTTTCTGTGACAAAGAAACTTTGGAGTGTGAACGAAGCTTAACTAAGGTAGCACAACAATGGGCTGAAAAAGAATACTAGAGTAAAAACTACAACAATATGAAAGACAAAGACATTGGATTAAAACTAGGACAGGCAACATCCGGAGGTTTTTTTTAAGTAAAAGTACCCTATTTATCTTCAATATTCCAACTCAACTCTATATATTCAGATAGTAACATCTGAGCAAATGTGTGGATCCTGATAAGACTGGTCTTAAAATATACCGCTACACATTCATAGGAAGCAATCGTATCATTTTCTTTTTTGCTTCCCTTCTCAATATGGGCCAACTTTTAAAAGAAGGAATTTGCTCCTTGAGGAGCAAATTCTTTCCTTTAACAGGAGCCGCATTCTGTAGAGGCTTCATCTAGCCTGGCATTTAGCCCCATGTATTTAGGTCCTGGCTTTATGTATGGAAAGGTACATAACCGGTACAATGCTAGCACCGACATAAGCTACGGTACCATAACGAACGAACGTTAGCGACGATAGCATACGTTAGAAGGCTAGTTTTAGGGAGCAATCATTATTTATTTAGCCTATCTGTAGAAGTGCTATATATCCTTGTAATATTGTCTCACCGTAGGACGAAAACTATCTTCAGCTGTGGAAGACCATATCAGCCTGCACACATGCGCAGGTTAGTCAGGACACATGCAATATCTGAAAACTGCAAGATTTCGTCAATGTTTAGGCGAACTGCGCTCGCTATAGCGAGATGTACTCATGCGCAGCTTAGTCTTAGTATCAGCAGATCGTATCCAGAAATTCGCGCCGCGCATCCCCTACATTGTATAGCTGGCGCAAATTGACCTGTCTCTTTGACCCCTCATTTAAATATATTAGTAGGTTCAGTTGATTTCACAGATAGGGATGCATGAATTATAAAACAAACTTAAGGCCATCCTTAAAAAATATGTTTGTTGAGCTCCAATGCAGACTTAGCTGGATCGGTAGGTTGGGAAGAAGTTTATTTTTCGGGTGCCACACGGTACTGGTTGCGACTAAAATACATTTGCAAATAGTACAGACCCGAATCAAAGTATTCCTTAAGAGCAGTATGGTCATGATCAACAGTGTTTGCCATCTAACACTGACGGTCTTAAGTCCGTTCAACAGCCGTTACCCAATTTAAAGTTGACAATTACATGTATTGTGATAAAATATTACTACAAACGGAAAAAATGAAAGAAAGGACACAAAGGCCAAATTTTGGATAGTATGGAATGCAGCAAACAGAATTTTTATCATGGCCTTACACATAACAAATCACCTCAAGATTCACGAGCATTTCTACCAGACATGAATTACTTCATGCAATTGTGAATAGTTTACCAGATATACTTGCATAAACCTATAGAGGTCTTGCCCTCGTTAACTGTTCAACAGTTGGCACAACTGTATGGGGTTGGTACAAATAAAATTTATCATTTATCAATAGGACTTTTGATTCGGGGCCGATAATGCTATGCATTCAAGAAGACATAATTCGTTTTAATCGCTTAATTAGCTCACCTGTCAAGGTCACCTTATAGTATAGACTTGGTCCGTCGTCGTCGTCGTCGTCGGCGTCGTCGACGTTCACACTTTTAAACATCTTCTTCTCAGAAACCACTGGGTGGATTGAAGCCAAATTTCATATGGAGCCTTAACAGGATGGGGGAACGAAAGTTTATATATTTGGTCCAGGTCACATGACCAAGATGGCCGCCACGCCCATATATGGTAAAAACCCTTCAAAAATCTTCTTCCCCAGAACCAAAAGGCCTATAACCTTGAAACTTGGTATGTAGCATTGGGCATGCGGGCCCATCATAATTTATATAAATCATGACCTTGTGATGACCTTGACCTAATTTATGACATGGTCAACTTTGGTACGTTAGGCTTTTATATTGGAAAACGCTTAAACGGTAGATTTCTCAGAAACTATTTAAGTCTAAGGAACAATTTCTGGTATACATGGTCGACTAAATGACCAGATGACGATATTATGTCATTAAAGGTCAAGGTCATTCCGTCGGACCATCCGTCGTCAAGATTTTCAAACATCTTCTCCTCTGAAACCACTGGTCCGATTGAAGCCAAATTTAATATGGAGATTCAGTGGGATAGGAGAAAGAAAGTTTATACCCGGGGTCTGGGTCACATGACAAAGATGGCCGCCATGCCCATATATGGTAAAAACCCTTCAAAAATCTTCTTCTCCAGAACCAAAAGGCCTATGACCTTGAAACTTGGTTCGAGCATTGGGCATGCGGGCCCATCAAAGTTTATACAAATCATGACCTTGCGTTGACCTTGACCTAATTTACGGCATGGTCAACTTTGGTACGTTAGGCTTTTATATTGGAAAACGCTTAAACAGTGGATTTCTCAGAAACTGTTTAAGTCTAAGGTACAATACTTGGTAAACATGGTCGACTAAATGACCAGATGAAGATATTATGTCACTAAAGGTCAAGGTCATTCCATCGGACCATCCGTCGTCAAGATTTTCAAACATCTTCTCCTCTGAAACCACTAGGCCGATTAAAGCCAAATTTCATATGGAGTCTCAGTGGGATGGGGGAACGAAAGTTTATACCCGGGGTCTGGGTCACATGACCAAGATGGCCGCCATGCCCATATATGATAAAAACCCTTCTAAAATCTTCTTCTCCAGAACCAAAAGGCCTATGACCTTAAAACTTGGTATGTAGCATTGGGCATGCGGGTCCATCTTAATTTATACAAATCATGACCTTGCGTTGACCTTGACCTAATTTACGACATGGTCAACTTTGGTACGTTAGGCTTTTATATAGGAAAACGCTTAAACAGTGGATTTCTCAGAAACTATTTAAGTCTAAGGTACAATACTTGGTAAACATGGTCGACTAAATGACCAGATGAAGATATTATGTCACTAAAGGTCAAGGTCATTCTGTCGGACCATCCGTCGTCAAGATTTTCAAACATCTTCTCCTCTGAAACCACTGGTCTGATTTAAGCCAAATTTCATATGGAGTCTAAGTGTGATCAGGGAATAAATGTTTGTTCTCAGGGTCTTGACCAAGATGGCCGCCATGCCCGTATATGGTAAAAACCCTTCAAAATCTTCTTCTCCAGAACCAAAAGGTGTATGACCTTGAAACTTGGTATGTAGCTTTGGGCACTCAAGCCCATCATAGTTTATACAAACGATCGTGCGTTGACTTTGACCTAATTTATGACACTGTCAACTTTGGTACATTATGTCGGCTTTTATATGGGAAAATGCTTAAACGGTGGATTTTTCAGAAACTATTTAAGTCTAAGGTGCAATATTTGGTATATATGGTTGACTAAATGACCAGATGAAGATATTTTTTCGTTAAAGGTCAAGGTCATTCTTTGACTTTTGTACAAGGTCATTGAGATTCTGTCACCCGTCAACATTTTCAAACATCTTCTCAGTGGCCACTAAGGTCAATTGAAGCCATATTTCATATGGAGCTTCACCGGCTTAAAGGAACCATAGTTTGTTCTGATGGTCTTGGTCACTTGACCAAGATGGCCACCATGCCCATATATGGCAAAAACTCTTCAAACGTCTTTTTTTTCGAGAACCGAAAGGCCTATAACCTTGAAACTTGGTACCGGTATGTAGCATTGGGCACTCAGGCCCATCATAGTTTATACAAATGATTACTGTGTTTCATATATTATGGAGCTTTAATACTGGGTCAAAGGAATCAAATGTTTGTTCAGATGGTCATGGTCGTATGAACATGGTGGCCGCCACACCCATTTATGATAAAAACCCTTCAGAAATCTTTGTCCAGAATCAAAGGCCCAGTGACCTTGTGGCTTGGTATATAGAATTGGGACTCAACATTAGGGAGGGGGGTTATCTGCCCCTGCCCTGGTGCTATATACATGTATAAAAGCATTAAAATATATACCAGAACCAAGTGTCAGGTGAGCTACAGGACCATTGGTCCTCTTGTTGCAAACAGAAGCAACTGCAAAAGCATACGCCTCAAAGAGGGTTCAAAACCTGGGCGGGGAGAGGAGGAATGGATGAATAACGTGCAGTTTAACTTCCTTTTAGACAGTATTTAAGTCATATCAGGACGACGGGTGGGTGATAATGAAAGGCTGTGTGCAATGGAACCCCGTTTACGATCGAAAAGATTCTCGTCTCCAGCGGGACTCGAACCAGGGGCCACTAGATCAGCAGACCACCGCTTAACCTACTGAGCTACCGGGGTTCCTGGACGTGTGTGTCTTAGAGAGAGAGAGAGAGAATGAGAAAGAGTTGCATTCTACATCTTAATAGCATGTTACCCAAAGTGAGAATACAATGTAGCAGAAGATACATAAAGAGATACTGGGATAGTGTATTACATCCATCTACGTATCTGGATATTATTTCAACGTCATCATGATTTATGGTATGGAAAACAATACCATGGGTGAAAAAGTAAGCATCTTAACTTATTCAGCATCTTGCCGCAACCTACTGCATGATGCTCGTGTTGGCAACGTTTCCATTCATCTAAGCTGAAAATTGAATGCGTACTCTCTCTATTGAATACTCTCTCTCTATTGAATACTCTCTCTCTCTCTAATAACCAGCTCTGAAATCAAACATTCATAAAAATGATTATATGATAAAATTTAGGCGATTTTCCATACAGCATTGTACGCGCCGAAACTCCTTGGCATTTGGAAATGGAAAACCGGCTTTATGAAGCAACACGCTCTGTAAATATCTAAGGCTTCTTTTCTATGGCGTGTACTTTATGCAGGTTTCGGCGCCGAAGCTGCCTTTGTAAATACATGGCAAAAAGAGTTTCGACGCTGAAGCCAACTATAATACGCTCCACGAAAACCTGGCTTTAGGATATGACAGTCATTCAATCGCGTAAATACGTGTAGGTGTGGTTCTGCTAGAAAGCTTTGTCTCCTATTTCGCAATGAATTGTGCTATTTTGCATATTCATGCATAAAGGTCAGAAAGACAGGTCAATTTGCGCCAGCTATATAAATGTATCACTATCAAGCGTAACCAACATAAAGTATTAACAATAAATACATGTATTCTCATTGTTTACCTATTCTCATTGTGTATATGAATGCTTGTTTTGTGTTAAAATGTCCTTTGAGATATCACTTTGTATCAAGCGCTTTCACATACTTGCAAAGAGAGGGAAGAAAAGAAAAAGACGAAGGAAAAATAGAATTTATAAAACAAGTGTCCTAATGCCGCGCATACTGCATTTCCAATACAAGCAGTAGCTTTTACAAAAAGCAAGCAGTAATCGGAAGCGTTTATCAAAAAGCCGTGTCCCGGCGATGTGACACTTAAAGGCACTTTTCATGTATTATGGCTGTCAGTAATGTGATACAAAGGTCTTACACGTATGCATTGATAATTATCAGATTACATATTCTGGGTCACCTGTGTTCTTGCGTCATTTTCTTGCTTCATTTTGAAAGAGGAAACCCCGAGAATTCTTCACGTTTTACTCAATAACTTGTCGTTTCTGTATGCATCCTGTTAAAATGAAGCCCAGAAAATGCGTAATCATGAGTTCTTTCAGATAATATTACAGATTTTGTCTTGGGTTTTAAAGTTGTTTGTTTTTTATATCAGGGACAAGCCATTTATTACCAGGTGGGGGTATACAAAGCGGGGCGGATTTTTTTTGTGAGCTACTTAATCGGGAGGGGGCGGGGAAATCATTAAGCCATGGAGCAGTGGGATGGGGTGTTATATTTTTTTAGGCATATGGGGGAGGGGGTGGGGTCAGAATTCTTCCATCAGTCGTCATTTTAAAAAAATGTCTCAGATTCTGGGGGACCCATTACTACTACATTTTCAGATAAGTTCTACTTTTTTAAACGTGTATTCATTAAAAACATTTACAACAACAACAGAAAAATGCCGAAACAAATGGACCTTAATCTGTATAAATAATTAACCTGTTCAAAAGACAAAATGTTCATTGTCTTTTGAAGGTTTAACTGAGGTCAGTCTGGCATAAGATAGATAATTTGTTCATTATCATGTGAATGTAGGGTTGTGTGGTGTGTGTGTGAGGGGGGGGGGGTGTCATTAACTTTTTGTCACTTATCTGGGGGGGGGGGGGTCGAAAAAATTATCTGGTGAGACTACCCATCCCACCCAGCCTGATAATAAATGACCCGTCCCTTAAATAGACCCCCCAATATCAGAAACCGAAAGTAGGCTTTGGTATTCTAGATCTCCATTAATGTTGTTGCTCCGATTGTTTGAGGTTTAAACTGTAAAACTTGTCAAGTCTCAGCAGAGAGAAGAATACCAAATTAAAGTACTTCCAAGTACGCATTCTTTACGCTATCTTCTATAAATCTGCATTCGGGCATAGAAGCAGATTGTTGTACTGGAATTCTCAGTATTTTCTATGCCGTGAAATTCCACGTGATCATCCACACTGATATTTACGTCGTCAAAAACGCAAGTCATAACATTGTTTGAATTATGTAGTTTTGGGAATTGCGAAATATATATAAAATACTAAGTCATTTCGTGGAATCTTGTTAATGCTGTTAAATTTTTATGAAAAATAAAAACATATTACAAAACGCCGTTTTGCTGTAGATTGTACTATGTTGACCCCTGGGTACATAGAGAGTGTTACGAGCCAAAGATATATCGAAATATTTATTTGCTTCAGCTGGGACAAATTTATGACCCTCAATTCTCTAATGTTGCTAAGTTTGCAGAAATGTCCATACACATAAAGTTGCTTGGGAGATGATTTTCATTCAATTTATGACCTAGAATTACGAAACTTTGGTAAAATCAATATCTTAACTGCTATACTATGCTCCACAACCCCGCCATAAATGGTGAGGGAACATATGTTGGATTCAGTGCGGATCTCATAGGCATCTGCGTCTGTGTCACATATTAAGTCCTTCTGTGACCTTGAAAATAAGGTCAAGGTCACCAAAATTTGATCACTTCTTAAGCTTGTCCTAATGATATATCCATGCAAGTATCGTGGAATCGCGCTTATTGTTTCAAAAGACATCGTAGGTACAGGAAATTGTCACGCCTACGCAGACGCAGAAAATTTAACACTTTAAGATCTCCTGTGACCTTAAAAATGGGGTCAGATTTAACAAAACCCAATCAGCTGTTGGGCTTGTCCCTACTGTGTTTCCAAGCAAGTTTGATCAAATTGCACGGATTCAAGTTTGGTAAAATTCCACCCATCGATTCAAGAAATGAGTACAAAGCTAACTGTCACGCTGACGACGACACAGACGCCGACAGGATCCGCAATGAAACCAATACGTCTCCTTTCATCATAATTATGTGGTGGTGGGGGGCAAAATCTAGCAGATAAGATATTAATTTGGCCACAGTTTTATATTACTAGGTTATAAAGTTGAATGGAAACCATCTTCCAAACAAGTATATGTGTTCAGTCAACCATAAAAACTAGGTCATGGTGATATTCTGGTCACAGCATCCGATTGCCCTGGTCAAGGTGCTGCCTTGACATAAGTTGGATGATTACTGGTCAGTTTATTTCGCAATGACGCCAAGAAATATTTCAAAAAGAGATCTAAAATACCAAAAACTCCTGGATGTCAAAGGAAGTGTTTTTGTCATATGTTAAAATTAAACCAAGTAAAATGATATGGAAACACATTTTAGATGTCCTGTTAATCATTGTATTACATGCTGCCTGTCTGTTGTACTCTCCTACCAAATGAGAAAATATTACAAGACAGACTAAAACCATGTAGAATTAACCCACCCACTTCCGTCGACCCATAGCTCAGTAATTAGGGCTTTCTGTCCAAAGTTACATATGGTTCAATAAACTAGAAACACTTGAGTATGCCATCAGTCAAAAAAGAAAATTTTGGTAGGATGCAGAAAACCCAAGAAATTGATACCCCTCCTTTTCGTTCAACTATATTAGTTTTGTAAGGATAAAATTATCACAATTCTATTCTGTTTCAATTCTCGTAACTACCAACCCCAAGTGGCTTATTAAAACATCACAGATATTGCCCTTGATTTAAAGGGTTTTTTACGGAAAATTTTGCATATTTGGACTGATCCGTGGGTGAATTTGTTTATTTTCAATAATCGCATAGAATCTTGGTTATGCTCATCTTCGCTGGCCAAGGATACTAAGTCCACTTTGTCCCTTACTTACCTGTAGCCGAAGGCCCATTCGCAAGTCGGATTTTCCGCAGCGCAGCAGTGACTTGTTCCCCTTGGCGCGTTATTTCTAGGCCAACTGCAAAACAGTCCCACAACTTCGCATAATTGTTCAAAAACACTGATGACCATATCTATTGTTGTTTTGTTGCTTAACGTCCACGTTACACAGCTATGGTCATGTCGGGGATGTCAGTTAAACCTAACCACACTATTTGTGGGTAGGTTTAGAACTTTTAATCGGTTAATTGCACTTACTTTCGCTAGTAACTGACTACTGCCGTTCTTGAAACAGCGGAAGGAGAAATGAAAGTGTGCGGCCGGACGGGGTATCGAACCCGGGACCTCTGTGACTTTCTCTAATTGTTCACGGTAAACACGATATTTTTCTGTAGACAAAGGCGCCCGTTATGCGGAAAATGTTGTTATGGATAATTTGATTGGATGCGATGGGAGTTGCTTCCATCCAATGAAATGGCACATTGGGAAATTTGAAGTACGATTTGTTTTCTGGGGAACATCGTTATGACAATCGAAACAACAACAACGACAGTTAGAAAGATTACAATCCATATTCAACTTCACTTTTTATATTCTCATACATGTAACGGTTGGAAAAATTTATATCTCCATGAAGTCCGATTGACTCACAGTGCCCCGGTACTGCGGCCTTGGCTGAGTTTCGCTGAGGTGTGGGGAAAACATCGTAATACAAGAATGTATATACGCACACAATTCTACATTCAGTGGATCTCGGACACGGTACTAGCCGAAGGCGGAATATCTCCAACAGTAAACGAGATCCCATTGCACACAGCCTTTCATTATCACTCGCCCATCGTCTTGATATGACTGAAATACTGTTATAAAGGAACTAGCCTGGCTCCAGTCGAATTTGTATGTTGTTACCCTGGTGGTCAAGAACTGCGACTGCTTGAGGATAGTATATACCCTAATGAATATCTTCTGATAACACCCTACAGAGCAGTTGCTATTAGAAATGTTGCCAGATTTGAGCAGAGGCGACAGCCATTGTTTAACAATAAACTGCGCTCCAGACGGGAGCATGTGGAGCATATTGTAAATGACATTAAAACATTTCGGTGGCTCGCAAGCATTTATAGACACTGTCTGCATTTACTGCCACTGTAGTTGAGTTGCGTGTGTGATTAGCATGGCGGAAAACTGATTTTCTAAATACTTTGTAATGTTAGACGTCAATAGACAAATGGATGACTTGCCATTTTACGCCCCTTTTAACAGTAGAGCTGGGGCCGCTAAATCACCAGCAGCAGGTAGGCGTTTAACCTACTCAAGGTACTGTGGCTATGTAAAACATATTTATAATATCAGTGGCCTATTATATGAGCCGTGACACGACTGAACCAACAATGTTGTTGTGCGCCCAGCGAAGACTCAAGTAAGCCTGGGCAGCCACTTAGTTTGATCAGACTCTTTGATAAGTGCTCAAAGGGTAGCTAAGAGTCTAAGCTACCAGCATGCGAACAGCGAAGACTCTGATCAGACTGGGCGGATGCCCAGGCTGATCTGAGTCTGCGCTGGACGCACAACCATATTTTTGGTTTTGTCGTGTCGCGGCTCATATGGTGTTGTACGGAATACATTCATACAGTATACATTTCCATGGTTTATATGTATATTCCTTTGCCTATTTCTATACAAATGTTATTCATCTACGAATGCTCTTGTTGGATTCGGCGAATGTGTAAAACATCAAATAAAAGTGAAAATTTGGTAAACAAATAATGAATCCCCAATAATCAGCTTCTAACGTCTGCTATCGTTCGCCTATCGTCGCTAACGTTCGTTGGTTATTGTACCGTAGCTTATGTCGGAAATCCCTATTACTTCACAATGCCTGACATACATTAGATCCCACATCTTTTGAAACCTAGTGATAGAGAATGATATTGTTTTATTTAATGGACTGACACCAGTCTAAGGCAAAATGATGAACAGAAAATCACTAAAAAATTGTTCTCCCTTGTAAAAATGGTAAAACAAATAAGAAACAGTCTAATCTTTTTCCACAGTATACAGCTGTTGTATATTTTTATTTCGAAACATATCCACTGATTCGACGAAAAAATCCATTCTCGTGTCTCATACAGTGAACCAAGGCCCAATTTATCAAAACTTATGACATAGTTAGTTAGTGTTAGTTGATGAGATGTTAGATTTTCAAAGCAGTTGTACATGTACTAAAAAAACTGCCATTTTTTGCAGAAAAAATTTGAGAAGCTTTTGCAGTGCAAAAGCTCCTTACAGTTTTCTCAGCAAAAACATAAGCACAATTAATTTTACCTTTTATGCATATTAGAAGACTTTAGCTAAGGATGCCTTGAACAATTATTAGGCCCTCATATTAATGTGCAATTCATTGGAAAATTTCCTGACCTGTTTTGTATCAGGAAGAAATTGAGGCACTGTTTGTAGAATGTAACGTAAAAATTCTATATATTGGGAGAGATACATCTGAACAAATAGTGAAGACCCAGACCATATTGCTTCATAAAGAGCAGACTGATCTGGGTCTACCCTGGTATTTCTTCAGATCCATTACTGCATTGTCAAACAAAACTGTTCCTCTTTCTAGGAAAATTGTGGTATTATTTTAGGTGGTCCATTATTCCTTTCGATCCATTACTGCATATGATTGTAAAACCAAAATGCTCCTCTATCTAACAGAAGTGTGGTATTATTATGGGTGGCCCAATTTTTAGAGTTTTTGCATTACAATGTTTCTTGTTTTCCTGTATTCAAGAACATAAGCGAGCCTCGACACGACAAAACCAACAAAGTGACATGTGCGCCCAGTGAAGACTCAAATTATTCTACTCAGTTGTCCTGTCTGATCAGAGTCTTTGCTGTGCGTTTAAAGGATGGGTGATGGTATTTGCTTACCTAATGCAGACAGCGAAGATTCGGATCAGTCTGGGCGAATGCCCAGGCTGATCTGAGTGTTCGCTGGGCACACATGCCGCTTTTTTGTTTTTGTTGCCCAATCTTTACAGCAGATTCCTTGTAATTCAAATATATATGAAAACAATCAGAAATGAATAAAGGCATAAAGATATTAAATATATATATATATATACATATGGAAATTGGAGAGTTAGTTGGCATAAAACCTGGTCAAAATTTTAACACTTTGGGCCCCAAATATGAAAATAGTTGAATTTCAAACAGTGTAGATCCAGATGAGGTGGCTCATAATGAGCTGCTTAATCTGGATCCACATTGTTTGCCCTCTAGTCTTCGAATTTTATATATTGGACGATTATTGTTTTTTCTTTTCAATTTAATTTTGCAGATGTAAATTCCATTTGCGTTTTGGCTCTGCATTGCATTGGTCAATTTGCATTGGTCCTGTTGTCACACCAAGTACGGTTTCGTAAAGCTTTGTAAACAGTGTTGACCATGATCATCCTGCTCCTTTAAAGATTAGTCTTATGGTTAAATACCTCAGTTTTCAGTTTGTATTGGCCCTTTTGTCAGAATTAATCCATCTATGGATAAGGGGAGAGTTGGCTTTTTTAAAAACAACTTTGACCTAAGAAACATGCAAAGAGCGGACGCCTAGTTTCTGCTGAACATTCGCGAGAAAAAAAAACCCTGGTCAGACTGCTCAGAAAAAGGGGAGACTCTGATCAGGCTGCTCCCAGAGCCAGCCGTATGGACCATGATCGAATTCCCCTTTTGGAAACAGACAATACAACAGCCAACATTCGGCCCTGTCTGATATGGATCTACATGACTTTGTTCGGACACTTCTGTCTCAAAACTAACAAAGTAGCATGTGCGCCCAGCGAATTTTCCACGGAGTCTGATCAATGTCTTTGCTGTCGGTATGAAGCTGGCATCCTTTCAAGCGCAAGCAGAGACTCTGATCAGACTGGGCAGATGCCCAGGCTGATCTGAGTCTTCGCTTTGCCTACATGCCACTTTGTTGGTTTGACATGTCTCGGATCATTCACACTATTCAGCTGATCTCTTTTGTAGGTGCGAAGCTGCTGCGTTGTGTGTAGGATTTAAGGCAATTGATCCCCGGAAATACTTCTCAGCTAGGTCAAAACGTCCTCTTTCTTTGTATATCCAACCAAGTATGTTAAGAGCCGTATCTCGATGAGAGAGAGTAAGATCTGTGGTAAACACCCTTAAGATATTATCTATGTCAGCAAGTGCATTTTCTTCCATACCAAGATGATCATGATTCAAGTACAGTAAGAAGTAGAAGAGAACCTTCCCGTCAACTACAGCCCAGTCGTACCAGTGGTTTTTGTTCTCAGTCGGGGAAACAACTGATCTATCCATCTCATAACAGAGCGCTGGAGGAGTCAGATCTCTTTCTGCCGGCAGATACACAACACATGGTATGAAATGTCGATGTAACAACTCTTCATATGTACATTCTGGTGTGGCCGGCAGTATAATTTCAAGACATGTATGACTGAATTGCAGCTCATGAGAACAGCCGCAAACTGATATTTGCTGTTCAAGCCGGTCCTGTAGGCCTAGTAAGATTTCTAGCGATAGTTCACAATAGGCTAGCATACACATCGCAGACGCCTGTTTTAGCTTAGCTGAAAATGGATCCGCTTCTAAGCTTAGAGTATGCCATCGCTCTTTTGTTAGAAGATTAAATATAAACTCGTTGCTTGCAGACAGACGCTTGGCTTCTACTATCAGAACAGACATCAAAGTTATATGAATATAAGGTAAAAGTAAGGACCATGTTTCACGTGTTTCTGTGACGCTATGTTCGGAATCTCTAACAGACACCAGAAGCTTATGCATTTGCTCACGTAGTTTTTGAACAAATATTTGACTGCCTGTATTCTGACAACTCCTAAAGAAGGTGCTTCTGAGGAACAACAGGGCTTGGTAAACAGCAAAACAAGACTTCTTTAACTGAAAAGCGACAGCTTGTCTATATCTTGGTGCAATTACCCCTGAATCAAGGACCTCCTGGTATCTAATGCCAAGCATGTCAGTTTTTATATTCAGCAGAAACTTGAAATCTGCCGACAGAATTAGTTTTAATATTTCACATGTTCTGATCCGTGCCTGCCCGTATACCCGCCCGTCAAACATGTTTTCTCCAGGAATGAAATAGTTTGGACAAACTCCTGTTTCAACGTATATCAACATCTGCTGTAAACATTGATGGAGACAAACCAGCAAATTCTCCTCTGTCCAAAACTTAGCCGGGGTATTTTCTATCATATACAACATACAAGTTTTAAAATGATAGGAAGTCAGATATTTCCCCCCGAGATGTTTATGTATCATCTCGTTCTTAATCATTTTAAGAAGAATGTAGCATTTCAACTGAACAGAGTTAAAGTCGGTAATTAACAATCTTTCTTGTAGTGAGAATGATAACCTGTGCTGTAAATGAGACTCGTCGCTGTTCCTATGTCCGACAGGAACAAAGAAACATCCCAAAGTTTTACATTTGTCTATTTGTTCCTGTGATGGCCAGTTATATTGCCGTTCTGTTACCAACCACTCGGATGCACAGGCAGGCCACGTGTAACTTCTTACAGCAGGTACTAAATCGTTGGCTACGTGAAAATGTGTTGCTTCATAGGTATTTGCAGGGCCATGCCTAACTGTTATTGTATCAGTAGAAATCATTTGCGGGAGTATATAAACAAGTCTATCCTCTGTATCTATAGCAGCTGTAGGAAAAACACCTAAAAAGAAGTCAGGTGCCATTGCTGAAGTCTTTGGCACACCAAGGACCACCCTTTGTAGTTTGGAATAACCAACTGGAGTGTTGGAGTCCTGAACAAGAAGGAGACAGAGCAAGTGTTGCTGAGCTTCTGCAATGTTTGTCATGACCGGCAAACTTTCGTGTACATATACATTGTCGACATCAGACTTCAGACCGGGCGTTGTGGTACCTTCAAACGAACTTCCACAAATATAAAGAGAATAGTTGTCATGGGACGCTATTGAATGGCTCGCAGACTCCAGTATTTCATATGTTGTCATGCTCTTGATCATCACGTCTCTCACAGACGTAGAAGCTCCAATTTCTTCTAGTACTCTGTACAGTCGTCGAGATAAGGCTTTGTAGTAGCCTGGGAATTCTGATGTAATGGCTTCCTTACCTGTCAACACAAACAATTAAAAAATATTGTCTTATTATATAAAAGTGAAAATTTTGCCAATTTTATTCAAGGAAACAATTTTATGAATAACTATTTGACTCACTGGACGATACAAGCTTCCAAAATCAGGTGACTGGTCTATTCTTTAAGGAAACAATTTGCTCCTTCAGGAGCAAATTTCTTCCTTTAAGAGTTGATCTCTTATAGGGAAGCGCAACGAAAATAGAATGACAGAGTTGCTTCCCCTGTGTGTACGACCATTCACCTCAATACCTAGATTTTTGTGAGCATGTAAATTAAGCTAATACTTATATATATCTGAAGTAGTGTAATAATGGGGGTTTTACGATATACTATTAATAATTAAGCCAGTACAAACCAAGACCAGGCCTAATTTCACAATATACAACGGTATACTATTTATAATTAACTAGTAAAAACTAAGACCAGGCCTAATTTCACAATATACAGAGCCCTGGCTCTGTAGATTGAAAAAACTTACCAAGTACAACCCTAGACTAGGTCTTAATTCTTCAACTTATGCAAATCCGGATATGAAAATTCGCAAAGGTTGAAAATTAAGATGAACAAAATAGCCCAGTACAAACCCAGATTGGGTTTACCAGCCCTTAATCCTCACATAAATTAAGTCTGCGACACCATTTTACTGGGGCTCATAAAAAAATTATATCGAATATTCCGGCGGAGGGGAATTTACATGAATGTTAACATAACATATCATGCACTCTTTAGACTCTTGCATATGTTGGACATGGCTTCTTTCCGCCCCTGTTCTATCAAACTTTTTTTTTCAGTCTCGCTCACCTGAGTCTTCTTTTCTCTGACTTCTTGTTTCATGTTATTGTATTTTTCCAGCTCATCTAGAACCGTCTTGAATTCAACTTCGCTAATCTGACCATCCTATAAAGCCTTAGAAATCAAGTCTTTAATGCTGTTTAATTTGCTCTCCGCTAAAGTTTTTATGTGGTCATGTTTCTGCACTTTTGAGTGTAGTTTTCGTCTAACAAGTTTGACACTAACTCCTATTGCACCAAGGACGATGGCAGCGATTTCTAATGGTAATACAAGAGGCACAGCGAGCCCAACGCTGCCAAATATAACACTAGTGGACATTAATGTTGTATCAAGTCCATCCGTTACATTAATTGCACGTTTATATTTTTATACAAAGATTTCCTTATTTCGCTTTCTGCTATTAACGTCTGCTCAATTGCAGATATTTTTTGTAGCCTGTAATTTTGACTATCATCCGGTAACTCTGGATATAACCCTGGAGCCGGTGGAGCTGTTGGGGGTTTCATTTTTATAAAATAGTTTTATTTTTAGCTCACCTGAGCCAGAGGCTCCGGGGGAGCTTATAGTATGGTCAGGCTCCGTCGTCCGTCGTCGTCCGTCCGTCCGTCGTCCGTCCGTCGTCCGTCCGTCCGTCCGTCCGTCCACAATTTCAAACGACCTCTCCTCTAAAACCGCTGGGCCGATTGTAACCAAATTTCATATAGAGCTTCCTGGGACCTTAGGAACAAAAAGTTGTTCAAACGGTCCTGGTCACATGACCAACATGGCCCCCATGCCCATATTTGGTAAAAACCTAAAAAAATCTTCTTCTCCAGAACTAGTGGGCCGATGGCCTTGAAACTTGGTATGTAGCATCGGGTATGGGAGTACTACCAAGATTGTTCAAATTATGACCTTGGGTTGACCTTGACTTTTTTAACGGTAAGGTCAAATTTGCTTCCTTGTGCTTTTATATGGCAAAAAGCTAGAACATAAGATATCTTGGAAATGTTGAAGATTTTGGGCTAAAAATTGGTATCTACAGTCATCTTAATGAGTACATGAAGATTTATGAGTACAAGAGGTCAAGGTCATTCTTTGACCTTTGACCTAAAACTCTCATATTTTGACAATTCCAAACAATCTCCTGGGCCAATTGAAACCAAATTTCATATAGAGCCTCCAGGAGTTCAGGGAACAAAACTTTATTCATACGGTCCAGGTCACATGGCCAACATGGCCGCCACGCCCATATATGGTAAAAACCTTTAAAAATCTTCTTCTCAAGAACTAATTGACCGATGGCCTTGAAACTTGGTATGTAGCTTTGGGTACTCGAGTACTGTCAAGATTGTTCAAATTATAACCATGGGTTGACCTTGATCTTTTTTACGGCAAGGTAAATATGGGTAAAAATGCTAGAACATAAGATTTCATGAAAAGTTTTAAAGAGATATGCCTAAAAATTGGTATATACAGTTACCTTAATGAGTACATGAAGATTTGTGAGTACAAAAGAGGTCAAGGTCATTCTTTGACCTTTGACACAGAACTCTCATATTTTGACAATATCAAACAATCCCCTAAAAAAACTGGGCCAATTGTAATGAAATTTCATATAGAGCCTCCAGAGAGAGGGAATGAAAATGTGTTCAAACAGTCCAGGTCACATGACCAACATGGCCGCCAGGACCATATATGGTAAAAAACTTTAAAAATCTTCTTCTCCAGAACCAATTGACCGATGGCCTTGAAGCTTGGTATGTAGCATTGGGAATTCCAGTACTATCAAGATTGTTCAAAATAATGACCTTGGATTGACCTTGACTATTTTACTGCAAGGCCAAATGTGGGAAAATGCTAGAACATAAGATTTCATGGAAAGTTTTGAAGATTTATGCCTAAAAATTGGTATCTACAGTCATCTTAATGAGTACCTGAAGATTCATGAGTACAAGAGGTCAAGGTCATTCTTTGACTTTTGACCCAGAACTCTCATATTTTGACAATATCAAACCATCTCCTCAAATGCCCCTGG
Source organism: Ctena decussata (assembly GCA_963989385.1). Taxonomy (NCBI): domain Eukaryota; kingdom Metazoa; phylum Mollusca; class Bivalvia; order Lucinida; family Lucinidae; genus Ctena; species Ctena decussata. The sequence continues at coordinate 13,536,565 of OZ022510.1, read as the reverse complement.
GCCAATTTTGAAACCAAATTTCATATAGAGCCTCCAGGGGGTTAAAGGAATGAAATTTTTTTCAAATGTCCAGGTCACATGACCAACATCTCCTCCATGCCCATATATGGTTAAAACCTTTAAAAATCTTTTTCACTAAAACCAATTGACCGATGGCCTTAGAATACCTTACCCTAGAGTACTGAGGCTGAATGGACCCAGGTGAGCTACAGGACCAATGGTCCTCTTGTTTTTTGTTCTAATTTAATAATACGCCGGTCAATGTTTTCAATTTCTTTGGTTACCGCAGTCAGCCTAGATGCAATATATGCTTCATTTACTGCATCGTCGGCATTTATTGGACTCGAAAGACCGGAAATTCGATGCTGATTCATATGTAATCTGCCATTCATTTCATTGTCACTATTACGTTTTAAAACCTCAGGTAGCAAATATTTTCTAAAATCACTTAAAGCCATTGCCGTAACCACGTCACCGCCAAATGCTACATTTTCAACTGGGTCTCGAGGGTAAACTACGTTGATTATGCGTTTACCATTCATATTTAGAGTTGTTTTAGTTAAAATATCTTCATCCCCCAGCCCCTTGCGTTTTGCACATAAAATGCTCATTATTATATAAAAACAAATAAAACTTAAATTATTTCTAAAACACAGCTCATAGGCAAGCCGTGATTGTTAATAGTGTCTCCATTTTCATCCTTTACGTCCAGTTTTAACTCAGATATAGTTCCGTTTGTTAAAGGCTTAAATTCCGGATGCTCAAAGCGCGTGACAACAATATCGCCAAAGCTTTTATTCTCAATTGGAATGACTGCCAAGATACTACTTGGGGTGCCATTGAAGTAATTATAAGACGTATTAACGCTTGTTAAATGAATATACAAACATTTTACCACGGCAAAGTTCAGCGGTCCGTCACTGACAAACATTTTACCACGACAAAGTCCAGCGGTCTGTCACTGACATACGTTTGCTTTGGGAAAAAACGGCCTTTAACATGCAGCCCCAACATCGACTTGAGTCTTTTACTTATTTTAAGCTCAGTGGGTGTACTCAGGGTTACTCTTCCGTTGTTTTCATTTACTGATAAATTGATTTTATGGTTGTGAAATATATCCGCTAACTGTTGAAAACTATAATATCCGGGCTCTATCTTAACGGGAGAATCTCCCTGTTCAAACTGTATGACTTCATTCTTAATATTATGCCAGCCCCAGGTGTATGTAAAACGTTTTAATCCAACCCGCTTGCATCCGTCTTTGTTGTCGATGTACTGCCGCAAGTTTATGGGCTTACTTATGTCTGAAATAATATGATGCATTTTTTAAAATATAATACAAAAAAAATGACACAAAATAAGGCTTTCGAATATAACCAAGCAGCTCAGTATCAGCCGGGTGGAATTTACAAAATCAAAGACATTGACCTCAACAAAATTACCATCGAGGTCAAACAAAACGGGAGCTTCGACGCCACGTTTCCGGATATCCTATCCAAGTACAAATTACCATACGTTGAATCAGATCAAATTGTCCAACACTGGAGAAGTAACCCGTTGCAGTTCTGGCAGAATCAGTTACACTTTGCGATAACTTGTGCAACCACGGGATGTGGCATTTCCATGCAAGACCATTTATCAAATAGTGCGGTGCCGCCGTTTGCTAGGTCTTTGTTTCTGTTTCATGTATACTTCCAAACAAGAAGGATCTTATTCGAGATGAAAGTTGCCCTCTCGCAAGACACGTCATGGAACGCATTCGACAACGGTTATGACAGGAAGGCCTATGAGAAGTTCTGCAATGAGTTTGGGTTCTCAGTTCATTCCGACTGGAGGCAAAACCAAGATGACAATGGCGGATTAGGGACTATATACTGGTATGTAACAAACACTGGGTACCGGCCGGTCAAAGGTGTAGGTGAATATGATAGTAAAATATATTCATTCACAAGGAATCATCCTGATAATGTTTATCACATTGACTACATTGCACAACATGTACAAAATGCTTGGTCCACATTTATTCTCGACAAATCAGATGGCTTTACAAAGGCTGGCGTTGAGCGAATAAACGACTCAATAAGGACTTACTGTTGGGCCATTCTCGGCTCACAGTCTCAGATTAAATCTGACATACTAGGGATAGGCTCAGCTTTTGATGTCCAGAAGGAATTCCTTGCAAACGTCGAAGATGGAGTCCAAAGGCCAATAGACTTACCAAGTCAAATTACCCGTTATCAAAATACTTTGAAGTACGCCCGGAGCAAGGTTGACTATGTTTTTGGCTATGGTCTTTACATGGCTCCAAGCAATATGGAATTGCAAATCGGGACAATAAAAAATTACAACAACGAGATTGTACTCTCTACTCATAATCAAAAGTTATGGTGGAACAAAACCGTTAACCTTCCAGCAACGCGACATCTTATACTGATGTGAGTTGGACCCCTACACGCAAAGCAACAGATCCTGGACCAATCCCGTTAGCTGCTCAGGGTAAAACCGTAATAGGGGCACTTGGGATGCCAATGACGATACCCACGAAACAGGCACATAAAATATATGAAGATAAAACAAAACATCACAAAGTGGGAATTGTAAAAAGTATCACGCCTGACCCACATCAAATACCGAAAAAACCTGACCCAGTACTGAGTTCTAAGACTGAACATGAAAACAAAAAAAAACAGCACTGATAGTCGGGAGCATCGTTGTAAGCATAATTGCTCTACTTGTTTACGAGATTTATTAATCCATTCTTTGGCTGCTGCATATACCAACCCAGCAACAAGCACAACAACAGCCCACAGATTATTACCAAACCAGTTTACAACCTTACCGGTTGCAGACAGCAGCCAAGACACAATTGACCCATTTATACCCGGCAACGCAGCAGCCGCTTTTCCAGCAAGACTTGCGAGTAGCCCGGCAAGGTTATGTAGTTGTTTTTTTACCCAGTCTTTGACGCCCTGCGATGATGGTTTGGGTGTTGTACCACCGCTTCAAGAAGTTGGTATTATGGCTTCAACAATAACACCAATAATCATGCCAAGAGCCGTCAAAATACTAACTATCGTTATACCTTGCTCTTTGAATAATGTTTTCAACCGCTCACGCAATGTCGTATCTTTTTTTAAGACTTTGTCAATTGTTTCTTTTATCCTGTTTATTTGACCCCGCAACGCTTCTTTGTTTGCACTGGCAGCCTCAAGTCTTGCTGCTCTTTCATCTTCTAAGTTTTTTAAACGAGCCTTTATATCATTTTTACTGATTTCATCCTCAGCTTCTTGTAATTTTCTGTTTTCTTTTGCAATGTCTTTATCAAGCTCGGTTAGTTTTGCCAAATTATTTGTAAGCTCACCGCGGGTGCGTTGCAATGCCTTGTCTAATCCTTGAAGTTCCCGCAGTGTTAGACCCTCTGTTTGTGTGTCAGTGTGTACCCAATCAGGAAGAGATGTTTCCAGTGATTTGACGACCGTCTCTGCACCAATTACCGTATTTGTTAAATCTTGCAGTTCAGTGCCACCTGACATCTCTAGGTCTGACATGTCATTTCGTGTGCTTCCCAAAGCCTGTCTTACTTGCTGAGATAACTGTGTTCTACTCCTGTAATCTGGTAAATTCAAATACTGCCGCACTGCTAATGTACCTCCAGGGCCAGCAACCCTATTATACTCATTTGCCAGAGTACTAAGAGAAAGGAATTCCGCACTGCCTTGTTTTGCGGTAATTCTGATTTTTTTTGTCACCAACAATCCAATACAGTGTCTAGCCATCATCTGATAGCTTGAACTGGTTGTTATCTATCTTGCCCGGGACCATTTTGTATCGCTTTTCTATTTCATCATAAAATGTTTTAACAAGTCGTTTTTTCTGGGCTTCAACTGCAGACTTTCGGAGTACACCCCTTAAATCATCAATTGCCCCACTTTGATTCAAAATAATTCGCTGATCGACTTCATCCGGCACCATCGGTAATATGTCATCGATGTCATCCTCATCATAATCATCTCTATGGAATGTAGGATTCTCGAATTCCAATCCACCGTCATCCATTTTTTAATTTTTTCTAATTGAAATATATTTTCATAAAATAAAATGACAGCTTACGGAAATACACTTAGCCCTTACTGAGCACTTAGAGAAGCTCGCGGTGTTAAAGGCATCCGCCAGAGCATAGTAATATCCAACAATCCCAGCACCATTGATGAAAACCAGCAGTTACTTGTAAGATTTCCAAACTTAAGCAACACCGATGTAATTGTGCCCCGGACTGCGCGCCTCTCTTTTAATATCGAATTAAACAGCAAAGATGACAACGCGACCATTTATCCAAATCTCGGGAGAGCCATCGTAAAGAAGACCGTAATTAAAATCAGCGGCAATGAAGTCATGTCCATCGACGACAGCGACATTTATCACTGTTATGTTGATTTGTGGAAGTCACCATCCGAGTGAGTAAACATGGCATATCAAGGCATCGGTAAAGCAAACATGCTAAAACACAGAGTTGGCGCAGGAAACGCAATAGCTGACGAAGACCAGGCCGTCGCTGGAGCCTTCAAGAACAGGTTCTGCATCCCGCTGGACTTTGAACTGCTAGAGACACATATGCCTTTCTACCAAGCGGGACTCGGCGTCAGGCTGGAATATGAGCTAACAATAAGGTCATAAAAGCAACCGACGCCGATAGCAGCTATGTTGTCAGAAACATTTGCTTGGAGTTTGATATGGTCTCAGACAACGAGCTGGTAAGGCAGGTACTTCAGCAGTACAATGGTAAGATGGTTATTTTATATGACCGCATCTTGCGGCATCGAAAACTCACCAGAAACATGCAAGACACGCTTTGGAATATTAAATTAAATGTACCAGCAAAAAGCATGAAAGGTATCCTGATGCTGTTTGGACCAGCACTGAAGAATATTACAACCCAAGTATTAACAAGGTCGAAATGACCAATGAGGGCGTTCCTAACCAACTGTACAGCCAGGGCATGCAATCTTACCAGCAGTGGGATGAAATTAATAAATACTTTGCGCTGACATCAAAGCGCGACAAAGAAACAGACAAAGTAGCGAGAGACTTGTACTTTATCGAGACTACCATGGAAAAGTATTTCAACAACCGTTTTGCGTTGTGGCTTGACTTGCGTTCTACAGATGACAACACATTGCATGGCAGCGGCAGAAGGATCGAAAATGCCAGTGAGGGGATAACGATACAAATTGAAAAGGAGCAAGAATCCAACAAAAATTTATATATTTATCTGTATATAATACAAGATGCCCAAATCAATTTCGAAGATGGAAGATTCAAAGAAGTCGTCTATTGAGTTTCCGAAACACCCTCATTGCTCTATTATCACAGCCAAACCGGATCGGGGTAAACTGAATTCGTGCTTGATTTGCTGGAGAGGGAGTATGCGGATGTGTTTGAAAAAATAGTCATACTTTGTCCTACCATAAAATGGACCAAAGCCTACAAAAACAGGAGCTGGATTGGTGATGTGCGAAACCCCAAAGAAAAAAAACATAACTATAGTAAATCCTGTGATGCGAGATGGAACAGAAGGACTTCAAGAACTGTTGCGTTTGTTTTTTGATAAATTCGCACGCAGACCTACATTGTACATAATCGATGACTGCTCTGCGACAAAAGAACTTACAAAGAAAAAAGACATGCTCTCACAGCTAGCATTTTCCGGCAGACACGCAAAGCAAAGCGTCTGGGTCGTTTCGCAAAGATATATTTCTGTCTTGAAAGACCTTCGAGAGCAAGCAAAATGGGTCTGTATGTTTTACACCAAGGACAGAGATAGTTTTGAACATTGCTTGAGAGAAAATGATGTTGTTCCTGCGGAAGAAATGCAAAAAATAAAAGAAAAATTATCAAAAGTTAAGCACCGTAAACTAATATTAAAAACTGACCAACCAACTGGTTATTGGTTAATGGATTAGCTAAAAGCAAATATAGCAATGCTTAAAGCAAAAAAAAATAGCGCAAAATAGCAATGCTTAAAGCAAAAAATAGCAATACTAAAATGATACTCGAACTAATAACAATTGCTTCTGCTGCTGTAAATATTTCAGTCGGATGCTTGATTTTTTTCATTTATTTTAAGTTAAAATATATTTTCCAAAATATAAAAATGATCTGTTAAAAGATATTCCACTAGATATTCCACTGGATATTCCACAAGATGTGCAAGACTCAAAACGAGAGAGACTATCAGCCATTACAGCCGGAGGTGGAAGTCGTCAATATTTAGGGCGTGAGTTGCAACTCTCAAACATAGATGAAATGACACCACAAGAAGTTGATAAGCTGTACTGCAGATATGAAGCCAGGCTTGGTGCAAGTATGACTATGACGTTGGGCAATTCTTTTATCAATTTATATGTCATGGGGATGTCAAAGTATTTCAATGTGGAAAACCCACCCAAGCTATTAGAAGATCTAGAAGAAGACCCATTTATCAATCATGCTCTGACGAGCGTTTGCTGTGAGCTGTATTACAAGTATGGAATGTACCTGGCTCCATTTACGGCAATGCTAACAACCGCAAAGCATATTAATTTTAACAAAAATAAAAGATTCCATAGAAAAAAATGATGGAGAACCAGGAAATTCAGGAAGCTCAAGAAACTCAGAAAACTCAATATCCCCAGAAAAGTGAAGAACCCCCCCCAAAAAAGAAAAAAAAACAAAAACGTGTCGCGGCTGGTAAAAAAGGCGCTGAAGCCAGATGGAAACAAAAACTGCAAGCCCAGCAAACCCTGGAAGCTGAACAGCCAATCAAAATAACAAAAGAGCCACAGCTACCAGAGCAGCAACCAACAGTGAATGTTTATAAGAACTATAGTCCACTCTGCGTGCTGATCGGAGCTGTAGGCGTTGGTAGTTACATGATTTACGGTAAAAAAACTGAAATAAAACAACCTAAATCACAACCTAAATCACAACCTAAAATACCTGAGATACAAACATCAATAGACTCTTTTGAAATGAGATATATCATGCCGGAGTAGAAACTCTTCTCACTATTGTATACTCAGAAATTGGCAGAAAACTCTTGAAAAGATCTGCACCGAAAGTAGATTTTAATATGGGTGACTTTGGAATGCTTTCTATTGATATAATGCTGGCAATGGCCACGCGCGATATGTTGATTAAGCAGGGTATAATTCCTGCGGATATTATGAAATAATTTCTTTTTTTTTAACCTTTTTTCACGATAAAACAAAATGGCGAGCGCAGTAGCGATGATGATTGGCGGTGCAGTGGTTAATGCCTTAGCGTTCACATGAAGTAATTTTTTATTCTCAAAACTGGGAAAAACACAAGACGCTGAAAAAGAAAGAGAAAGGCATGATAAAGCAGTCGAACAGTTAGAAGCGGCTCAAGCAGCTTGGAGCAAAAAGAGAACACAAAGATTGGATTTAATCAATGAGCAAATACAAAAAGAACATCATGCAGAGCAGACGTTTGACAATGTAGATCAGGCTATGAAACAATACTATTACATTACTGGCAAAAAACTAGACTCACTTCCTCCAGAGCCAAAATTAAGTGATTATTATGCGCCATCCCCGGATCAGCAAAAAAGAGAGTTGTTGTTTATCGTGGCTGGGATGGCAGCAACGGGATTTTTGGCTTATGAGTTGATATAAAAAAAAAACAGGGTTGAAGCCCCGATTTATTTTATTTTTTTAAGTCTTAAAAATTGATATAAAATATGATGGAAAAGATTTACTACAGCCCAAAAGGATTCTGGAAAGGGCTCCCCGCAGTAGAAAAACTAGCAAAAGAAGCTTAAGTCAGTAAAAAGCAGGCGCTTGAATTTTTAAAGAAGCAGGCGGTGTGGCAGATATATTTACCCGCACCAAAGAAAATGATACAGCCCAGGTTTAATGCGGCCACCCCAAATGAAATGCATCAGGCAGATTTGTTGTTTTTGCCGCATGATAAAGTCAACCGCAAGACATACAAATATGCGCTGACAGTCATTGATATTGAAAGCAGATATAAAGAGGCGGAGCCTCTGACTTCAAAAGACAGCAAAGAAGTTGCGAAGGCGTTTGAAAATATTTACAAGCGAAAGCTGAACTATCCCAAGCTACTACAGGTGGATCCGGGCAGAGAATTTATGGGCTCTGTGACACAGCTGATGGCGAAACACAACGTAAGTATCAGACGGGGCAGGAAAGAGATCTACAGAGACCAAGCTTTGGTTGAGCGGTTCAACAGGACACTGGCTGAAAGGCTTTTTGGTTATCAGTATGCGAAGGAATTGGAAAATCCGCACAAACGCAACAGAGAATGGGTAAAAAAATTACCGGAAGTGATCAAAGCCATAAATGCGGAGACGAAAAAAACCCCTCCGGTGAAACAGAAACGGCCTGTAGGGGACCCTTTTTGTCCTGATGCCACTGTAAGATATTTATATCAACCTGGAGAACAAGAATGGGGCGTGCGCCGTGCCACGGACCGGACCCGATATGGAGTGTCAGTATTCATAAGATAAGTCATCACATTGTTCTGCAAGGCATCAGGGTTTATTATTTGATGCCGCCAGCTCCGCAGAGAGGTTTCGTAACAAAAGAACTGCTTATTGTTCCTGCTGATACCCAAACGCGTATGTCGTGATGCCGTCTGGGGCTATCCATCGTTTTGTGTCTAGCGGCGAGAGTGTTGTTTTGTTAATTGTAAGGCCGTAGATCTGGTGCTTTTTGCTTCTCAGCATATTCATTTCGTGGCTGTATGTTTTCCGGTTGAATAGTGCATCTTTGTAGTTTGCAAAGTTGATTTGTTTATTGATGACATATTTCTTGACACCTTTTGCTTTTTTTATCAGCTGCTCATCAGCCAGCAGAATGGAGTACCTCTTGGGACGCAGCCCGACATACTCAGCTATTGGGGTACCTTGACATTCATCCTTCCACTTGCCAATTATTTTTTTGTTTTGCTCACTATAGAGCGGGTGATCCTTGGGGTAATCTGAGAACTCATACTGGGTCCTCATTGTTGCCATGTCGGCATATACATCTGGCGTTTTTAGGTCGACCAGCAGGCTGTCTGTGTCGGTGTACAGCAAAGTACAGTTTCTGCCGTACTTCTGTTTTAGTGTATTGTAATACCAGTCGTACATCAGATGCTTGGATAAGTCCAAGACACACATACCAACATATACTGGTTTGTTTAGTTTCAAGCGAGTCTTGTGTGTATGCAGAGCCGATGATTCATCAGAAAATATGACAGCCCGGTTGTAATTGGGTTTTGCGATTATTTTTCTTATCTGTTCTTTTTCCTTAATGCTACCATCTGTTCGGACAATTTTTATATCTACTCGCTTCCGGAGATTTTCGCAAGTTTTACCGAATACCGAATTGTTCATGAGTTTGTAGAAGTCTTTCTCAAAGGGTGATTTGACTTTTTTCTGAATTCTGTGTTCATGCGAATATATGGTTCCATCCACGGCGCCTCGTTGAATTCCAATATTCTGTAGATTTTCTTGAGTTTCATTCCGAGGGACAGGTAAAGCTGCAGATTTCTGTAATGCAAAACATAATTATTCTTGTCTCTGAGATTCGGGACCAGCTTCTCGGTGTTGAGCATGCTGTTATTTTCAAGTAGGTTTGACTGGTAGTCAGACAACCATTCTTTTTTTACTTTTAATTGCGCCGGGACAAGTGGGTAGTCATTATGCAAGTCATGGAGCTCGGCTGGATATTCTAGGTCTACTTCTAAGATGCAGCCCTGACCTGGTTCATGCGGCGGTTTATCAACCCACTTGAAACCAGAATAAGGTAAGGGCTGACTCATAGCCCAGCCATAGAGATTATTTGCATCGTAATACATGATGTGGTTGTGCTGTTCGTTTGGATTATATCCAGGCACGCCGGGGTTGTTAGCCGTAGCGTGTCTTTTTTAGGTCATGCTGACGCCGCCACGCATCCCTTTTTCTATGAATAGATGCTGATCGTAGTCAGTCAGGAGCTCGAGTTCAATACCGGTGTATTTGAGTAAAGTGTCCCAGGATAAACCAGGGGCTGTATAATAATGCAGCGGATCCAGTTTGTATGCATTTATACAAGTTCTACGGAATGTTTGGAATACGTCTGCCAGCACAGTCACATCTGTTTTTAGATAGAGATCATGGTAATCTCCCAGCGTCTCGCAGCTGAAAGTTTCCCATACTTTCTGGGCATGTTGGTAATCTTTCGGATATACTCTCATCTGTTAGGCTGCTGTGGAGTTTCTCAATGGGCGGCAGCTGAGTCTCCAGGAACCGGTCAAATGAATCCATATATTCGTATGGGTAAACGCCCTTTTGTAATAATATATCAATGTCTGTTGACTTGTTGTTACTGGTTGGGCCAGGAATATCATAACCTTCATCCATTTCTTTTAAGGTGAACTCGATGCCGCAACCTTCTAACACATGGCCAACACTTGATGAGCAACCTTTAAGAATACCGGCAATGTCGGACACATTATTCTTGTAAATCATAAGTCCATCAAAAACAAGAGAAGCAACCTCGATGCATTTTCCATTTAAGTATTCGAAAGCAGCCATCAACGCTTTGTTTTCCAACCGGCACAGTATGTGGTTAATCGTGGATCCTTCCAGATTGGAATTTGTATGTTTTGTTTTCTGTGCATGTTCATACATCTCCGGATTGAGCCGGACAACAGCGTTTATGATACTGCGCATTCCAGTATAATAATCGATGAACCACCGTGGATCATCTGGTTGCGGATTTTCTTGCTTGCCATTAATTATCGCTAGGAGAATTTTTTTTTTGCGTCATCCCGGGTGATGCCGTGGTTCTTCATGAGATCCTGCAACATGGGTTCACGGCGTTTGATGTAATCATCCGGGGCTGCGCAGTTTATCCCGAGTTTGTGACAGTATCAGGAAAGCAGCGTTGGGTGCGCATTTTTCATGTCGAAGTCAAACATGCTGTCTTTGCATATTGTATGGCGGATTTTCCGGCTCATATTTTGAATGCCTAGCTTTTCAGCTGTCCAGTATCGACCAAACCCATGTCGCTGCCGGTATGACATAAGTTGTTCTCCATTCTGGTTTAACATGGAGAGATAATTACGAAGCAAGCTCAGCTGAGTTTCCTTGTCAGTATTTTGTCCATCCTGGAAACTGCTGCCGAGGTCAAACTGGTTGCTGCGATCTAATATGTAGGCTAGCTTACGCTTGTCGACACACTCCCGCAGAAAGATGGGTCGACTATCTTCAGAACTAAAGCTGCCGTAAAGTCTTTTCTTGATTGGCTGGGGATTAAATGTCTTCTGGGTGATTTTAAAGTCATTTTTGTCGGTTGCATCAACTAACTTTGCCAAAGATGATGCCATAAACTGAAAGCTGTCCAGAAATTTAAGTTGACCAACGCTGAAAGAGATGTTTTTTTCTGTGTTGTTTGGAATGCACGATAATCTGCCCGAGATTTTGTCAATCTGCTTCATGATTAAATGGCTGTCATATCCTTTGAGATTGTGCAAAACAACAGGGATGGGTGTTACCCACGGTTTTATAACAAGTTTAAGGTTGCAGAGTTTGTGGGATGGACCTCTAAAGTGGCCTAGGATCCTACAGTGATCACGTACTTTTGGATTATTTTCATCGTTGAATTCTTTCTGGCAGATCCAGCATTGCGTTGCAGACTGGAAATCCATCTCATTTTTCTCCGACATGTTTAAGGGCATCGGATTTGCAAATTTTGCATTAATTCCGACTACTTCCCGTTTCAGGGATTTCAAGAACTGCTCCACGGCATCTTCACCTCTGTAAATTCTTACACCGGATGATGCACCATCATATCTAACAATCTGATATCCGTAGCCGCATGCTTAGTGTTTGTTTTTGATTTCAGATTTATCCCCAGCTGCCACTTGATGCGGTTTTATTATGCTTTCAAAATCGGCATATATGACGAAAGGCACCTGCATCTGTTTATGGTAATTTTTAAACTTTATTTTTTCCCCTGGGGCTGGCATTTCAATCTTAGTTGCTCTGTCGTTGATGCCGTAACATTCATCTTTGTGGCTGATTACTAGGTCTTCACCGGAAAATCCGTAGAGACAGCGGTCGCAGAAGTATATTTTACCTTTGTGTTTGTTCTGGTCGTATAGCAGCCTGGAAAGGTGTTTTACCCAACAATAATGGTAATTGTCTTTCTTGTCATGGAGCAACAGCAGGTTAATCCGTGACATTTCACTCGGCTGCCCAGAAATATGATATGGGACAACTGTCTGCTCATAGCCATATACATTGATGGCGAGATTGTTTTGTTTCTCTACTTTGTAAATTTGTGATACTGGTGTAGGAAATTCAATTCCTTCCATGTTTAAATTGTCTTGTTTTGGATAGCCGAATGGATTGTTGAGATTATTTTTAGCTGGAAATAAAGCTGACCTAAAAGGCCCATCTAAGGCATTCTTGATCTTGATTTTTCACATTTATTATTGCCTTTTTATTAACCAAGACCTCAGGAAGTGGAAAATATGATGAGCCCTTGAGTGGCTCATATTTAGCGATGTTAAGGTACAATGTATTGCATATATCGATCATCCAGCCTGAGCCTTCCTTAGTGAATTTTTCGATTTTCTGCTCAATTGCCGAAACTGCCTCGTCATAAAAAGCGAGAATTTCTTGAGGAGACAATGTGGCGTACTGATTGCTGTAGAATGTTCCCTGTATATTCTTCTTATCCTTGAAAAAGTCAACAATAAGCCCAAACTTCCATTTCAGACCGGATAGTTCTTGCAATTCAGCGGCGAGCTTGTTTTTTTATAATAGTTTTCTTATCTTGGAACATTTTCATGGGGTCTTTGTATCGTTTAACGGAAATTTCATGCGCTCTGAGATAGCCACATTTGGTTTTGTCCACAAGTTTTAATTCAGGCTCAGATTCTTTTGTCATAAAGAATTGATGGAGTTCATTCATGACGTTTTTATGTGACTTTTTGTTTTTTTGGATTTCCCGTTTATTTTTCTTTCGTATACGCCGTTTATTTCGCAGATTTTCAGACTTTTTTTGCTGTCTACCGCTAGGGCAGGCGTTTCAGGCGTTTCTAATGCATTCAATGCCTTATTTAAGGCACTACCGTCGATAACTCCGTTTTCATACAACTGTAATAGTTCTTTGACAGTGTCAGACATAATTTTTTTACTATATATTGCATAATTTTTCCCCTCTAATTAAAATAATTTAATTCCACTCATGGAATTAACCCGCGCAGGATTTTAATTCGGGTTTATTTATGCAAGCATGTTTATCATAAATTGGACCCCCAGTATAAAACACCAAAAATTGAGCTTACCTTGAGCTCTTGTGGTTTGAGGTAGGTTTTTTACTGTCTTGTGGTTTGAGGCAGGTTTTTCAGGCATTGTGTGTAATCTATAAAAAGCCCGATTACGTTATCTTTCAGATAATACCGCGTGACTTAATCATATGATATTTAGGGGATCCCGAGACTAGTTGTGAAATCTTATATTCTGAATCAGGCTAGGAAATTTATTATTTGAAGATGTCTTTTAATGAATTTTGTGCTGATATTGATCAGCTTACTATTTTGTTAAGAGAACGATATCCAGATGACCAACAGATTCGTGACTGGAATACAAAATACTGTGGAGCATATTATAATGTATTAAAAAAACAAATATGGAACCCATCTGACTTGCAGACGGAAAATGAAAACCTGAAACAAAGAATTTGAGCGTTGGAGAGAGAGAAAATGAATCACTGAAACAACAAAGTCAAAAGCCATCTACATCTGGAGCTTATGAGACAAGGAAAACAACGTTGAAACAACAAAAGTTCGACAAAATTAAACAACGCGTTAAACAATCATTTTCTGAAGACAGACGGATTTCTGGTGAATTTCAGTTTACCACATCGGGGATAGGAGAATGTGTCGAAGCGTTGAAAACTCTTGATAGATGTATAGACAGTGATCAACGGAATATAATTTTGAATTCAGCCAACAAGGGACATGTTCTGAAGGACCTTAAACAGTTTTCAAAAGAAACGGGAAAGGGTTTTTGCAGGAGTTGAAAAGTCATGGTTTTCATTATTCATTGTCATATTGTAATTTTTTTAATTATTTTTTTTTTTTGATTTTGCAAAAACATGTTAACATTCTGAAGTCTTCTTTGCCAGTTCGATTTATTCAGTTGAATTTCGTCACCAGATATTGTCAAGGTCACTGAAGAGGCTTTATTAGCCGAAACTACGTAGTCTGGCCCATGTTCCTTCTTGTGAACGTATTCTCTGCTCTTGAAGGAACTCTTTAAGATTTCAATTCAATAGCCATTTGCTTATTTATAAGAAGGACTAGCAAATGTTGATGTATTGTATGGTATCACTCAACTTATCCTTTACTCCACTGATATATATTTTGCACGTGTTTGTGTTTCGTTTTGTAATCATGGCAACACTTTGACTGTGTATCCGGTTTTATCACAAAATATCAGGAATTCAAATGCATCAAAGTTTCAGGGGCAACGACATTGATATAAAATGATTGTATGGTATTAATACCTCATATTAGCACTTTCAATAACAATAAAGAAAAGGATTATACCTCTTCAAATACTTGAAATATGCCGTGTAGACTCTAAGTACCATAACGCACTTGATATTTTAAATTATGCAAATGTATGTTCATCCAGCCTGCTTGAAACTAAAAGGTGAAAGAATTTTTTTCTGGTCCAGAGCGGGACACAATTTATAATTGGATATAATTGTAGTAATGAATTTTCAAGTAGCTAAATTATGCAAATGTATGTTCATCCAGCCTGCTTGAAACTAAAAGGTGAAAGAATTTTTTTCTGGTCCAGAGCGGCCCTATAATGTAGACCAAAGTTTTCTGATGTAAGAATGAAATTAAAGCCGTGCGTCTGAAAAATAATTGATGAAAAAACATATTCAAATTTCGGTCTTTGATCCGGTCTAATTAGCTTTACATGAAGAAAAGTCGATCAGCAAACTTCTTTTAACTTGTGAAATGATTTATATCACTGGTGCCGAATTGAAAGACAATTATCTTATGATTGTATAATGCCAATTAGTAAATTAATTTCGGTGTGTCTCGAAATTTCGATTTTGCTCAGTAGTTGCTCATTAACGATTGTTTTTGCGAGACAAACAGCCACACTAAGTATCTCTCTCTCTCTCTCTCTCTCTCTCTCTCTCCATGTCTCTCTCCATGTCTCTCTCTCTCTCTCTCCATGTATCTGTAATCATTTGTCTGAATTCGCCTTAAAATCAGTAGTATGCTAGCAAAACGGTTTAAAATTTACTACTTCTGTTTATTATGAACTTTATGAAATTGTATTATCTAGTTGTCTTTACATTAACAAGCTAATGATTTATTTATTGTCTTTTTTTTTCTTTTTTTTTCTTATTTTTGTAATGTTATTTTTCAGTATCTTTTTTTTTTATTTATTTTTATTTCTCAATTTCTTTGCAAGGGATGCCTGCTTCGGTACATAAGAAGAACTTTATTTTTGCTTAATTGTTGTTTGGGTTTGAAAATAAACATTCGGCGGACTTTAGATGTAGTATAGTTTTCTTAGTAAGAACCAGAAAACTGTATACTTTTGTAGCGTTAAATTGTTTTTCTTTGTTGGCTTTTTTTTTCACAGACGGTCTTCATGTTAACACGTCTTTGTTTTCTCATATGTTTAAGGTGAAAATACTTCAAGAAGGCTCAAATTCGATTAATACTCTTTGTCGATTTATGTAACTGGGGTATTCATCGTTAAATAAACAATACAAATGACACGGCACGCGTCCACAGTACCGTGTCGCAGTAAATGAGCCATGACATGACAAAACAAACAAAATGACATGTGCGACCAGCGAAGACTCAGATTCGCCCATTCTGGTTAGAGTCTCCGTTGTCCGCGTAAAAGGTAGCGTAGGGTCTCAACTACCTACATGCTGACAGCGAAGACTCATCATACTTGGCTGATGCCCAGACTGATCTGGGTCTTCGCTTAGCGCTCATGCCACTTTGTATATTGTGTTTTGTCGCGGTCAAATATTTATTGTCTTGACGAAGGCAATATGGGAAAAGACCATTTTCACATTGTTTCCGCCCATGCGCCGCACATCAAATAACGCGTCTTATCTCGATAAATTGCGAGATTTTACAAACATGGGGTAAATGAAACGAATGACAATTTACCTTTTATTTTCTTATTATTACATTGAAATTAATAATGTGAATGGCTTGAGATTAATATATAATACTCAAAACTATATGTCAGAGCGTGCAGAAAAAATCATGAAATAACTGATGATGGATGGATGGATGATTTGTGATTTTACGTCCTGTTCAACAGTATTTCAGTCATATCAAGACGACGGCAGAGTGATTATGAAAGGCTGTGTGCAATGTAACCCCTTTTACGGTAAAAAAGATTCTCGCCTCAAGCGGGGCTCGAACCAGGGTCCGCTTGATTAGTAAGCCAGCGCCTAACTCACTGAGCAACCGGGACTACTCTGAAATAACTGTTTTAAGTTGAAATGAAGGAATTAAAATACATAATTTTTATCTATTTGCTTTGACATTAAGACAGCGCCTAACTCACTGAGCAACCGGGACTACTCTGAAATAACTGTTTTGAGTTGAAATGAAGGAATTAAAATTAATATTAAAAATTTATCAATTTACTTTGAAATTAAGACATCAAATATAGAACATTTGTTTATTTCATTGATTAACCCATTTATGCCCAGTGGAATGTTCTATCCCTATCAAATGAATGGGTCCATATGTCAGTTAAGGGGTGTCTGCTTTAGTTTATTTTTATCATTTTTATAGGAGAAATACCTATTTGTGTAATGCAAACAGTGTAGAGCTTGTTAAGACGCCGTGTTTTCCTGCGTCTGCTCTTTGTCTGCACTGTTTGCCTATGCTCTATATATGGGACGCCAGGCAGTAATGGGTTGATTTATTTACCACCTGGTTACTTTCATATACTCTTCGATTTATTTCTTTATTTATTTTTTCACCGAAGTACAAACTTAAAGAAATCATATTGTTTGTTTGTTCGGTCGGTTTGAAATTCCAACTACGATACGAAATAGAGACTCAAATAATGAACTAATCCTTTAATCACAGTATATAAGTTGTCCTCTATCGTATAGTTTTAGAATTTTCCCCTACCCCCCCCCCCCACCACCACCCCCACCCCCCCCCCCGAAAAAAATAGAAGTTGAGTTGTAAGACTCACTCATGTATTATCCCTTCCCATTCTACCGAAATTAGATTTTTCATCAACTGACTCGGGAATGAAATTCAGTTAAAGCCATAAAGTTCAAACTTTTATCATGACGGAGATAAGAGTATTTAGCCTTAGGGATTAATTTGACACCTGCGATCCGGAGATTCTACCTGTATAGCTGTAAGAAATCAATGTTCAGTATCAAATACGAATATTCTGCCAGATGCATACATTCTAATGCACTTCCGTGTGTAACGCGATGTCCGATTGGAAAAAAAGTCAAAAATTATGTCTCCCCCGAAAGGTGTCGGAAACATTTTTTGCCCTTGTCGTCTGTCCGTATGTCCGTCACAAATCGTGTCCGCTCAATAACTCTGTAACCGATTGAGTTAATTTCACGAAACTTGGTACAAATATAAGGCATCATCAGAGGACATGCAGAGAGCAAGACCAGTAACTCCAGGCCACCTACATTTTTTACGGAATTATGCCCCTTTAAAAATTTTATTATGGAAATCGTGTCCGCTTAATTAACCGATTGAGACAATTTCACAAAACTTGTTACAAATATAAAGCATCATCAGACGACGTGCAGAGAGCAAGACCCGTAACTCCACCTACATTTATTTATGGAATTATGCCAATTTGTAAATTTTAATATGGAAATCGTGTCTGCTCTGTAACTCTTAAGCTATATGAAATATTTTCATGAAACTTAGTACAAATATAGAGCAGCATCAGATGATGTGCAGAAAAACAAGAGCGGTAGCTCCTCCTACGTATTTAATGAAATTATGCCTCTTTGTAAATTTATGCCCTCGCATCATATGATGCCGGGGCATATAGCATTTCGGTTGTGCGTACGTGCGTACGGGAGCACATTATTACTTTCGTCCGTCTGCACGTCCGTACGTCTTAACGTACGCACGTACGTGATCCTGTTAGACTCAGGTTAAAATTTTTGTAAGCGGTAGATTTCAGGGTTCCTTTTATTGTAGCAACTTGAAATTTTGTATGAGGATATATATTAAATACAACAGGAATACACAAGAATTAGGGCCGACTGATCCATATGCCACGGTCCACTGACTTCGGACTTAGGCTAATTTTGCAAGGTTAAGATTTTTGTTAGAGGTAGATTTTAGGATTCCTATTATTGCAGCAACTTGAAATTTTGTTAAAGGATTAATATCTATAAGTATAACAGAAATGTGCAAGAATCAGGTATGATGATCCAAATGTCATGGTCCACTGACTTCGGACTTTGGTCAGTTTAGCAAGGTTAAGATTATATCTATAAGTACATCAGGAATTTACAAGAATCATGTTATAATTATAGGTTATTGAATTTATATTGTGAAATATTCGGCACGAGTTCATATGGCGAAGGACGCACGAGCTTGCGAGTGCGTCTCCGCCATATGAACGAGTGGAGAATATTTCACAATATAAATTCAATAACCTTTTTATTATATACCTTTGATACAAATCTACAAGTTTCACCAGAGCTCTGTGTGTACGAAATCAAAATATTATATCGGTAGAGCAACCGCATTTTGTTTTAAATGTGAAATAACATTATGCCATTTCGTGTCTTCATACTCGCTAAAAGCCACGCCTGATGGCGCGAAAGTATATATGACGTTACGTTATTGGACGTGACGTCAGTAAACAAACGCTGATGTTTACAAGAACTGAGCGCCATTTTCGAGTCTTACTCTCAGCAGCTCTGAAGAAAATCTCCTTTATTATCGCAGAATAGTAAATAAAAGAGTGACCGATCAAAGGTAAACTATATTTAATTGTCTGTTATGTAATTAATACACCTAAACCAAGACTAGTGTCATTATTCTACTCCTTTTTTGAATTGCAGTCGACGACAAAATGGCCGCCAAACTTTTCTTCTTTCAAAACAAAAGTAGTTCTTGGGAACGTGACTCCTTAACTCCGTGCAATATGCACTTGACTCCGTGCAATATGCAGAAAATATTGCACGGTTACTCTAATGTAAAGTGAATGGGGAACTTTTTAGGTATATAATAATGATCCATATGCCATGGTCCATTGACTTCGTTTCTAGCCAGCTTCCGTTTTGGCCATACAGTGACTCTGAAACTGTATAAGGCTGTTGTTTATGTCACATTTCAAACGTTGAAGTCCTTAAGATGACCCAGCTAATTTTCGTTTGGCTGCACCCCAGAGTGGACAAAGTTTTATGGTATCATTTTAAAGGTATGAATGTCAACTTTCAGAATCAGCTTGTCTTCTACTTGTGGAGGTGTCCGTTTGGGTTGTAGACATGTTTATGTAAAGATACCCTCTGTCACCTTTTTGGTCGTCAATATAACTAAAATGCTAATATGTAAATGTTGTAAATACTGATCAGAGCCTATATCGTATATATAATTGAGCCGCGACTCGACAAAACCAACAATGTGGTTGTGCGCCCAGCGCAGACTCAGATCAGCCTGGGCATCCGCCCAGTCTGATCAGAGTCTTCGCTGTTCGCATGAAGGTAGCTTAGACCCTTAGCTACCCTTTGAGCACTTAACAAAGTGTCTAGTCATACTAGGTGGATGCCCAGACTGATCTGAGTCTGCGCTGGGCGCACAACCACATTGTTGGTTTTGTCGTGTCGCGGCTCATATAGAGATTATAACAGATTCTATTCTCAAGGCGGAGCTCTAATAGGTAGTATTTGCAGAATGTCCTGTCAAAATGGCGTTGACTAACATCTGTTAACCCTTTGACAGCTTTGCTTAAGCCTGTAAATTACATATGTTACCTGTGAAAGTTTCCATTCTATTAAGTTATAGCAGCTAAATCAATTTGTTTTGTTTCCTGCCAGCAGTTGCTCATTGAACTATCTTTAGAAATTGGAAAAATAAAAATTTGCTTGATTTCTTTTGTTATGGAGTGGGGCTAATTCAGTCATATGCCGATTGCTTTACAGTGGGAACGCGTATCCATGGCGGAGTGATATTTTTATACAGATAGCAACCGAAAAACATTCTAAATTTCTGGAAGTCAGATTCAATCGACGAACGTGTCGCCATTTCAGTGCTGCTTTGTCGGCGAATCAAATTACACACAGCCGAAAATAATATATGGTTTTATTCCTTACACCTTTATGTAATTCTTTATGCCTTTGAGGGCAGAACTAAACACCGCGATATTCGGCAATCGAACGTTTTACGCGATCACGTAGAGGCGTCTCTTTTCCGTCAACTTCAGCAGCAATTTTAAAAGTAAATCGACTTTCTCCCGTCGGCGGACATATGACATGAAAAACCATGGTGTCTGCCCTTTCTCCATGTAAAAATTCAAGTAATTCGGTGTTTGGGACAATTTCCTTTGCAAAATAATGTTAAGGCCCTATGCATTTTCTCAACAAAATGGCGGATAATTTACCTGATCGGTAGCGATTGAAGTTAGACAGTTTTGTCAACAAAACAGTCTGTAATAAATTCAACTCCCACGGAGATTTTCTTGAATCCTGATATTCGACACCCGACGAGGAACGCAACTTTCACATCGATACACAACTTATTTTTTTCTCTTCATTATTCAGAAAGTTTGGACAAATAAAACTGATCTGTAGCCTACACCATAAAGAATGTAAACAAATTGATTTTTGACAGTTGATGTGTGACGCAACAACTAAACTAGCGTCAACCGGTTCGGCTTTCGCATTTACTAGCTTAAAAGTTATAACACCGGTAAGTTGTGGTCAAATAATTGGGGT
This sequence comes from Ctena decussata, assembly GCA_963989385.1. Classification (NCBI taxonomy): domain Eukaryota; kingdom Metazoa; phylum Mollusca; class Bivalvia; order Lucinida; family Lucinidae; genus Ctena; species Ctena decussata. The sequence goes on along the minus strand of OZ022510.1, from coordinate 13,515,563 downwards.
TGCTAGAAAAAGTAATTTTGCCATCCAATTAATCCTGCACGCGCCAATATGTCAAAGCCACTCCCACAACCTACACAACCACCCTGTCCAACTAACACCCCCGACCTCCCCCCTCCACCCCTGCAGCCCCCCCCCCCCCCGCCACACACACACAAATCTTTTTTTTTTAAGAAAAGAAAAATATAAATGATGTTTAACAAACCTCAAATACTTGCAGAGCTGCAATGACTGTAAATCCTTGGATAAAAAGTGCAGTGTAGACCTGGGTCAGACTACTCCCAAAACAGCAGTCTAATCAGGGTATGCACTATTTTATTTTCCAAGAAGTTTTGACACACTCAGATGGTAAAAGTGGCATTATTTTAGGACAATTGCAGTATTAAATGGAGATTTGGTTTCAACTTTAAGCTAGGAAATGACACAGCCACACACACACACACACACTCCTCACTCCTTTAAACTCCTTATGAGTTCAGACTAAACTGAAACGCAGCATATCTACTGTAAGATGAGCCTTTAGGCATTAAAACTGCAGTTTGCATCTTTTATGACATATGTTTTGAACCTGCTTAATGAGGAGTTCTAATGAGGTGTCACAACATAAACATTTATAATGAAATGCCATGTTTGTCAAATACAAGCATATGGGGTGGGGGGGGGGGAGTGGTTGTCAGCTCTGGAATACCCTTGGTTCATAAATTTAGACGCCAGTGTGTTTATATAGTTCTCAGTGATCTTTTTTTTAGAGATTTACTCTAACTGTTGCCAAAATTCTCATGGAAACATGGAAATCTGTAAGGTAGGGGCAAATCTTATGCAAAAATTGTATAATTTAAGAATGAATGGTACCTCTGAGAATGGAGATGATTTTCCCAAATTTTGGCTAAATGAGACATATTTCTCTAATATGATTCTGAGTTAGAGTAACAAAAAAAAACAAAAAAAAAAACAGCTGTCCAGCAAACTTGATTTAATATGTAGCAAAATCTATGGACTCACAACCGTAATCCATTTGTTTTTTTTCTAAGATATAATAATAGGATATGATCATGATTAAACAAAATATTATACATGAAAAAAGGTAAATAAATAAGAGGCCAATATTTGGTGAATCAAAATGGAATTATTTTTTATCATTTCTCTTCAAGTAATATGTGCATTGTATATTGTGGTGTCTCACTGGTGCTTTGGGTCAAAAGGAACAACTTTTAATAAAATTAAAGATTCCACAAATATCAACTGAACAATTATCTACTATATAGGTATTGTACATGAATAAAGCTCTAAATATATTCACATGCAGTCTGGCCTTGCCTTTAAGTGTTTTCCATAAAAATGTAAAAAGATAAATATATTTATAAATAAGAAATAATTAAAGTGATGGGCAATATAAGAAAAAAATGTTTCTGGGGACATTTCCACAAGTGATGGTTTTATGAAATGATTTTACAAGATTTCACAAAATTATTAAGTAATTTCCAGAATTGCTTTCAAATACTGGAAATTATTCTGGAAATTCTATCTTATTCAGCCATAAATATACATATGTTGTGATCTATTATTAGAACCATCTTGCTGAAGTGGTTCAAATGAGGGAGCACAACAGGTGTTCATGAAGCCCATTAATGCTGGTGCAATATTTATAATGGGACTGTGTTTTTAATTTTTCATCCTAACATATCTGCATACTTAGGACAAACACATGATAAAGTGCTGGATCTAGCAGTCAGCAGGGTATTCATTTTTTCTGTGTATGGACACTATGGTCTATATTATAAAGATCTTTCTGACATAATCCTCTGTGATCAATGAAATGGCTTCTTTAGGGGTGTGACCTTGGGTTTGGGGGGAGGGGGTGTAGACAGGAGTGGGCTTTCCCTCACTCAACTGCACTCCTTTACATTCATGGCTATCAGCCAATGTCTGTCATCAAGGTTTTCTGTCTATTAACTGATAGTTTACTCTTACTCTCTTGATAGGAGGATTTTCAATTTACATAGATCTAGATATATAATTTGCAAATTTGTAAAAGTTTCTTTTAGTTGGGTTAAATGGAATAAAAATATGGGTTTTTTTTTTCTCAGTTTGTGGTATTTCTATTGGTATATTTTGAAGCATTTTAATTTGTAATGGGATTCATGCTAAAATATAATTTTTGGCATTTAATTTTACTGAATATATTTTTCATGTTCCCCCCCCCCCCCCACCCCCCAACCACCAACCCCATCCTCCCGTAAAGGAGTCGGCCCATATTTCATCTTGTTTGACATTTAAAGAGGACTGTTTTAGTTTGTTTCTTGTAAAACGGTTTAAAACCAGTTCACATGAGACTGAAGAGGCGACTATCATTTTTTATGCACTGTGGGCCCGGGCTCTTTCTGTTTTTTTTTTTTTTTTTTTTTTTGGAATCTCACGAATAGGCGAAGCCTGGAGCACTTGAGCCATTGTACTCGTACGTATGCAGTTGTAACTGAGCTGGTTGCACGAGATTTGACTTTCTCACCATGTGGCTGTATGTGTGTGCCTGTGGGGTAGGGGTGGAGATGCACAGGAGCCTGAGGAGGAGTGTTTTTGTGGCGTTGGGTGGGGTAAGGGGGGGGGGCTGAAGGCGAGGTTGTCAGCTCTTATAAACAAATAGACACTTACAATTTACAGTATAATTCATTCTTTCCTTCCTTCTCTTAATCTTTAAGAGCTCAAGAAAGCAAAAAAATATTGTTGTTCCGCTAAAGGTTATCACGTAAAACATCCAAGAGAGCACGCGTGCTACGCGTGACGTTTAACTTACGGAATTTCCAACACCCATGATATTGATCGATTTCTGCGTAAACAGATCTTCTCCTGCCGTATTAACTAGCATGAATGACGACGAGTATCTCAACTATGAAATTTTCACAATGTCCCCGAAATCGGTTTTTGGGACAATTTTCTTTGCAAAATAATTGATCGCAGAGTTTTGGGGGTTTCGGTTTATACGAACTGGGTGCATCAGATTGTGACCATTAATTTCTATTTTTGGAAGTTTACTGGAGTCGTGCAATGAGTTCAAGCTCACAATAATAGCCAAAAGATTTCCCTGATTCGTGTTCCTAGTAGTGTCAGTCATCGTAGTGACAATAACAAGTGGCATAAATAGGTGCAGTTTTTACTGAATTTTCGCCGCCATTTTGTTGGGGATTATTTCTTTGTGCGTAGACGACTGCTCAGAAAATGAATTACTCAAATGTGATGAGTCTGCGTTCCCACTGTTATTTGAATTATTTTCATTAAATATATGTTGTGGAGACTCACTGATAACTTTACCAAGGGTAGTGAAATGAATGCCCTTAGCATACTTCAGGAAACTTAAAAATGTACCTGATAACTGTTGATCACAGTGCACGATGACAATGCAGATATCCTAATTTATCAGTCTGATAGTACTGACAGCGAAAGAAATGTACTGTCAAATATGGATTAAAAGGACAAAAAAATGGGAATATTCTCAAGAAAAACCTTTCCAGGAGTAAAGGAGTGTGGAGAAGACAATAAAAGTTAACGGACGGACGTAAATACGGACGGGTAGACAACGCTTCAACATTATACGTCCGCTCTCACGACTGGGCAGATAAAAGAAAAGATCACATTGAGGCCTTAGGTATAAAACATATAAGATGGCAAACAACATCTTAATAAGCCGCGACAGGACAAAACCCACAAAATTGCATGTGTGAAACGCGAAGACTCAGGTCAGCCTGGGCATCCGCCCAGTCTGAGAAGAGTTTGCTTCGACATGGAGGTAGCTTAGACCCTTAGCTACCCTTTAATGCACAGCGGAAATTCTGATCAGTCTTTGCTGTGCCCACTTGCCACTTTTTTTTTGTCGAGTCGCGGTTATTTCGCTCACAAAACAAATGCAGGAAAAGCCTAGTAATTGATTTAAGGTTGGCTATATAAAGGGGAATGCGTACAGATCATGGAAAAAGAATTGTTCCAGACCTTTAGGAGAAAAGTTTTTCATTTTTAGAGCATAATCCTTTGGGAAGTGTATTGATAAACGCAACGGAAGCATTGTTTAAATAAGCTTAATGATATAGACAGATGTAGTAATAGGTATCAAATTTGCATTTTGTTATAAAATTTCAATATTTGTAAGGACAAAGCAATAGTTTTAAATAGTTCGTAACTGCTGCACAAGTACATTTGAAGCATATACCAATATTTTCCAAATTGTTTTATTCCGATACAATAAAGACTCTTCGAAGAAACCAAATCTTGTAATCTTGACATAAATTTGTCAAGAGGTACACTTTTTTACTATTAAGTATAATTGCTTAAGATGGCGATTGCGAAAAATAAACAATGAAATGGACTTTATGAAAAGGTTTCCTCTTTTAACTCAGTTAATTTACTTAAACATTTACTTAAGCATTTACGTGTAGCATTCCCTCAAGTATTTCCACCATCCCGACTTTGTTACCGAGCCATACGCATTTTGGCGCGAAAAGAATCAGTTTTTGTGCTCGCGTGGCGGTAAAGCCAAGTATTATTGGCCCGAAATTAAAATAGATACCAATTCACAAATTTGAGATTTTAGTTTATAGCTTAAAATCCCAAAACGTATCACTTCAGTGAAGCCCATTTTATATCGGTCAGTGAATATACCACAATACCGTGCGCGACGTCAAACTGTTAGTCTCAAAATCATTGTGTGCGTTTGATAAAGGGACGGACAATTACCTTCATACTAAGTATAATGACACTTTCTTGAGACTAGATCTAGTGATAAAATGTTACTTAACCCCAAAAGCAGTTATTACACTTTGTCAGTACATTTGTATTTTAAAGGGCTACTGTACTGTTTTTCAACATGCATTGAGATCACTGGAAATAACTGGTATTGTTTTGTCTAAAAGAATGTCGAAAACTGCAAGGAAAAATTCCAAATGGTTAAAAAGTTACAAGCAATTTAAATTTTAATTAGCTGAAAAATATGCAAGGACTCTTATGACGACGTCATTTGAGTCATTCATATAATTTAAATTTTAAAAAAAATTATATTTTATATTTTTTTACACGTTTTTTCCCTAAAATATATTAAGTGTGACAAGTTACATCATGTCATGAAAAGAGTTTGAAAATTTTGCATCAGAATATGGTAATAATAACTGGAATCCAAATCACATTATGCAAGTAAAGCTGTAGAAAAGAAAAAGTGTGTGTGGGGGGGGGGGGGGGGGGGGGGGGGGGGGGCTTAAAATCTAATTTGCATAAACTTTAATTGTCAATAATTACAGTTTGTGTAGGAATATTTTGATGGGGTTTTCAGCAATCTGTTTCTCTCATAAATATCTGTTAATTGGGAATATTTCTGGAAATAGTCAAAACACAGTTTAGTAGCCCTTTAATTGGGCTGTACCACGCTTAACTTTAATATATGTGAAAAGAATACCCAGATCAGACTGCACCAATGTGCAGGCGTAACAGAGTATGTCACGTCAACAAGAAAGAGTTTACTGGTATCATGTCAAGTTAAATACTGATCTAAGTCCAGGATTTTCGAACATGTGTTCGTTGCATCTTCTTTTGTTTCTGCGCACGTGCATTTAGATAGAACAGGATTTCTCTAATACAACTAACTACATTATTTACATAATTAGCTGGAGGGACGAACGGTGCCCCGTTACTGCGGCTATGGATACGTTCCGCGGAGTGGCAGGGGATAACGTTGTTACGAGACTCGAAATACACACATATGCAATATGCTCACTATCATGTCGGTAACCCTAGCATGCCCTCCCCATCCACACCAATATGCGCAAAAATATCTGACAAAACATATTATCTTTTAAGGCAACAGTACTTACTGAGTCTCCCAGCCATCTTCTTGACTGGCTAAATCAATAAACTGGTTCAATACTTTACATTTCTTTCATTTTTGTATTTAATCCTGTAAGAGGAATGGAAAGTTATAGAGATTAAAGCGTTGGAAATCCTAGCTTGACGTAGTGCGTTGTTTTAGAGGAGTCCACATCTCGATTTATCATAGTTTTATCCGCAATCTTTTGTTTCCTTGATTATTCATTGAAGGCTGAAGGTTCACGCGGACAAAGCTGAAGCCAAGTTGGTGAAAACAACATATTTCTTGGATTAAAGGTGAAACTGATGCGTTTCCTTGTCACATCCAAATTTCTTTATGCCTGTGAGGACGAAGAAGAAGAGGAGGGCAGAAAAAGAGGTAGGAGATAGTGTTACAGAGTGGGCAGAGATGGGCTTTGTCCGCACTACTAGGCAGCAGAAGACTGGACTACGAGGAAATGTGGTGTTATAGGCAGCTGAATAAAAAACTAGGTGGAATGGAAGTGTTGTAGGCAGCTGAAGACTGGGAGATAATGTTACAAGGTGGACAGAGATAGAATTTGTCAACACTGCTAGGCAGCTGAAGACTGGACTAGGAGGAAAGGGAGGGTTGTATGCAGCTGAAGACTGGACTAAAAGGAAAGGGAGTATTGTGGGCGGCTGAAGACTTGGCTAGGAGGAAAGTGAGTGTTGTTGGCAGCTGTAAACTGGACGAGCTGCACAGGGAATATTGTAGGCAATTTATGACTGGTGTAGGAGCAAATGGAGTATTGTAGGCAGCTGAAGACTGGACTAGGGAAAAAGGGAAAGTTGTAGGCAGCTGAAGACTGGAATAGGAGGACATGAGAAGCTGTAGGTAGCTGAAAACTGGATAAGATGCAAAGCGAGTGTTGTAGGCAGCTGAAGACTGGTGTAGGAGGAAATAGAGTGTTGTAGGCAGCTGAAGACTAGGAGGAAACGGAGTGTTGTAGGCTGCTGAAGACTGGATTAGGAGGAAAGGGTGTGTTGCAGGCAGCTGAAGCCTGGTCGAGGTGCAAAAGGGAGTATTATAGATAGCTGAAGACTGGACTAGGAGAAAAGGGAGTGTTATAGGCAGCTGAAGACCGGATTAGGAGAAATGGGAGTGCTGTAGGCAGCTGAAGACTAGACTAGGAGAAAAAGGAGTGTTATAGGCAGCTGAAGACTGGATTATGAGGAACGGGGATTGTTGTAGGCAGCTGAAGACTGGAATAGGAGGAAATGGAGTAGTGTTAAGTCATCATCGGCGCCCCCAACGACTTTCAAGGTTATGGGATAGTCTAGAGATTCTACTCGATAGGTGAACTGAACAGCTAATTAAATGATTCGAAACATTGCAGAAGCTCAGTGCAAGGCTTTGGATCCATTAAAATCATGTTAAGCATCACCTTCCCCAAATCCCACCCTCCCAATAATTTATTACTGACTATTCCAAGGCAGCACCTCTGTTCTGGTTCCTTACTGTAGCTTGTTCGTTTTGTCCATGTCGGTATTTTCGTTCACTCGAGGTGTTCATACGATAAGTTTAGAGAATACCATGTTAGTGTCGTTTGATATAAAAGTTATCAAGCGAGACTAGAAACAGCGTAGGGATGGCGAGGCTTGCCGAGCAAGTCCTACTTGTTTCTGGTTCAGCCAAATAAACTTGACATCAAAAGACACTTACGTGGTTTTCTATTTATCATGCATCATGAAAATATTTGAAAAAGCGTAAAAAAGACAAACAAATGAAAACCAACTACAGTTTTCATCGACCTTTCTGATGTCGCGAATGCGTTTTGACGTAATTCGGTGACGTCATATGACCAATCGAACGTTGTTATCAGAGCCAAAGTCAGTATGTAACCAATTGTCTTCATAAATCGGCTTTAAAGACATCGCTTGCGCAAGCGCAGTTAAATAGTGACTTGATATCACAATATGTTATCATTCCCCTGTTATCTGGTGAAGTTTGCAGCAGATTCATGATAAACCGTGCTTTCGTATGGAAATACTTAACTTCCGGTTTTGAGGGCAGGCTATGGGGTTTAACTGAATCAATTCCGGAACATTGTCTTTTGTTTTACATGTACTTTTCAGTGGAAGCATTTTCATATTTTGTCTCCATTCACAATAGGGATAAACTCTACAAGAACAGAATTAGCTTCTCTAGGACTGGCATATAATTATTAAAACCAAAGTACGTCTGACTCAGCTATATATTACTGTTCGAAACTGATAGCTGCCGCTTTATTTCTAATTGTTATCAAAAAGAAAAGGAAATAAATAAAAGAAATCGGGCTGATTCATATCTACATGACTAGTGGCATTTCTTTCCTGTGTCTTAAAACAATATAGCTTAAGTGTCTAGTTACTTTCAGATTAAAGATAGTAAAGTTCGCTGAGTCCATTTGGGCATGCGGGTGCGAGTTCAAATCCCGGCAAGTACCTTCATTCTAAAGATAATCATATAGCAAACTTTAAAAGGCAGTAACAGCGCGACTCATGAAAGGCTGACTGTGTCAAAGTAACAACCTACATTATAGCGCAGGTGTAGGAAATATTCATTCGACAGCCATTTTTAAGAAACCCTGAAAGATTTTCCATAGGTATGTAGGATGATGCTGTGTCCATTGCGCGGTTATTCATCTTGGCATTATTATAGAATTTATGTCAAGGTGTTATGTAATTCAGTTCTGATTAACAGAATGAATACAACGCGCTATCTGAAGCTTACACGCACATATAAGTCAGACAAATAGAACGTGGCTCTTTAAATAGAGGATCTTACATGAGTGCTCATGTATTACTGAATTTATTAAAGGAGTTGGGGAAAAAATAAGATGCGAGGCTATGCCGAGCATCTTATTGGTTTTCGCCAGCAAGTTTAAAATATACTCAATATATAATACAGGAGCACGAATGCAAGATATGATACTAAAATTGCATTTTATTAGCAAATTTTTCACTAAAACGTCGCGATTTCGCCATAAGTCAACCCGACGATTTTATGGACGTCAACGTATAACGTTACAACGTCATTTGCATATTCAATCCACCAGTGGATTGTTGTTTTTAATGCATGGCTTTATTATACTCTCAGATGCGACGTCTATGATTAAAGTGAGTTATTATCAAACACTTTACTACAATTTTTGATGCGGACATCTGTACAGATCTCTGTAATGAAGCGTTTGCAGATATAGTGGGATTAACTCTAAGAGGAAAGAATCTGCGCCTCCAGTCATATTCTTCCCTGTAAGAGTATACATCTATTATAGGAAGGGCTTTGTCCTTATTGGCAGCAAATAGGAAGTCACAAAAAGTTGTTACCCTTTATAAAGAAGGAAAGAAGAACACAGAGGTTTACCCATTCACCTTAATGTCATCAAAAGCTACTTTTTACCAGGATATCAAAATGATACTACAGTTTTGAGGGTAATTCAAAGATAATGGTCTTGTTTCTCAATGAATCATATGATGTGACCCCTCATTTGAACCATCTCAGCGAGACGGTTCTAATGAGTTGTCAAAAATGTTTCTATGGAGAAATATGGTAAATCATCTTCCCAAACACCTTAATATCATTCAAACAATAAATTATCCTGAATTTAATTTTATTATCAATACAGTCATCAATACCTAAAGATAGCACAAATCTGTTCTCAAATAAAATACTATTATAGCAGTGCCCCAGATAAGGTAGGGTTTTGGGGGAAATGCAAAGGTATTTTTTCTCATTTCTCCATCAAAACATATGATGTGACTCCTCATTAGAACCGTCTCGGCGAAAGAGTTCTAATGAGGGGTCAAAAATGTTTCTATGGAGAAATATGGAAAATTATCCCTCAATTATCCCTGTTACCCCTTCTTATCTGGAACACTGAATACAGGCATCAGTTACTAAGATAGCACAAAACTGTTCTCAAATAAAATACTTAGTCTAGAGCATTGCTCGAAATATTTAAGGTGGGTTTTAAGGATAATTCAAAGGAATCATGTGGTCATGTGATGTTACCCCTCATTTGAATCGTCTCAGCGAGACGGTTCAACTGAGTAGTAACAACATACGTTTGTTTAGGTGGATCCCTAAATAATCCCTGTTACCCCTTTGAATCAGGCGCACTAAAAAAAGTCATCAAGAAAATATGCTGCAATAAAGCACTAGAATAAAACAACACTTAAAGACAAAGATGATACATTAAAACTGTGACATGCAATTTCTAGCGGGACTTTTAAGGGTGAAAGTACCCCATTTATTTTCAATGTTTCATATCAACACTATATATTTAGACAGTAACATCAGAGCAAACGTGTAGACCCAAATCAGACTGCTCTTAATATGTTCTTGTGTACACTCAGTGAAAGCAGTTGTGTAAGTTTCTGTTTGACAACCTTCTCGATACGGGCCAACCTTTAAAGAAAAGACCTTGCGTCTGTAAGAGCCATTTCTTCCCTTTAAAACAGACACTATTCTGAAGAGGCTTCATCCTACAGGAAGATTAACAGAAAATCACAAGTTATCATGTTCTCCTTTGTAAATTTGGTGAAACAAAATGATATGTGTACCCATTTACTTGTAATAAGAAGCAGTCTAATCCTTGTCTACAATGTATACTAGTACTATTAAAACAATTCCATTGATTCAGAGTGGATGATTCGGATAAGATGAACTTGTCCCTATGCTAAGACGAAAGAGTCCATTCTGGGGTCTCATACACTGAATCAAGACCCACTTATTCGAAATCAACGTTATCCTGAACTTAGTTAACAACCCGGACTATCTTAACGACACAGTAAAATGATAAATGGTATTATACACAAAAACAAAAATGCAATTTGTGCCGAAAATATGTGAGAAGCTTTTGCAGTGCAAAAGCTCCTCACATTTTTTCGGCAAAAATATATGCACAACTTATTTTAGTTTTTACGCATACTAGAAGACTTAATGAATCCTTGACTTACAACTTCATTTAGCTAAGGATGCTTCGAACTTTTGGTCCTAGATATTAAAGTACAATTCATTAAAAACTTGCTTTCTCTGTTTTGTATCATGAAGAAAGACACTGTTTGTAGAAAGTATCGTTAAAATTCTAAGTATTGGGACGGATAGATCTGAACAAACGGTGAAGATCCAGATCAAATCGCTTCTTAAAAGCATTTCGATCACGGTTTTCTCTGTTTGGTATTCCTTCAAACTAATTACTGCATTGTAAAATTGTGGTATTATTTCGGTGGCCGTATTTTTAGTATTTTTGTACAGTACCATAAAATATTGTTGTTTATTTTTCGTTTTTTTTTCTTCTGAATATCAGAACATTAATGAGCCTGAACATGACGAAACCAGCAAAGTGACATGTGCGCCCTGCGAAGACTCAGATCATTCAGACAGCCGCTCTATGCGCTTAAAGGGATGCTCAGGCTGATCTGAGTGATCTCTGGGTGCACATGCCACTTCGTTGGTTTGGTCGTATTCATCGTCAGAAAATAACAACAACAAAAACAGAAATGAATGAAGGCTTAGTAATATTAAACATCGAAATAGGAGAGCTAGCTGTCATGAAACAAGTCCAAACGTTACCATTTCAAGCCCCAAAAAGGAAAAAAAAAAAAGAAAAAAAAGTTAAATTGCTAACAGTGCAGATTATTATTAGGCATCTCTTAATGAGCTGCTTCATCTGCGTCTACATTGTTTGCCCTCGAGTCCTTGAATTCTAAATATACGTTCGCTTGGACGAAACATTTTTTCGAAATTTTGCACCTGTAAATTTCATTCTCTTGTTTGGGCCTTGAAGGGTTAGGCTTTTGTTCCAATACCCCAGTTTTTAATATGGACTTATCCTATTGTCATAATTAATCAATCCATGTGTTCGAGAGATAATCACCGAAAACACCCAGAAACAAGATGCATAGCTCTTCCTGAGCTTTCGTTTAGGCGAGGTAAAAAGCAGTAAACCTGACCTGACTGCTCAGAAATAGAGGATTCCCTGATCGGGATGCTCCTGGAGCCAGGCGTATATACCAGAATCAACTCTACGTTTAGAAACAGACTAAACCTTGATCAAGACTGTCTGATATGGTCTACATCGCTTACGAAACAATTTTAACCGTGATCATATCCTAGAGCCAACCGTATAGACCCTGGCTGGTATGGTCACAGACTAGAGTGTGATCAGGTCCTTGAGGCAACAGTAGAAACCCTATCCGATATGGGTGTACATGGCTTTGGAAACTGAGAAGACGGTTCATCCTTCATGTAAGACATCACGAAAAAGCAGAATAGTCTGGGTAAACAGAACGGAAGATTGCAGAAGATTTCTGTCATAGTCTGGGTAAATTGAACGGAAGACTGCGGAAGATTTATTTAACAAACTGTGCCAGTTTTTGTAACAGCAGCAGAAGATATAAAAACGCAAAGTCAGAGTTCAGGTAAACCTACATGTAACAGAAGTTTGTATAAGATTTCTTTCACAGTCTGGGTAAGCTGAACGGAAGATTGCGGAAGATTTCTGTCAGAGTCCGGGTAAATTGAACGGAGGATTGCGGAAGATTTCTGTCACAGTCTTGATAAACTAAATGGACGATTGCGGAAGATTTCTGTCATAGTCTGGGTAAATCGAACGGAAGATGGCGGAAGATTTCTTCTGAGTCCGTGTAAATTGAACGGAAGATTGCGGAAGATTTCAAGCCATACCTTAGGTAAACCTAACGGAAGATTGCGGAAGATTTCTGTCATAGTCTGGGTAAATCTAACGGAAGATTGCGGAAGATTTCTGTCTAAGGCCGGGTAAATTGAACAGAAGATTGCGGAAGATTTCAAGTTATACCTTAGGTAAACTGAACAGAAGATTGCGGAAGATTTCAAACCATAGTTTAGGTAAATTGAACGGAGGATTGCGGAAGATTTGAAATCATAGCTTAGGTAAACTGAACGGAAGATTGCGGAAGATTTAAGACCATGGTTTAGGTAAATTGAACGGAGGATTGCGGGAGATTTCTGTCATAGTCTGGGTTAATTGAACGGAAGATTGCGGAAGATTTAAAACACAGAGTCAGTTTCAGTTAAAGCAGCTGAAGATTCAAACCACATAGTTTGGGTAAAACTAGTGGAAGATTGGGGAAGACTTCTGCTTTAGTCAGGGTAAACTGTAAGGAAGATTGCGGAAGATTTAAAACACAGAGTCAATTGATGTAAAAGCAGTGGACTTTTCAGTCAGGCAATTATTAGACTTGTTGGCTCAGACAAGATGTTTAATACAGATGTATAGCAATCGCTACATACTATGACATGGTATCCTAAGCTCCATACACAAGGGCTCGGGATCTCATAGCTGCAGGCTCCAGGGTCAAGGCTATCTTTGCAGTGCTATTCATTACTGAACCATCTTGGGGGTGGCCCCTACTTGGATTCTTTTCAATTGTAGCACTGCTAACTATCAAGCATGATCTTGATGAAACCAGACATTAGGCAACCATCACGGCCGAGGCCTCTCTGACCAAGCTTCCTACAGGGTCAGTGCACCAGATGGAGCACGTCTCAAATATGGTTGGTGTGTTTTTGACAATTTGTCACCTTACATGTAGCTCTGTCATACAACATACTATGGCATGGTATCTTTAGTTCCTTAAGCAAGGGTCCGAAGGGCCCGGGATCGCAGGGCCGAAGGCCCCTGGGTCAAGGCTATCTTGGCAGTGCTGTTCATTACTGAACCATCTTGGCGGTGACCCCTACTCGCATTCTTTTCAATTGTAGCACCGCTTACTATCAAGCATGATCGAATCAGCTCTTTACTTATGAAACCGGACACTAGGCAAGCATCACGGCCGAAGGCTGCTCGGACCAAGCTTTCTACAGGGTCAGTGCACCAAATGGAGCCAAGACTCATCTATGGTTGGTGTACATGTCTCTGACAATTTGTCATCTTAATTCTGTCATGCTACATACTATGGTATCCTAAGTTCCTTTTGCAAGGGTCTGAAGGGCCCGGGATTGCAGGGCCGAAGGCCCCTGTGTCAAGGCTATCTTGGTGGTGCTGTTCATTACTTAACCATCTTGGCAGTGGCCCCTACTCAGATTCTTTTCACCTGTAGCACTGCTTGCTATCAGCAAGCATGATCAGATCAGCTCTTTACTGATGAAACTGGACACTAGGCAACCATCACGGGCAAAGGCCGCTCGGACAAGCTCTCTACAGGGTTAGTGCACCAGCTTGAGCCAAGACTCACCTATGGTTGGTGTGTTTTGACAATTTGTCACCCTACCTGTAGTTCTGTCATGCTACATACTATGACATGGTATACTGAATTCCTTATATGCAAGGGCATTAAGGGCTCAGGATTACACTGCCAAAGGCCCCTGGGTCAAGGCTATCTTGGCGGTGCTGTTCATTACTGAACCATCTTGGCGGTGGCACCTACTCGAGTTCTTTTCAACTGTAGAGCTGCTTACAATCAAGCATGATCGAATCACCTCTTAACTGACGAAACCGGACACTAGGCAAGCATCATGGCTGAAGGCCGCTCAGACCAAACTCCCTACAGGGTCAGCGCACCAGATGGAACCAAGACTCACCAATGGTTGTCATGTTTTTGACGAGATGTCACAGCTTTAAAATACTGGATGTAGGATCACTAAACATACCAAAAAATGACTCTGTATTAGGATAGTAGCATATGGGTGAAAATGTATACCTTGATAAGACTTTTTAAGACCCATCTGATCAAGGTTTGCAACGAAATCCTAAGCTGTCTTCAGATAAAGTCACAATGTTCCATTTGAAACTTCTTTGCTCAATTTACCTGGACAAGCATCCTGGGTGAAATCTTTTGCAATTTTAAGTGGGAATGACCTATGTTATCAATTTAAATCTTCAATTCAGCTTGCCTAAGCTGTGGTTTGAAAGATTCTGGAATCCTGCATTCAATTTACCTTAACTATGGTTTGAAATCTTCTGTAGTCTTCTGTTAGCTTTACCTAACCTATGGTTTGAAATCTTCTGCAATCTTCCACTCAGTTAACCTTACCAAACATCTTTCATGAGATCTTCCGCAATCTTCCGTTCAGTTTACCTAAGCTATGATTGGTAAATCTTCCGCAATCCTCCGTTCAGTTTACCTACACTATGGTCTTAAATCTTCCGCAATCTTCAATTCAGTTTACCTAAGCTGTGATTTCAAATCTTCTGCAATCCTCTGTTCAATTTACCAAAACTATGGTTTGAAATCTTCTGCAATCCTCCGTTCAATTTACCTAAGGTATGATTTGAGATCTTCCGTAATCCTCCGTTCATTTTACCTAAACTATGGTCTTAAATCTTCCGAAATCTTCAGTTCAGTTTACCTAAGCTATGATTTCAAATCTTCCGCAATCCTCCGTTCAATTTACTAAAACTATGGTTTGAAATCTTCCACAATCCTCCGTTCAATTTACCTTAGGTATGATTTGAGATGTTCTGCAATCCTCCGTTCAGTGTACCTAAGCTATGATTTCAAATCTTCCGCAATCCTCCGTTCAATTTACCTAAACTATGGTCTTGACTCTTCCGCAATCTTCGGTTCAGTTTACATAAGCTATGATTTCAAATCTTCCGCAATCCTCCGTTCAATTTACTAAAAATATGGTTTGAAATCTTCCACAATCTTCCGTTCAATTTACCTAAGGTATGATTTCAAATCTTCCGAAATCCTCCGTTTCATTTATCTAAACTATGATTTCAAATCTTCCGCAATTCTCCGTTCAATTTACCTAAGGTATGATTTGAGATCTTCCGCAATCCTCCGTTCAATTTACCTAAACCATGGTCTTAAATCTTCCGCAATCTTCCGTTCAGCTTACATAAGCTATGATTTCAAATCTTCCTCAATCCTCCGTTCAATTTACCTAAACTAGTATTTGAAATCTTCCGCAATCCTCAGTTCAATTTATCTAAGGTATGACAGAAATCTTCTGCAATCCTCCATTCAGTTTACATAAGCTATGATTTCATATCTTCCGCAATCCTCCGTTCAATTTACCTTAACTTCGCTTACTTTAATCTGACAAACATTCTGAGTGAAATCTGGTCAATTGACCTAAGGTATGATTTGAAATCTTCCGCAATCCTCCGTTCAATTTACCTAAGGTTTGCTTTGAAATCTTCCGCAATCCTGCGGTCAATTTCCTTGGAGAGAAATTCTGCAATCTTCTGTTGTGTTTACCTGAGTTATTACTTGAACTTTTCCACAGTCTTCCATTAGATTTACTTAGATTACATAATGAAACTTCCACAATCTTCTGGGCTGCAGTTTGAAATCAAGCACAAAGAGAAGACCTAAATAAGCTATGCTTTAGTTCTGATCCTAACTTGTAAATAATTATATCTCATAATTGCTGTAACCATGAATGTAAGTTTTTGAAAATAAAATATGTTAAAACCAATTCATGCACAATCTTCCATTCATTTTACCTAAGCTATGGTTTGAAATCTTATATTAGATTTACTTAGGTTGTGAATTGAAATCTTCATCAATCTTCTGTTTAATTTACCTAAGCTATCATGGTTTGAAGTCTACTGCAATCCTCCATTTGATATACCAAAGCTATGGATAACAATGTTTCCCTGTACTATTTGCCTGTTTAGAGTACTTCAGTTTCGTGATGTCTTACATGAAGGATCAGCCGAGAAGACCGAGTTCAGGTCCTAGAGGCTACAGTATAGACCCTGCCTGATATTGGTTATCATGGCTTTGGAAACAGACTAAACCATGATCGGGACCTAGAGCCAACAGTACAGACCCTGCCTGATATCGGTCTACATGGCTTCGGAAGCAGACTAGATTAGATTAAACCTATTTCATTGCCTTTATATACATGGGGTTGGGCTACAAGTCCTCACAACATTAGTTACAGCCCCCCCCCCCCTAAAAAAAAAAACAACAGGGAAACAGACTAGACCGTGATCAGGTCCTAGAGCCAACAATACAGACACTGTCTGATATGGGTCTATATGGCTTTCAAAACGGACTAGACCATGATCAGTTCCTAGAGCCAACAGTATAGACCCTGGCTGATATTGATGTACATGACTTTGGAAACAGACTAGACCGTGATCAGGACCTAGAGACAACGGTACAGACCCTGTGTGATATAAGTCTACATGGCTTTGGAAACAGACAAGACCATGATCAGGTCCTAAAGCCAACAGTAAAGACCCCGTCTGATATAGGTCTACATGGCTTTGGAAACAGACTAGAATTTGATCATGTCCTTAAGCCAACAGTAAAGACCCTGACTGATATGGGTCTACATGGCTTTGAAAAACAAGCTAGACTATGATCAGTTTCTAGAGCCAACAGTACAGACCTTATCAGATATAGTCTACATGGCGTTGTTCGGACCATTCTTTCACAATTATAGGGTATTTGGGACGCGGCACCAGAAAGCCAACAAAGTAGCATGTACACTCAGCGATGACTCAGATCAGCCAAGAAGACCCAGTAGCTCAGTAAGCTAAGCACTGGCATACTAATCGATAAGTTCGAGCCCCGCTGGAAGTGGACATCTTTCCAATAGTTAACGGGATTCCATTGCTCACAGCCTTTTATTGTCACCCTCAGCTTGTCCTGATATGACTAAAATAGTGTTGAAAAAGATGTAAAATCGCAAGTCATCCATCCATCCATCAGATCAGCCTATTCCTCGGTCCCGTCTGACCAATGCATTTTCTGTCGGCAAGGAGGTAGCTTTGATACTTAGCTACTCTTTAACCGTACAGCGGAGACTCTAATCAGACTGGGAGGATGCCCAAGGTGATCTAAGTCTTCACTGTGTCCACATGCCAGTTTGTTGCTTTGTCGAGTCACGGCTCATTTACAGTATACTGGCGATCTCTTGTAAGTGTAAAGATGCTGCGTTATGTGTAGGTATGATGTCAAGCGATTCCAGGAAATAGTTCGCAGCTTGGTCAACACGTCCTCTTTCTTTGTATATCCAACCAAGTATGTTAAAAGCTGTGTCTCGATGACGGAGAACACGTGCTGTGGAAATCAGTCTCCGGATATTATTTAAGTCAGCAAGCGCGTTTTCCTCCATACCAAGATGATCATGATTCATGTACAGTAAGAAGTAGAAAAGAACCTTCCCGTCAACTACTGCCCAGTCGTTCCAGTATAGTTTGTCCTTAGTCGGGGAACCAACTGATCTATCCATCTCATAACAGAGAGCTGGGGGAGTCAGATCTCTTTCTGCTGGTAGATACACAACACATGGTATGAAATGTCGATGTAACAATTCTTCATATGAACATTCTGAAATAGCTGGCAGTGTCCTTTCAAGCACTATTTGATTGGGCATCTCTACACCATGACAGCTGCAAACTGATATATGTTGTTCAAGCCTGTCCCGTAGGCTTAGTAATATTTCTAGCGACAGTTCACAATAGGCCAGCATACAGAGCGCAGATGCCTGTTTTAGCTTAGCTGAGAAAGGATCCGCTTCTAAACTCAGAGTATTCCACTGCTCACTTGTTAGCAGGTTAAATATAAACTCGTTGCTTGCAGACATACGCATGGCTTCTACTATCTCAACTGACATCAAAATTATATCAATATAAGGTACAATTAAGGACCACGCTTCACGTGTTTCTGTAACGCTATGTTCGGAAATTCTAAGAGACCTCAGGAGCCTATGCTTTTTCTCGCGTAGTTCTTGAACAAATATTTGACTGGCTGTATTCTGGCAAGTGTCAAACAAGGCGCTTCTCAAGAACGACAGGGCTTGGTGAACGGCATAACAAGATTTCATTAACAGAAAAGCGGCCACAGCTTGTCCATATCTTGATGCAATTATCCCTGAATCAAGGACCTCCTGGTATCTAATTCCAAGCATGTCAGTTTTTATATTTAGCAGAAACTTGAAGTCTGCCGACAGAATTAGTTTTAATATTTCACACGTTCTAATCCGTATCTGTCCGTATAGCCGCCCGTCAAACATGTTTTCTTCAGGAATGAAATAGTTTGGGCACACTCCTGCTTCTACGTACACTAACATCTGCTGTAAACACTGATGGAGACAAACCAGTAAATTTTCCTCTGTCCAAAACTCAGCTGGGGTATTTTCTATCATATACAACATACAGGTTTTGAAGTGATAGGAAGTCAGATGTTTTCCCCCGAGATTTTTATGAATCCTCTCATTCTTAATCATTTTAAGAAGAATGTAACATTTCAACTGAACAGAGTTAAAGTCAGTAACTAACAATCTTTCTTGTAATGAGAATGATAACCTCCACTGCAAATGATACTCATCGCTTTTAGGGTGACCTACATGAACAAAGAAACATCCCAAAATTTTACATTTGTCTATTTGTTCCTGTGATGGCCAGTTATAGCGACGTTCCCTAACTACCCACTCGGATGCACTTTCAGGCCATGTGCAACTTTTTACAGCTGCTACAAAATCAACGGCTATGGTAAATTGTGTTGCTTCTATGGTTTCTGCAGGGCCATGCCGTTTGAAAGAAGCAGTCGTCTCATGCGGCATTGTTAATACAAATCTTTCCTCTGCATCTCTATCTAAATCACAACTATTTAAAATGAAGTCAGGTACCATTGCTCGAGTCAGTGGCACACCATAGCCTACATGTTGTAGTTTGTAATAACCAGCTGGAGTGTTGGAGTCCTGAACAAGAAGGAGGCAGTCCCGGTATTGCTGAGCTTCTACTATGTTTGTCACGACATGAAAATCTTCATATACATTAACATTGTCGACATCAGACTTCAGACCGAGCGTTGTTGTACCTTCAAACGAACTTCCAAAAATATAAACAGAAACGTCGGTATGAGTCCATGCTGAATCGCTTGCAGACCGCAGTATTTCAAATGTTGTCATGCTCTTGATCATCACGTCTCTCACTGAGGTTGAAGCTCCGATATCTTCTAGTACTCTGTACAGTTGTCGAGATAAGGTTTTGTAATAGCCTGGGAATTCTGATGTAATGGCTTCCTTACCTGTCAAGATAAAAACTTCAAAAATGTTGTCTTAAGGTGTATTTTTCGCCATTTTTTCTCAGGGAAAGAATTTAAAAAATTTCTATTAGCCCCACTGGACGTCAAAGACTTCCAAAATCAGATCCACACTAAACAAGATGTCTAACTGGTCAGTTTTCTACTTTGCAGAAATATGATTTCTAAACACTATTGTTGAACATTAATATAATCAAAATTTTGGAGGTTATCTACTTATTGAACTTGAATGTTCTAAGCATAATTTTGTTTTAGTATGAGAGTTATAACCCCTTCTTTGTTAACCATGGAATGTTTAAAAAATTAATAAAAACTGCATCGAACTGTCAGAAGATCATGGCAATTAAAATAGATAATGTTTTCGATCATAAAGACATAAAATCTTTATTCAGACTTTATGAAATATTTGTCTGTATTAAGTTTCACATTAAATTATTCAAATTACTTCCCTTTGGCATGTTTCTTAAATTCTAGTGTCATTTTAAAAATGCATGTGCGGTTGTGCTGCTTGTTAATTACAAGAATAAATGGTCATTTTTTCTTCCCGATTTGAAGCTGGATCAATGTATTTGCGTAAGGCTGAATTTTATGGAAAAAGGTGGCCAATTAGAAATTTGGTTTAGTGTACTGTAAAAAGGAAAATTTGCTCAATTTGCTCTTACGGAAGCAAATTCTTTCTATTGACAGTTGATCCGCATTGGAAAGCGCAGCGGTAACAGAATGAAAGAGGTGTTTCCTTTGAGTGTATATGCATTCATCTTAAGACCTAGATTTTTGTCTTTCTGTAAATAAGTTCATTCTCATAGATCTGGTGTTTGCCTTATGCTCCTAAAGCCCATGACCGTAACATTACTAAAACTGCTGAGTAGCCAAAACTTTTGCGATAAAAAGGAATTAAAAAGTACCCCAGAATTCCATATGATTTTTGTTTGCCTTCTGAAGGGTGAATTGGTACACTTCCAGAAAAGGCAAGTCGTTTTGAGTTTGCCTCCCTGCCCATTTGGGCTCAACCCTAACAGGAATAAACAAGGTCCCGTAGACGTAAAGGCTCTATTTTGAAAGCCCTATTTTGGAAGCAATTGGGAAGTCACAAAACTTGTTCTTCTTTGTAAAATGGCTGGAAAAACATTGAGACATATCATACACCTTAAGGTTGTGATTTGTTGTAAATACAAAAATCTGAATAAAATCAAAAACGATTACGTGTCTCCCATGAAATTAGCAGACTTCTTATTTGTGTTATACTCTACATTTAAGAATACATTGAAAAAGAGCGACATGCTGATTAAAAACGTGATTTTATAACGAAAGATCAAGAGTAATTTAAATTCATGAGTTTCGCATTCCAATTCTAACACATGTTTATTTTCGTTAAATTATTGAAACAGCTCGTTGAATATTTGCATCAGAGCCAACTTGCTCTGTACGCAGTAATGGAGCTGGTCATATGTGACTATAACCTCCTAACTGACAGCAATATGCGCACAAAATATCTAAAGATATATTTTCTTTATTTTATTTTTAGGCAACAGTACTTACTGAGTCTCCCAGCCATCTTCCTGAGGTACTAAATTAACAAACTAAATCAGTCTCGTGTTTTCCTTCAGTTCTGAATTGAATACTGTAGGAGATACGGAAAAGTCATAGTAATAAGTGATACTGATACATGTAAAAGTCTTGTAAGTTCCAGCCTACAATAATACGAATTTAGTGTAAGTTTTCATTGAAAAGATTGGTATTTTTGATTATAAAAAATCTGATCTCACATTAAAGAAATATATTGACCCACGACCTAACTGACCCACGATGGTTTTATTACATTTTAACAAAAATGCTTTCGGATGATGTTTTTCTTATCCATACTGTACAATAGTCTCTGTCATATTTTACAACTAGAAAGTAATATATTGACTTTCAGTGTCATGACTGTCGCATTCCAATCCTTCCACGTGTTTATGTTCGTTGAATCACTGCAACAACTCCTTTAATTACTGTATCAGAGACAACTTTCTCTGTAAATTGCTGTTACAATAGTATTAAATTCCTTTCTTCGCAGTTACCGAGCTTGACATCTGCGACGCCCCAATCCACATTCAATGTGCGCAAAAAGTATCTGAAAAAAATATATTTTTTTATGTTTAGGTAAACGTACTTACCGAGTATCCCAGCCATCTTCATGAGTCACTAGATTAATAACCTAAGCCAATCTCTTGTTTTTGATCATTTTTGTACTAAACCCTGTAAGAGATACGGAAAATTCATACTTGTGTTAGAAAGTCAAGCTGATAAAAGCCTAGGAAATTCCAGCTTTTAATAACATGCATTTGGTTTACATTTTCATCGAAAATATGGGTATTTCGTTACTAAAAAATCTGACTACACATTTTAGGCTACAAGACGGACCCACGATGATTGTATTGCA
Source organism: Ctena decussata (assembly GCA_963989385.1). Lineage (NCBI taxonomy): Eukaryota > Metazoa > Mollusca > Bivalvia > Lucinida > Lucinidae > Ctena > Ctena decussata. The sequence continues at coordinate 13,493,305 of OZ022510.1, read as the reverse complement.
TTTTATCAAATATTGATTAATTTGGATGATGTAATTCTTATCCATGCTATAGATTGGTCTGTGTGATATTTTACAAAGCAAAAGTATTATATTACAACTTGCTCTGTAAATTGCGGTTACAAGAAACGTATAATTGCATCCTTTGCAGTTACAAAACTGGACATATGACAAAATACCCTCTGAACCGACAAAAATAAGCACACAAAATAACTGAAAATATAGTTTCTTTATTTTAGTTTTAGGCAACCATACTTACCAAGTATTCCAGCTATCTTCCCGAGTCTCTAAATTAACAAAGTAAATCACTCTCATGTTTTTTCTTGATTTATGTATTAAAACCTGTAAGAGATACAGATATTTATGTCATATTAATGATCCAAACTGATAAAAGCCTTGGGAATTCCAGCTTTCAATAGCATGCATTTAGTTTATATTTTCATTGAAAAGATGGGTATTTTGTTAATAAAAATCTGACTACACACTAACTCTACAAGACTGACCCACGATGATGTTATTACATTTCAGCAAATTGTTAATTGTATGATTTAATCCTTATCCATGCTGTAAAATGGTATCCATCATATTTTTCAATCAGAAAAAAATGATTTCTAGCTTCAAGATTTTTTTACATTTCAGTCCTTTCAAATGTTTGTGTTCGCTTGATCATTGTAACAACTCGTTGAATTGTTGCCTCCATTCAGTCACGGAGCTGGACATATGTGTTATACCCTCGAACCCACAAATATAAGCACACTAAATATCTAAAAATATATTTTCTGTATTTTATTTTTAGGCAACAGTACTTACCGAGTATCCCAGCCATCTTCTTGAGTCACTGAATCAACAAACTAAATCAGTCTCATGTTTTTCATCGTTTATATATTTAATCCTGTAAGGGATACGGAAAATTCATACTTGTATTAGAAAGTCAAACTGATAAAAGCCTTGGAAGATTCAGCTTTTAACAGCATGCGTTTGGTTAACATTTTCATTGAAAATACGGGTAATACGTTAATAAAAATTTGACTACACATTTCAGGCTCCAAGACTTCTCCACGATTATTGTATTGCATTTTATCAAAAATTGCTAAATTTGTATGATGTAATTCTTATCCATGCTGTGTTATGGTCTATGTCATATTTCACAAGCAAAAGTATTATATTAACTTTTAGTATCAAGACTTTTGGTTTTAACGTATTCTATTTTCAATAAAGTACACTACAACATATAAACAACATTATACATACACAAGTACACAATGAAAAATTATCAGAACGAAAGCTGATCGCTTATAGGGCTTTCTTTTCTCCTGTCTTTTGCATTCCCCTCCTTCAAAAGGTTAATGATCGTTGATTTTTTTGTAACAACTCGTTTAAATGGTGTATCAGAGACAACTTGATCTGTAAATTGCTGTAACAAAACTCGACAAATTGCCTCCCACGCAGTAACAGAGCTGAACATATGTGACCATACCCTCGCAAAACACACCAATATGCGCACAAAAATACCTGAAAATATATTTTCTTTATTTCGTTTTATAGGCTGCAGTACTTACTGACTCTCCCAGCCATCTTCCTGAGTGACTAAATTTAACCACTAAATCAGTCTTGTGTTTTATTCTTTTTATATAAAATCCTGTAAGGAGATGCGGAAAAGCCATACTAATAAGTCATATTGATAAAAGCCTTGGAAATTCAAGCTTGAAGTACTTTCGTTTAGCACACATACATCAAGTATTAACTCTTCTCATGCTAATCGCGTAATGTATACGTTTTTTTTTTCGTTTTTTTTTTTTTTGGGGGGGGGAGGGGGGGGGAAGAGGGGTGGGTGGGTGGGTGGGGGAGGGTAGATCACTTTATGAGCATGTCAGGCGCGCTAGACACCAAGTACACCCCAACCGTGCAGTGGAGGTTGTCCTACAAAGGAGGGATTCTGTTTTCTAACAGACCAAGTTTTTACCCACACCACTGGTATTGTAGATATCTAAACACTGAAAATACGTCAAAATCGTATGAATTTTTCAATATCAGATTTTACAGTCACACCCTCACTTGCTTGATCCCGACTTTCTTCAAACAAGACTTGATCTATCTAAACTTTTACAATTGATACGCAATAACCCTGGCCCCCAGGAAAGCAATCGCTTTGTTCCTACGAAGCATACATTTAGGGCAAATGTCTTGAACTTTTCTTTTTATTTTAAGTGTCTTAAATGAACACCGGTTAGTCACGTGACCAACATATTTGGACGTCACGTGACAGTCTGACTCCTGGAACATAGCGGCCTATATCTCGTTGTAAGTGGGTGAAATTTTCAACAATATCGGTGAAAGTTTGCAGAATTTATGGCTTCTTACGTAAGGGTACCCCCTTTTTAGGGTCAGATGAGCTACTTTCGTAGCATGAGAGGGGTTAACTTTTGTAAAACAATAGAATTCTCTCCTCAAGGACAGCCATATAATTATCAAAACCAAAATAACGTGACTCAGTTTTAGATTACTTGTCAGATCTGATGGCTTCCAGTTTCCAATAAATGATAAAAATACCAAAAAATAAAAAAAATGATAGATAAAACGCGTTGATTCAAGACTATACGACTGATGACATTTTTTTCTGTGCTTTAGAAACATTACGTAAGTATCATGCTACTTCAAGATAACAAAATAGTTTAGTGAGAGCGTCTGGTTTGTTCAAATCCAGGGCGAATCATAAAGCAAACTTAGAAAGTCAATGTTAGCGCGGCGCCTAATGAAAGATTGACTGTATAGTATAACTAAATGAGCCGTATCTTGTGAAAACATTTAAAAAATACAGTAATTGAGCCGCGACACGAGAAAACCTGCAAAGTGGAATGTGCGACCGGTGAAGACTCAGATCAGCCTGGGCATCCGCCCAGTGTGTTCACTGTCTTCGCTGTCCGCATGGAGCTAGCTTAGCCCCTTAGCTACACTTTAAGAGCAAAGCAAATAAGTGCCTGTCCAGGCTAATCAGAGTCTTCTGGCGCTCATGCCATTTTGTTGATTTTGTCGTGTCGCGGCTCATATGCAAAATGTGCATGCACTGAGTACAAGCTTATGTCGGCTGGTCAGGGCGGGCAAAGTTCGTTTTTCAGAATATATCATGCATTCGCTGATTCAGCCTGATAACACGGGTATGATAACAATGTGGTACATGTATCATGTCACTATGGAACTGCGCGTGAGAAAATGATATCCGGCAGTGCCTATTGAAGCGATCTCTGACGACACTTGAATTAGGCCTTGAAGAACCATATGTATGGGTAACTGAAAATATACAGTAGTAAGTTGATTAGAGGTAACCTTTTCTGCGTAACTGTCTCGATGTTCGTACATAACATGACCTTTACAGTACAGTTAGTTTCCGCATGTCTGAATGCGACTATTGTAACAGAAATAGTCAAATAAGAACAATAACAGTTAAATAAATAGTAATAAGATTTCTTCTGAAGATCATCTTTAAAGCATCTACCTATTGCAATGACTTGTTTCATTGTATATTTCATAGCAAATGCGTCTGTATAACATAATTTGTACACTCCCTGTATACTTGTCTCTCCCACTTCTGTTCGCAAATCTTTTCTCCATTTACTTTCTTCTTGTAAAGTCAGAACTGTTTGTCATTGGTTCATTATATTTTTTCTCTCATGTGGCCTGAGAGTCCTGTACTGTTCTGATGATAAGGTTCGATTGGTTAAATTACGTTAATGACTTACGCCATAACGCATTCCCGACGTTATCAAATTCGAACAAAAGTTTGTTTGCTTTGCATTTGTTTCAATGTTTGACGAACTTTACGCCTGAAAATCTTCTAATAATGCATGATAAAGGGAAAATCGTGTAAGTGGCTTTTGATATCAAGTTTATCGGGCTCGACCAGAAACACGTCAGACCTGCTCGGCAAGCCTCGCCATTCCTACACTGTTTCTGGTCTAGCCAGATAAACTTGATAGCATAAGACAGTAAAGTGGTATTCTCTATATACGTGTTCATGCTCAAATGTTTTGGTTTTAAGCACCTGCATAAGCTAGTGCTTTGCATTAATTTTATATCTAAGCATGTTTATCATACGTCTTAACAAACCGTAGGTACATTAAGGGTTCGAGGTTATAAAACTTAGGAATAATCTCAAACTCAAAATAAAGCATACTGACTGGCTGCTTTCGAGTACATGCTCAGAAGCAGCCAATCAGTGTGCTTTATTTTGAGTTTGAGAATGTACTCGAGTTTTATAATGTCGGGGATGATTTTTACTGAAAGCCTTTACTGTCAGAAAGCCCTACAATTACCACTGGAACCAATCAAGGAACATACATGGAAAAGGCATGTAGAAGGTTTCGTTATATATTAATATACAGAGTATTGCGAAGTAGCAATATTGCGACATGTTTGGAATACAAGTATGTGCTGAAACGCTACCACATAGTTTAAACCTGTTTCATGACGAATATGAACATTTGTAATGAAAACCCTTGTTCGATATTTCAGTGACAAATATTCAATCATGTAATAGTCAAGGCTTGCAAAAGGTGGAAAATACTGATATTTCCCAGGACGGGGGAAAATGCTGGGAAAGATTTGTAATTCGCGGAAATACTGGGCAAATGGTTTCTCATACACTATACTGACACCAAAAAGAAACTGTGCAGATGACTTAGAAATGAAATTCTGTTTCCTTTCAGATAAAGATATAGGCAAACTTCGAGTCAAATTGTGTGAAATTTATTCGGCATTATGATGCATAATCTTTTTAATTAATTTAGGTAACTCTCGGTATATCTCTTTACGCTTGAGTGACATGAGGGCAAAATTAAAAGTTGCACCTTTTAGTTTCTATTCTAAAAATGCTTTGACCTCAGACATTGGACATTAATATGGAAATTACTCAGTGTTTGTGCCTGGTATGGCTGTCTCTTCTGCAGATAATGACACTTCTGTGGCAGTTAAACTGCCTAGCAACGTCAAAAACGCTGACACCCTATGAAAGTTGCAGAAGTGCATTGGAACAGAAATTAAAATGTGCAATTTTACCCCCAACCCCTCCCCATAATTAGCATAAAGAATTATACCCAGAATTACCCAAATTAATTGAAAAATAATGCATCATATTGCCAAGCAAACATCACACATTTTGATACCAAATGTGCTTATATTTCTATCTAAAATGAAAAAGACTTATATCTTAACATCTAAACATCTCTTTTCCTTTCTTTAATTATTAAAACAGACCCTCATTGTTATATGAACATAAACTATTGTCTAGATCTGCATCATGGACAGACTTCGGACTCTGGGAGTTGCGGCCATTATTTTGTTACGCTGACAGGGGGTGGTTGGGTGTTGCGATGGTGCTGGGTATAACTTTTAGTGCCGGGGCGTCCCACTAATTTGGATATAGTAGGACAAGTAGGCCAAGGGCCTACTGTGCTTGCAGTAGGTGCTGGAGAGGGTGGCGGGGTATTTGAACTTTTTTTACATCTCGCTTCCAGGCCTAAGTCACAGCTTGGGGTATATTATTATATACACCAACATATTGAGTTAAAGTAATTGGCAGTTGGTGATTGAATCTAGACAATAAAACTATTTTTCACATCTTCACAATCCTGGTCATTTGATACTTACGCTAGGAAGCATTGTTTGTCAGTTAAAGTTTTATACATGATACACATTCTCCTGTGAAGCTTTTGGAAAAGAAAAGACATTACAGGACTTTATCAGCTAACAATTATGCACCGGTCATTTGTTCCTACACCCCATCCATCCAAGGGCAGAGTGGGGGATAGAGTGAATTTTAAATTTGCTTCATTCCCGTATAGTAGTGCTTGACAAAAGCCGGGGTTTCGTCTTTTAGGTAAAAATAGCAGTCACTGTGGAAGAAAAACATGACAGACTGCAGGGTCAAACAGCAGTAGCTTACAAACTGTTTGCCCCCGCAGAGCGGGATTTATAGATGAAAAGCCAATGTCCATTCTATTCCCAGATTTGTAGCAATTGGCAGCTAAATTCTTTGACAGGGCATGCCATGCAGTCTTATATCACCATACCACCATGCGGAAGTACAACATCAGCCCAAATCTAGTTCGCACCATTGAGCAGCTCTATGGCAAGGCTACAAGTCCAGTCCTGATGAATGGCAGCACGGAAAAATGGTTCAGAACAACAGTTCGAGTAAGGCAAGGATATCTTCTGTCACCCACCCGCGTCAATATTTTTCTCGAACGGATCATGTCAGATGGTGTGGAAGAACATGACGGAAAGGTTAGCATAGGCCGTAGAAATATCACCAATCTGCGGCTTGCCGATGACATAGACGCTTTAGATGAGGAACAGCAGGAACTAGAAGCCCTAATTGAAAGTCTCGACAAAAGTTGCACAAAGTTTTCGTCGGAGATCAGTGCTGAGAAGACCAAACTGATGACAAACAGTGCCAATCGCATCCAGAGGGAGATCAAGGTAAAAGGGCAGAAAATGAGTGCCGTAACAAGCTTCAGATACCATGGAGCAGTTGTCTCAGATGATGACTCTAAACAGAATGTTCTCCATAGGATTGCACAAGCCACTTTAGCTCTGACAAAGGTGAAGCACATTTGGACAAATAACAACATATTTCTTGAATCAAAGGTGAAACTTATGCGTTCCCTTGTCATTTCTATACTTCTGTATTCCTGTGAATCGTGGACCTTGACGGCAGAATTAAGGAAAAGAACGCAGGCCTTTGAGATAAGATGCCACAGAAGGTTTCTGAACACTGTGTTCAATGACCATATAACCAACGAGGAGGTTCACTGAGAGTTCCAAGCAGACATGGAGAATATGATGAACTCCTGACGCTAAGGAAACGGAAACTAAGGTGGTTTGACCACGCCTGATTTTGCAAAGACGATTCTACAGGGCACAGCGAAAGGAAAAAGATGAAGAAATAGACAGAGGAAGAGGTGGGAAGAAAATATTAAAGAGTGGACAGAAAAGGACAATGCCAGCTCAACTAGGTCAGCTGAAAACAGGACAAGGTGGAAAGGGATCGTTTCGAAGTCAACTGTGGTGCCCCAACAACTTTATAAGGTTATGGAATAGAACAGAAACATAGAATAGATTTTGTCAAATTTTAGTTGATAAAATTTTAAAACGGACTAGATAAATAAAGCTACGGACTTCCGCAGTGATAAATTTGACAGAAAGATTTTAATAACAACGCAGTTCCACTTAGTATTATACCGTCATGAAAGGAAATATATAGTAAAAGAATCTTGTGTTGAGACTAACCTTGTTAATTTAAGAATTTGACAGCCTGTTGCTGTAGAAGTTAGAGATGAAAGTCACTTTTCTTTGAAATTATAACCGTCCTTTATAACAGCAAGACTCGTCTGCTTTGACCTCTAGTAACGACCAGCCCTTTTTGAATAACATGTAGATAAAAGACATGAAGTTTGTACTGCGAACTTAAAATTGCAGAAAAAGTACTCACGTTTGTGCTAAAATAGCACTAAAATTTCAGTTGTCAGTCGTGACAGTCTCAAAGTTGTTTGTAATTTTGGCGGTGTGATGAACTTTACAGGGGAAACAGAGATGTCTTTCTCAAGACATTTTTGGCAAAATCCGGCATAAACCGCAATACTTGTACAAATAGAAGCCCCGGCAGCTCTGTGTGTTAAGCGCTGGCCTGCTACACTGGCAGTCTGGGTCCGATTCCTGTTGGATGCGGAAATATTTTCAAACGTAAGCGGGGTTTCATTGCATACGATCCTTCATTGTCACCCTCCCATCGTCCATATATGTCTGAAATACTGTAAAAAGGACGTAAAATTGCAAAGGTACTCACTAACCATTGTATAAATAAGACAAAACGTTTACATAATTATGTGACTAAACGTCTTAAATTTAAGGTGCCCAGAAAATGTGAGTGAATTTAATGTCCCTCCAAAAACTAGGTCAAACGGAGACGGGACCTCGGTTTAAAGACCTGGGCCGTATTTATAAAACGACTTAAGTCGTTACTATGCTGTTGCTAAGGCTACATTTCTATGATGGAGATTCCCTACAACTATGAAACTGCTCTGGAGGAACAGTCTTTTTAGACTGTTCCTCGAGAGCAAATTTCGTAGTTGTAGGGAATCTCCTTCATAGAAATTAAGCCCTAGCAGCAGCATAGCAACCACTTAAGTCATTTTATAAATACGGCACCAGGGAAGCGGTGGATCGATCTTGCGACCCCTGGATGAAAACGTGCAAAATGGAAAATAAGAGTAGAGTGGAGTCGGGTAATATCGGACAGCGGGTAAATTCGGATATACCATTTCAAACAGTGAAAATTAAGATGAGACGGCTCATAATGAGCCGTCTCATCAGGATTTTTATTGTTTGCCCAGTTAAGTTTGTTTTAATTCCAAACAACTGACATATAACTGTGTCCATTTACGTTTGAGCAAATCCATTTGCTCAAACTGGCTCTATGATTTTGGATAAGACGTTTGTTGGTTCAAAATTTGGATTAATATCTCTGCAGGAAATATACTGTACTTTAGTTAACTGATGAGTAATAATTAGAATTAGATCTAATCCATTTTGTCCAAAATTTGGATAAACCAAATAGCCTGGGATAAGAAAACACCCTGCCTATGCCTTATACTGTATGAAAATACATGGCCGAAAATTTTATCCAAAATTTGGATAAGCGACTGTGCAGGCAATACAATGCAGCGTATAAACAGACTGAAATACATTAAATTTTATTTTATCCAAAATTTGGATAAAACCAAACTAGCTGGGAAAAGCAAAACCCCTGTCTTAAAATACGCTGTTCCAAAACACAGTTGTAAGTTTTATCCAAAATTTGGATAAAACTTTTAGTTAAAATACGCAGTGAATGTCATCGAAGTTTTATCCATAATTCGGATAAACCACATTATGGTTATTGCAAAAAGATACCATGAACAAAACTATGTCGAAATTCAGACGAATAAAATGTATAAAAATCTTATTTGAAAAAAAAAATAACGTCTTTGTACACTTAACTTATTCTAATTTTGTCATTTAATCAATTAGTATAAGTGTCAGAAAACAACTGTTTCTAAGTGTTTCAGCAAAATATTTTTATCGAAAAGGTGTTTGATTTATATTAGTGCTATTATTTCATTTTTATTTATTTATTTTTATTAGTTTTTTTTGGTTCGATTTAGATGCTACGCGAAAAGTTGCTCGAAAAAACATGACAACTTATGTTTCATCTTTATTATACTGAGTACATTGTAACTGATTAATGACGCAGTTAGATAATAAAGAATAAGTATGTATGCATAAGACATACATAAGACATGCATCGGTAGTCAGGTTTTGTTTTCAGTGAACGGAAATGGGATTTAAATCGTAAACGTGCATATGAAATAAATTCTATTTTCATCATTCAAAGTATTTGTATTTAGATTTCTCTACAAAATTTTTTTTACTGAGTCCTTAGAATACGTTATAAATGCATGCCAAAGTCCATTACATATATTTTTTTAAGTTGAATCACATTAAATTAGAATGCAGCACTTTTGATTTGGTTTTTTTTTTTTTTTCTTCTTCTTTCGTTGTGTTGTTTGATCTGAAATGACAAAACATACGTGTTAATGACTGACAATATGTGTTTATGTTATTTATAAAGGACCTCTGACAGTAATAATGTTAATTTGCCTATAAAATTAGTCAAAATTAAATTTTTGATATACCCAAGATTTTTTCTTGAAATTTGTTGCTCTCAACTTCCCATAACTGCCCATGAATTTAATTTCTGATTTTTTAGTACATGGACTTCAATACTGGTTGAAAAAGCCAAATTTTATAATTAAACGTAATCGAAACAGGAAAAGTTCTCTAAAGATACCCCCCCGTGCCTCAGCTAGCCACTTTGCATGTATGAGTGTACTATCATAATACACATTATATGTGAGTGGCTTGCTGAGGCACGTGGGGGGGGGGGGGGGCGAGATAGTCTACAGCTGAAAAACTGAAAAAGTGGGTAGGGTACTTACACCCTTTATATCTACAAATAGAAAGTCCTTATTATTGAAAACATATTGCATACTATCAGTAACAGTAGTGTGTACTTTAGTTTTAGCATAGTTATCAATTAAAATTTCGATATATTAGAAATCCCAAAAATGGACTTATTTTCAGAGTCTGAAACATTCACGTACCCCCTCTTGATGAAATTGGTTAAAGTTAGTCTAGATGCCAGATAATTTTTCAAAATCACTGTTAAAATGCCTTTATAATACACAGGCCTACATATTGATGCCAAATATTTCAACTTTTGCTGACCGAGGAAGGTGCAATAATTTGTCGAATAATAGGCAAATATGCATTGATACTGTCAGAGGTCCTTTTCTTTATGCACACTCTGAGTCTCGGAGTCAGGTACCGGACTCTTAGGCGCTCATCCGAGGATTGTCTCCGGCTCCAGCATGTCTCAATACGGGTAATATATGTCTCAAATGGAAAGAAATACACAGTAATCGTTAAATTCTTATTAGAATTTGATCTTTTCTACGTATATCGCCATTTGTACAAGCGGTATTACGGTATGACCAAAGGTCATACTAAACTAACCAAAAGTGAAATGAATTACAAAGCGGGATAACAGTAATTGTTGGTACTGTAAATAATAATATATTGTTCTTATTTTTATTTTAGTTAATTATTTTTCATATTTTAATATATTTATTTATTTGTCTGTCTATTTGTTTAACAGTGGCGAGGTATTGTGTTTTCCAATTGGCCGTCCGTGTGTTCGCCCGTCCGTTGCACGTATGTTGCATGAAAGTGAAATTGTGAATAAAATATGTTTAACTATTTAAAGTAACAACCGCTAATTAACATACTACCGGACCCCGAGCCATTCTTAACAGGCGAGGCTCCGGGTCAGGTACCGGACGCCGAGACTGGCAGGCTAGGGATCCGGTACCGGACCCCGAGACACTGCTTTTCTTTAAAATTGATATCGAGACAGTAATGATATATTTAGTCCCCTGTATCTCAGGAATTCCAGCCTATAGAGACTCACCACCTGCATGTCACAAGAGGAGTAAATTGTTACCAAGACTGAATACGAGTCATCCGGAGATGAACAAACGTACAACAAACTGCCATAAACATTGTGGAGTTTGATATGAGCGTCTAACTTTCCGACATTCACGAACTTCCGTGCCCGTGTAAAGTTCGGAGTCTGTATTTCATGTGGAAGAAGAACATTGCAGGTTTATTCAGTATATAGACAGAACCGCAAAAGACTAAGTCGCATCTTCCTTAGGTGTCATGAATCAGCGGTCTGCTGTCGCAGGTCGAACACCTTGACAAACAAGCTGCCTCGGGGCAGAAGAGGAGTACACCGCTTCACTGGAAGGTCTTCCGCGACAGCCTGCATCATCGAGGGTTTAGTAGTCCGACCGCCTTCAAAATAAATTCGAAAGAAGTAAGTCTTGCTGTCCACTTTCAATGAATCCAATATTTCATGGCTGAACAGACGTACTCTTTATATCTCCAACCTACATTTGATAGAGTTGAAATATTACAAGTCGCTCAGGTTGCTGCACAACTGCTAGAAAACAAGTAAAAAGGTTGCTGCAGGGTGCAGCAAAAGATAATGCACGGCAAAAGAAATAAGCTTTTTCAGTTTTTGACGATGGAAAATATTTGACCAATGGTCCTGTTTCTAATTTTCATACTTCAATTAGGCATGTTTATTCACAAAAAGGAAAAGAAAATCATAGTGTCAAATGGGGAAATAGACATGGAATTGTGAAGTTTAGGATCAATATCTATCATTGTGCCAAATGTGAACTATATCTATCTCAGGATTTGGAACAAAATTCTTTGTATATTACGTGACCTTGACGTTCAAGCCATCTAGGAAGTGGGGATGGGAATCATCCAAAAAATTATGGTCACTTTTCGTGAACTGTTGTCAGTTTAATGAAAATATGCCTTTCCCTTTAATATGGGGTCTGAATGAATATATATGTTCCCTATCATTGCATTTTACTTTGTAAAACCAACCGATGATCGACTAATAGTCGACATAAATTGTTCCTTATCTCATTTTTTTTCTGGGCTTATTGCAGGACTATTTCTTTTTATCAAATTTCTAAACATTTCTATTGCTAACCTAAATTTTACATTGACTTACTCAAATAAACATTATATCCTTTATTTTACATGACTTTAAAAAAATGAACATATGCACACGCTGTGCCCAAGATATAGTGGGCTTCTTTTCCTCACTACCCCCATGGCTACCATGCTATTGGCAACGTCAACGTCAAAGCTACTGATCTGAATACTGTGGTTAAATGTATGAAGCTCTACAAAGCTACAAAAATGTTAATGTATGGACAGATGAACAAACAGACAAAAAGACAGACGCATGGAGGGCACATGTTATGAACCATCTTAGAGCGGCGTATAAAAATAACTTCGAGTTCACAATGGCGGACACATGTGAAATCAGAGCATGATGCTGAGCACGTGCTAAAAACTTCGCACATTTTACAAACAACAAACTCCTTCCAAAAGGTAAAACGCGGTTCTATAAACACAGAGTCAAAAGCAACAACTCTTAAGCTCTTAAAATAAGTAGGCGAAATTAAATTATCCTAGTTATATATAGAAAAAAAAATTCAATGGCAAAAATGCGCCCGTCACTCATGCAATATCAACGTGCATATCTGTGACCTACTGGTTTTAGGGAATGGGATGCAGCTTTATCCCTCTTAGATACTTTCAAGGCTATTAGCATGACAGTGATGAAGTGTTAGTAGCCTCCGGACAAACAGGCTATAATTACTGATAACATCTTCGGTCCTTGAAAGTAAATCGTCGATTAAAAAGTTATTCCAGTGAACTCAATACTAGAGGAATTACGCACATACTAGGGAACTATTATGATTTTCTGCTGCCTCAGAATGCGATTCGGCATGATTCCATGACCCTGATCTATTATTTTGGGCACTGAGTTTGAACAAACTTAGATAATTATACACTGCTCATGCAGACTGGTCCGGTTTCAGAAGCTACATGACAGGTATTTAGCAACCAAAAGGACTCACCCACTAGACTGTTTGGTGTCAGCTACTTTATGAAGCAGTCATTCTTTTCCTAGTAGATCAGTAATGCAATAAGTGCTATGGCTGTAATGAGTGATATTTTATATACAGAGCAGTACATTCGCAACAAAAAGCGGTTCAGTCCCATAAAGTGGTCATACGGCTACGTGTCCTAGACCCACGATTTAAAATTATCCTGTTGAGGAAAGGATGTCTGATAGCTTAACACAAAGACGGTTGTGAGAAAAATACTTGCAAGATTTGTAAAATAATAATAATAACAAATAAATACATAAATATATGGTACTGAATGATACATACTCGCTATTAGAATATGGCAGTTTCTGCATGAATTTGTTACATTTTGTTACTTTGTGGTACTTATATATTTACAGATGTTCTCATATTTAGAACAATGCTTTACCAATTATTTTGAAATTAAGGACAGTTATGCAATGTTTTATCTAGATAACTTAATAAGCGCAGGTGAACAATAACGTCGTTAACATGCTACCAGCCTTTTGATAAGTTTTGCGAAACAAGCTAGTAAGGGAAAAATTACAAAAAGCGATATCACAATATCAGCTATAAGATACCAGATATGACGTGTCAGCTTGACACACAATTGATCTGTAAGGGTATTGAAAAGCATGGGCATTATCAGAACAACAGGAATCTGCCAGATTTAAGAGTGCATATCACAGAAAATGAGTCTTATGCTCCGAGACAAAGTTATATGTTGGAAATCTATTTGTTTTATATTAAGGTGAGTGGGTACACTTTCAGGGATTGAGACTTCTCCATTTTCGTTTTTTTGTCTCCCTTCTCAATAGGGTTCAACTCTTAAAAGGAATAATTTGCTCCTGCAAATTAAGGAGCAAATTATACTCTTACTTTTAGGAGTAGACTCCATTTTTGAAGAGTTACGTCATTCAGGGAGGCAAACATGATGTAATGGAAGTTGTTTCTCTTTGTAAAAAGTGCAGAAAAATACGGAGCTATACCCATACACTTTAAGCTGATTTTAATAGTTGGAAAAGACAAACAATGAAGATCTTGATAAGCCTGCTTATTTCAGGTGCAGTCTGATATGGGCTTACACTGACCGCTAAGGCATCCATCTCCCGGCATTTAGTTTCTTTGGTAATTTGGGGCTTTAGGCCTCCCAATTTATATTTTTATACAGTCGGAACTCAAGAGAATGGCAAGAGGTAATTTACATGATATCTCACAACATATATTTATTTGTAAAGTTTTGATTTTAAGCAAAGAACAAGTCAACTCCAACATTTTAATTCATCTTATAGCTCGGCAATGGGCTTTTTGACTCCCTTCAAGTGATTCATAGGTAGTAAATGTGTTTTGCTTTGTTTTTGTGTTTTCTTTCCCCAGCAGCCTTTATTTGTGTTAACAATTTAATGTTCAGCAAGGTCTATGCATGGTAAAGGTAAAAAGGTAAATGTTTCTCATACACGTAGCCTAATAGCCGTAGGGGCAGTGGGGGTTAGAGACTCACTGTATCTTGGGCACAACAGATGAAAGGCGGAGCCCATCACTCTCCTTTTGCTGCCTTATCCTTCCCTGATTCAAAAGAGTTACCCATTTATTGCTGGATTGACAGAGAGAGTTTTCCCAGTCGTCGAAACGCGGGCGCGATCTCGTGACCTTCCGGCGACTTTCTGCAGCATAACCGAGTTACTATAACCACTCGACCACAGGAGGGTTTCTTTTTTACAGTATCGAGTTTCGAGTAATAAAAAGAGAGTTTCGAGTTATAAAAGGCAAGTATCGAGTTATAAAAAGCGAGTTTTGACTTGTAAAAAGGGAGTATCGAGTTCCCAGCATGCTGGTGTTATTTTTTTTATTTTTATATTTATTTTTTTTTTTTTCTTCAATTTTATGTATCATTAATGAGCTGAACGCACTGCTTTTGGCATATTTATGCATTAAGGTCTACACCGCAGAATTTTCACTTTCATTTTCATCTGATTTGTCAAAGACATCAAAGGAGTTAATTTTGCCATTAGAATTCTCCAGGACCATATACCATTGCATGTTTTAAGCAGGTTTTGATTTCTTGCATCTGGAGATGTGCAGCTGGAGATATGGCCAATCAGCTGACAGTTTTTGTGTGATAGACTGAAAAGTTCCTTTTTTCTCGTAAATATTACATGTCACTTGTTTAAATATCATATATCATCTATGTGTAACCTGACATGCTTACCTACATAGATGAGCTTTTGTTCTTTTCTGTTCTGTTCCGCAAAATGAATTATAATTTCGAATGCCGCCATGTAGTCGGATTGCTCTGCTTTTAATTGATTAGGTGTTCTGAGTGTGTGAGCGTGTTTTTTTTTCTTTCGTTTTGACAATATGAAAAGTACAAGAAAGAAGAATACAAAAGTTTTATCCGGAATTTCGGCCTTCGTCCGGGCACGTACACATCTGAGTAAGTATATATAATCATGGCAAGAAATCAAAATGGCAATGCAGCGCACACAGTGGGCCTAGACAAAAATTGCTTAGAACACTGCAGGACATTACATACGCAGGTAACCTTGTCTCGACAAGCTTGTTGGGAACAAAATCTCAAGAAGTAAGGGAAGCTATATTTCAGTATATTAGAGATACCCAGTATGAGGAAAAAATATAGGGCCGTGCACAAACCTATCATTTGCGACAGTGTCATGGGTGAGGGGCATTCGAACGGACAGTTCAGGCAGGCCAATCCTACCCACTATTTCAACTGGAACAATACAGACATAGACAACGGACATACAATACTAAGAGTCACCGGGGTGTGTGATTACAGGGGTCTGTTCCATCGGACGTAGCGAAGCGAGGTCCGATGGAGGCTTACAGATCTGGGAATATAGAGCGGATGTTGACAATGGCCCGAAGAGGCCTCACATGCCATCCGTCTCCTGACGCCCTGAGATGTATTGCTAAGGCCTGCATAAATGGGACGCGGGGACCCTGTATATAGGATGTGTTTTATGCTGAAATGTGCATGGGTCCATTTGGGTACGATCCCATATTGCATAACGACGCGCGCCAACCTGTCGCCACCCTACCTGGCCCTGTCTGGCGGTCTGGACTGGCTGTGGGACTGCGGGCGACTGTGGATTACAGGTTTGGAATGGCCAGATCGGATGAAGCGGTTTCCTAGCCACGACTATGGCCTCTCCCGGCTGCCTAGGCATCGCTCGGGGGATGCGCGAAGTGGGGAAAGTAAAACGAAGTGGACATAATGGCTAACATTAATAATAACAACCCCACACGTGTTGGCGCAGTCCGATCCTACACCTACATCGGAGGCAGAGTATTAGAAAAAAGACAGACATACGAACCATTATATTAAAAACATTCACAGACTAGACTCGACGAGCGGTTGCATAACGACGCGCGCCAACATGTCGCCACCCTACCTGGCCCTGTCTGGCGGTCTGGCCTGGCTGTGGGACGGCAGGCGACTGTGAATTACAGGTTTGGGCGAGAGCCAGATCGGATTTAGCGGTTCCCTTGCCACGACTATGGCCTCTCCCTGCTGCCTAGGCATCGCTCGGGGGTGCGCGAAGTGGGGAAAGTAAAACAAAGTGGACATAATGGCTAATAGTAATAATAATAAACCCTACACGTGTTGGCGCAGTCCGATCCTACACCTACACCTCGGAGGCAGAGTACTAGAAAAAATACAGACATACGAACCATTATATTACAGACATTTACAGACTAGACTCGACGAGCGGTGGCATAGTGTTCAGCGAACTCAAAATGATGTGCGGAGCCGGTCACATGCTAGGTGGGGCTCCTTCCCAATCACTTGCTGGCCGGCTCTGAGTAACATCCAGGATATAAAAGTCTCTAACGCATGTGCCACCGACCGCCGAGCCAATAGCAGACTAGACATAATCGTACACTACAGTAAACAGACGTACAGACGTACAGAGAGGCGCGCAGTGGAGGTGGATCAAAAGCTCTTATACATACTCGGACATTACCGAAAACCCCAATCAAATCCGAAGCCCGAAACAGAAAATACAGCATCCAACATTTTTAGACCACAAAATTTGGTGCGCGTTATTAATATTTATTTTACAACAAAAATCAATATCGCGAGCTCTCACGGCTTAATGGCATTCCACGGGAAGCTCAGGTGTGGAAGCACGAGATAATTCAACAAAAGCGCAACTGGCCAATTATAGGGTCAATGATCTCCACTGCGAGTTTCTAACATACAACTTACCGTGTGCACCGGAAGTGTCTGGGCGGTTTATAAAGGTAGGGCTTGATATGAACTCGTCCATCCTTGTAAATGGACTAGTCTGGAAGGCGGGTAGGATAGCATATCACTGAGTCGGCACGTAAGGAGCGTCTGATCGGGGGCTACGTGTGATAGGAAGAGAACCGCCCGGACGTTTTTGGGGAGCACAACGACGACTTACATTTAAGCCAGATCAAGGGAAAATGTTTAATATGCAGTCGTATCAAGAAAAAAGGCAAAAAAAAAAAAAAAAAAAAAACATAAGAATTACTTTCATGGAATTTGTTGAATTTAGGAATTTTAGGAATTTAGTGAGGATCACAGAGCGAAATTGCAACTCCGAAATTAATAAATCACAGGCACTCGAATGAAGAAAGAAGAAGAAGTATTACAGCATAAAATGAATTTAGGAATTTAGGAATTTAGTTAATTATATTAGGAATTTAGAGTAATATAGAGAATTAGTAATCTACATCAGACGCTAAACCCTACCAAAATAGAAAGAGACAACAAAAGGCAAACATTAGTATGGGTTAAAGTTCTTTCAAAAAATTCTTTATAAACCCCTTTTTGTAACGAAGCATAAATTTCGAAATACAATAATAGAACAAAATAAATACATAAATCGCTTAAATATGGGTTGGCCCCCTTCCCACTACCTGCAGGGAGGGGGGTGTGCCAATTATAAATGTGGACGACTCCACTCCGCAGGCGGGGGGGGGGGGGAGAGACTATTTTTTGAATAAAAAAGGCGACAAAAAATGGAAAATCCGTCCTTTAACTCGGAAAATCCTCTCGGGGGGGGGGGGGGGGGGGGCGATGGTGGGCTTCATAAGGGTAAGTAATTATTCCCCGGGTGTATAAGGAATGGAACCATCCCCCTTAGAATGTGGACGAGACCATTATCCGGGAATGGGGGGGGAAGTTTGGGCTTCGCGCGGCTAGACCCTGTCGCGACGTGACCGTAAACATAGAAATCCATCATTATATTGGACAAAAGTGTTACACGCGGCGCGCGCGGGAGACGGTGCGCGTGCCCCCTCAATGAGGAAAGGGCAAGGGAGGTAATCCCATCGGTGCCCCGACGGGGGGAGACGCCTCGGCTATTTTGCCATCGAAAAAAGAACAGAGGGGAAGAAAGATGTGCCATGAAAAGGCTGACGCATGAGGGGCCAAAACATAGGTGAGCAACACATATTATATTTCAATAAGACTAGGGTAAAATAACCTACACACCTAGGCATCTAAATTGGTATATTTGCAACAAAATGAGTAACAGGAATTTAAGCAATAACCAATTAAGGACCGTCCTTGTCTCTCTGGGTAATGACACTCCGCCAGTCTTACCTTAGCATGCCTGTTAAAGTTACGGCGCGGCAGCGAAACAACGATGGATGCAGGACACAACAACGGTGGAGACATCCCAGAAGAAGAGGACAGACGGACAGATACGCAATCACAAACATAAACACACAAACACGCACGCAAGCCGGCATACACGCAAACACGCATGCACGCATATAATTAACAGGTACACGCACATTGTGCTAGCACAAAATAAGTAGGCACACACACACGCAAAACATACCAACAACCAAACTTGATGCTCTGCCACCCCTGGGTGAGGCGTGTTTTTAATAGCGACAGCCCTATGGTGGCATCATCATACTCACAAGAAAACTTACTAACGGCCCATCAAATTATCAATATTATATACCTAACTAACTGGGGTTAGTATATAACAGCCACATCTTTATTATATATGCTTGACCCTACAGTGCGAGACCCATCCCTATGCAAAAAAAAACTTTAAGCCATTCCCAACTAATTTCCGCTCTTTTTAATATCCTTTAGGATCATAAATGATTAATGAGCAAGGCGCTAGCATCCTAAAGCCGGCACCACGCTAGATGCTCACTTTTGACGGGGGAGTTCAAAATTCAAACTTAATGTTGCACTCATCACTTGGCAAAATTACTCGACCAAAATAACTGAAGTGCAACAGCCCTAAACGTACCTGAAAAGGTCCCTACCTGTGACTGCGTCAATCCCCACCTAAGGGTAAGGTCAGAATAAGGGACCTCCATCCGAAACCAAATTACTTGGATACGGGGGAGGGTTAAAATTAAGGGCTGCAAGTAATATGGGACCCCAACAGGTCCCATCCTTGAAACCTAAGGAACGCCTGCGTGTTCTCTCGTTGGGACCTGGGTTTCGGTGTGCTCCTCCTCTGCGGGCGGGGTTGGCCTGTGTTTCCCTGGACTTTCCGCTGGGGTGGCTTTCATGTGGCGCGCGCCTCCTTCTCCGGACAGAACCTGACTTGGAGCCGTAGAAGGCAAACATCTATGCATAAATACTGGTTAGGCAGCACTGACCGACGAGACACTTACAGACTGAATGACATTGGACGGACACACGGCGCCAAATGTGTGCAACTATGGTTACGTACCGTTGAGCCACTTGGGTAACGTCGATACGAGAATTAAACAGAACAGAACAGAACAGAAAATGGCAGATCATATCAAAACTAAACACAAGTACAAGCACTGGATCATACCAAATGAAGTTCTTTTGAAAATACGTTACGTTCTGGTGACGTGGGTTGTAAGGGTTTCTGAATGACCACTGTCTGGTTTGGTTTACCGTGCGTGTGTTTCGTGAACTTTGGCAGTTTTTGTATGTACTTTTTGCGTTTCAACCCCACATTTTCGTCAAGATTTTCAAAACGAACGCCTAGTGATGGAACGCACAAGAATAGCCTTAAAAGACTGTAGTTAACATTTTAGTTTAAGTGCCGAAACTGTACTAAACCCATTGGTGCATAACATTGAAAAGATAATAATAATAATAATAATAATAATAAATGATAATAAAGACTTTATTTTCAGTGGGTGACACAATTAGTTACAAGCTACTCTTATTTGAGGCCCACTTAAAAATATGTACAAATCAAAAGATCTATCAAATACAAATATACAACAGACACTGGTCAGCGAAACCAAACATTTACTGTTTCAGGCCTCATGACTCAAGAAAAGAAAAAGCACTGGCAGCAATCAGTACTACCGTAAAATTCTAAATATTGGGACACCAAAAATAATCGCCGCAACTGTCCCAAACACGGAACAGCCTTGTTTTACAAAGCGGTAGCCAAAAGATTCAGGCGGAATAGCAAACAATGTAGACACTGATCAGACTGCTCCTCTAGGATAGCCTGATAGGAGTCTACACTGTCCGCTCAGACCTATCTATCCCAATACATAGAATTTTTTATGGTATAACGGAATGAAAAGAAAGAAGCCCAATCCAGTAGCCTACCCTACCCGAAAACGAAAAGCAAAAACGAGCCCCGTTTTCTGGGTATCTTCAAAAAAAAAAAAAAAAAAAAAAAAACGGGTCACTTTAAATGTACATAAAAGTAAATCGATCATATGCCATATGTACGCTCAAAAACAATCACACAAAATATGAATTTACATAGTTTTACAATATATGCGCTACGCAACATCTGACGGTACTCTTGCAAGGGGAAATCTGGTCACAATCAACGCTGTTTTTCCATTCCACTGGCATCTGTTGGGCGCATTGCAGCACTTTAAAATATATATAACTTTACATTTTTTTCGAGTAATTTGGTGTCCCAATGTTTATTATAATTTTTGGTACCAAATATACGGAATACCAGACCACGCTTTCAGCTGCACTGCTCAGCGTCAGTTACACTTCAGAGTCGTTTAAAATGCTATAATTTTACAATCTATGTTGTTATAGGCGGTTCATTGACAGATTAAAAACAATGCCATGAAAATTAGCGAATTATCCCATTGGTCGGACCTAGAAAGACCTATTACACTCCCAGTTATGGCCTGCCATCCAAAATGTGGCTATTTAGCAAATTCTTCGTGATTTTTATCACTGATTAATCTGTCTCTGAGTAATTAATTGCATATTAGATGTTTGCAGGGTACGAAAGATCTGTACCATGTTTTAACTATGATAAGAGATAATTTTCTTAAATTTTCTAGAGAAACAAAGTTGTGTTTGTACGAATATATAATTTAATCCGTATCATCATAAACGCATTGTGCAGGGCCTAATTTGACACCATTTCGCTTTAAAGACAAATGTTTTCAGGCTCTACCTTCGCTTTGCGCAAGTCCCTCAAAGCCAGTCCCTCTTTGTTTTCAAGTCTTTCAACAATCGTAATACCAAAACGTCCAGCAGTCGT
The DNA here is from genome assembly GCA_963989385.1 of Ctena decussata. Lineage (NCBI taxonomy): Eukaryota > Metazoa > Mollusca > Bivalvia > Lucinida > Lucinidae > Ctena > Ctena decussata. The sequence goes on along the minus strand of OZ022510.1, from coordinate 13,471,716 downwards.
CGTCGTCTTTATTTATTTACCATTTATAGTATCGAACTATCTAAAGCGAGTTTCAAGTAATCAAAAGCGAGTAATATAAAAAGAAAGCAGTTATAGACAGTATGGAGTAAAGAAGTGATTAAAATTTATGTACAGAACTCTACAAAACTATCATATTACGAATGAATATCATTTGATACTAATTTGATTTCTTTTCATTACTGGCAATGCAACTACGCATCAGAGAAACAATAAATGGGATCCTTGTCTTACATTTTATTACCATCTATTTAACGCGTTCACCTTGTATTTATCTTCATGTACATTGTAGTTTTACCATGTCATAAAGTTTGTGAAATCGAAAAATAGGTCATTGAAGTCTTTTTTTTATGATTAATCAAGAACGGTTTAATGTTTTAAAGCCGGTGTCTGCCTAGGATAGCTTGCGCACATGCGCAGTCTGGTATGTAGACTAGCTCCTTGTCTGATACTAATGCTTTTTACAGCCCTGCTAAGGCAATAATTTTTCCTGGCCGCATGGGTAAAATTGTACTCAAAGAAAAACTTCAGACAGAATCCGCAATTAAGCATGTAGCAAAGTTACCATATACGAAGTTTAACGTATTTTCAATATATCAATCCGTCAAAAATGATTTCGCAGAACTGAAAGTAATCACAGTTTATTTATCAATAAGATCCGCCTCCTTTCAGCCAGTAGCAAACTGCAGAAGCCTGACAGACTGCGCATATGCTGACGATGGTCTGGGCATGCGCACATTTTATGTCTCGAGAGATATTCCCCGGACATAGCTCATATTGAAAATCAAGATAAACTTGCGCATCTGTCCAGTCCGAAATCACAACCCCTATATCCTACTGCCATATGCTGCACCAATTTCGCTCAGGCTAGTGGAATGATCCTTGTTTTCTTCTTTCCACGGACAGAGAGAGAGAGAATTTCGCTCAGGCAAATGGAATGATTCGTCTTTCCAGAGAGAGAAGGAGAGAGAGAGAGATAGTGAGGGAAAGATACTGCATATAGAAACATATGTCTTTGCTTTGTAGAGGTATTTTATCAGACTTCCCTTGAATGACGTAACTCTTCCAAAACGGAGTCTACCTTTAAAGGAAATCTTATCTAAGAATATAAGAGTTGAACCATATTGAAAAGGGAGACAAAAACAAAAGTGCCAGAGTTTCAATCCCTGAAATTGTACCCACTCACCTTAAGATAAAACAAATCGCCTTCCTATAGCTAATTACGTCTTGGGACATAAAACTCATTTTTCAATCTGGCAGATTCCAGATGTTCATGCTTTTCAACACTTTTACCGGTCAATTGTGTGTCAGTCTGGGTCAAGTTTAAATGTCATATCTGATATTGTAATGTCACCTTTTATCAATTCCCGACTTATTATTATAAGCGTAATTCCATTCCCACCGATAAAGCTTTTGCAAATAAATAACCAAAATATGTCGATGCTATTTGACTCGTATGCATGTAAAACGCATTGTGCAAACTTTCTGTTTTGAGTTAAAAAAAAAAAGAAAGAAAAAAATAATGGTGATGAAGTTATCACAAAACTCTTGAGAGTTGCTAAACCAAAATTTTGCATGGGCAACTTTCCTATTCAGGCTTTGCATAAGCGGTTTGAATTAACATGAATTATTTTGTGGAAAATCGTTCTTTTCCTCCATTAATATTGCGTTAAGTTCTTACAGGACAAGGTGTGGTTGGGTTCGGCGATGGTGCTGTCCCTACTGTGTCTTATAAACGTCCCGAAGAGAGTCTGATGTACACATTTATACATACACTAAAATTTGACAATCTCGTGTTAAGTTAAAAAAACTGTACTCATACGTATGCGAAATGTTTGTCGTACACCAACCTATTCGCAATCAACTTGCGCACGTGAAGACTGAGTTGTATCGTTCTTTGTTGGACGAACTGTGATGCCTCAAAACAGATTTCGCATATGCACAAGCTATCCTAGACATGCACAGTTTTATATTATGAATGTAAAAAGATCATATCATGATTAATGATAAAAATATACGTAATACATGTAAGGGAATTTAACTAAGAAATAGATTAGCTCTAGCAGTGAATTGTTGAGTAATAATGCACTGTTTGGAGGTCAGTTGTGAAGTAGAGCATATCACGAGAGCGGAGCGCGAATGATATATCTACTTACAACAGACCGACAAACAGTGAATTATTACACAACAATTAAATCCTAGAGCTGAACTATCTTGATTCTAACACTAAAAAACGCTGCAAAAGTATTCTTTTCATTCAAATTCTCTCAACCTTCTTGCCAGCGCGTTAACGCTCCCGCCAATTTTCTTAACTGTATTTAAGATAAATGTACATTTTTAAGGCGAATTTAGAAAGAAAAAGAGACATAACACCGTCTAACGTCTCAAAACGTCACAAAATGACGTCAGTATCGCTAGTGACGTCAGTAGTTAGACTCACGTGCTCCGAAACAGCGAATCGTTGCAGAATAAAGCACAGGAACTTTCCATTGCTTCCATAGGCGCACTGTGATAGAATAAGAACCAAAATAAGAAAAACGTATAACATGACTTTATTTTATAACGCAGGCGGATTGTTTGGTATACTTATGCGTGTTGCCGAACATGGGTTATTAGCTCGCCTGGACGAAGTCCAGGAAGAGCTATTGCACAACCCCCGGCGTCGGCATCGGCGTCAGCGTCGGAGTCGGCGGCGGCGTCCGCATTTACGCTAAAAGTTTTAAGAGCTTATATTTTCTAAATTATTTGATGGATCTGGTTCCTATTTGGTATGATGATAGGCATAGGTCCAAATTTTTTTTCAGCAATACTCTTGCCCAAGCCTATGATCTCAAAGTCAGAGCGTCATGGGAACAGAAAGCTTCTGATCACACTGGACGGAAACAAAGGCTGATGTGAGATTTTGCTGGGCCTATATGCCACTTCTTGGTTTTGTCATGTCGTGGCTCATATTTGGTATTAGCACATTGACCAAATATACTCTAACATTTTTTACTTGCTGTCAGAATAAGTACTTCACTTTACTATTTAAAAAAAAGAGGACCAAGAGGCCCTAAATCGCTCATCTGAGCGAAAAAGTTAAAGGTCAAACAAGGGTCATCATTTGAACAAACCTGATAGTTTGCAACCATTTCCAAATTTTGAATATTTTCCTATGTATTGCTATGGTTCAAACCCATTGAACAAACTTGGTAAAGTACCAATAGACAATGCTACAAATTTCAAGCATCTGAGCCAAGTGGTTCTGAAGAAGAAGATTTTTGAATATTTTTCTATGTTTTCTATGTTTCAAACACACGACTCCCTACCGCGAGGTCATTTTAAACCCTGGGGCCATCATTTGTATAAAGTGGATAAACGACTACAAGGCAATGCTACATACCAAATTTCAAGCATCTGAGCCAAGTGGTTCTGAAAGTGAATATTTTTGAATATTTTCTCTATGTATTTCTATGGTTCAATCTCATGACCTCTGGGGTGGGGCCATTTAGACCCTGGGGTCATCATTTGAACAAACTTGGTAAAGTACTACTATGCAATGCCACGTACCAAATTTCAAGCATCTGAGCCAAGTGATTCTGAAAAAGAAGTTTTTTTTCCATACTTTTCTATGTATTTATATGGTTCAAACTTAGGACACCCTGCCGTGGGGCTATTGTGGACCCTGGGGCCACCATTAGAACAAACATGGTAAAGGACTATTAGGCAATGCTACATACCGAATTTCAAGCATCTGAGCCTTGCGGCTCTGAAGAAGAAGATTTTTGAATATTTGTCTATGGTTCAAACCTCGGACTCCATGCCATTGGGCCATTTTGGACCCTGAGCCCATTATTTGAACAAGCTTGATATAAGATTATTAGGCAATGCTACATAAAAAAATTCAAGCAACTAAGCCAAATGGTTCTGAACAAGAAGATTATTTAATATTTTTCTATGTATTTCTATGGTTCAATCCCATGGCCCCTGGGCCGGGACCATTTTAGACCCTGGGGCCATCATTTGAACAAACTTGGTAAAAGACCACTAGGCAATACTACAAACAGAATTTCAATCACCTGCACCGAGTGGTTCTTCAGAAGAAGATTTCTAAGTATATTTGAATTTCGAACCCAAGACCCCCCGGGCCTTTTTGGACCACAGGGCCAGTGTTTGAACAAAACTTGGTAGAGGTCCACTAGACAATGCTTCATAACAAATATCAAAGCCCTAGGCCTAGTGGTTCCAGAGAAGATGTCATTTAAAGCAAATTGACGCACGACGCACGACGGACGACGGACACCGACTGATCACAATAGCTCACCCTGAGCCTATATGGCTCATGTGAGCAAAAAAGCGCAAGATATTTTCAAAATTTAAATTTTCAATTCTATTCTCTATTTTATAATTACGAAAGCAAACACAATAGTTACCTATCAATAAATTTCCTCAAGTTATATTATTAACCACAGTGAAATACAAGTTTTCGCCACCTGCTGAGAAATTTGAAATTCCTTTTCTGCTGCGCATGCGCCGTTTATAAACATGCGCAATCAATGGTTGGCGCATCAAGCGGCCAAATTAAAAAAATCGTGTCAGTGTTTTGAATTATTGCGAGAAATGTTGTCTGAGAAAAACATCTTTTTGGATAGTTAACTAGATTATTGTGATAAAACAATTAAAACTGTTAATGACATCGTGTCGCTCATGTCATCGTCTCGTATGGTAAGTAACACAATGTTTATTTTTATTCTTTCCTTTGTATTTAAACGTTGAATACATTTTTATCATTGTGCTAGAATTCTTCGCGCTACTTGTTTCTGTGTGCAAAATGTAGAATATTGTTTGTCTGATTAGAACAGCCTCACTGAGACGGTTAAAATGAGTTACCACAATAAATATTTTTGAGCTGTGAGTAGAAGACGTGTGCCCCTTATAACCCTTTGTCTGTTATTTTTATAGGTAAATGCATAGAAAATCCAAGCTGCAGAAGTGATATTGTCCTACGCGTGATACTGGATTGCGATGAAGATTTGTGACGCAGCGTATGATGATTTCGTGTCTCATACTGTATCGCCCGTGTAAACGTCACAGATTGTAAGTAACACAATGTGTTTTTCTGTTCTTTGTTGTTTTTCCCTTTTATATTGTGCATAAACGATGAAAAACTCATGATTGTGCTAGCATGCTTTTGTTACGGCGCTTGTAGATGATAATTTATGATATTTTACTTGTTTCTGCTCGCTACATGTAAAAGGAATTAGAACAGTCCCAACGAGTCTGTTCAAATAAGTAACCACGATTTTTAGCAGTGTGCAGAAAACGAATGCCCCTTATAACCCTAGTTCAATTGATATTACACGTTAATGCATGGACTTATCAAAATATAGCTAATATAGTCATTTGGTTATGGTTTGGAATTCAGGCGAGAAAAGCGATATTCGTCGTTCTAGTACGCTTTTTCACTAATTTAAAGACGGCTGGTAATTGATGCAGAGAGGACAAAATAATAATGAATAGATAAAAGGTGAACAAAATGAATCCGTGCAAAACTAGTTAATCGACAATTTTAACTCCCTCTCTGTAAATAATTCTTAAATGGGGTGGTCAAAAGATTGAACCTGTTTGGGAGCTCTAGATTGCTGTCTTATCCCATCGAATTCATGTTACAGTATGTGTTGTAATTGAAATAAAACATTGTTTACACCCAAGGCCACAGTATGAAAAGCAGGCTCCGCCCTCAAACTATCAATCGTGGTTAATTCAAAATCATTTCAGATTTGGATACATCTTTTTCACTGAAACATTAAACCATTATTTTTTCAAAATAATTTCAGTGGAAGTTGAATTATTCTTCTTCTACATATACACTGATTTAACAGTTCTTACGGATGCTTTCAACACCCTGAAGTTTAAATGTATTGTGCAGATTTCTAGCTAGTCAAGAAGAAAAAATGACAGTTTGAATGTTTACCTTTGACCAAGTCATGTGATTTAAACAGTAGCTATGCTACTGTCCTGGTGAACTCTTTGACAGAGAGAGCCCAGTAACTTCTATTAAGCCACACCCTCATATTCATTGTATGGCCTACATGAAACCGGGCCTTAAACTAAACCGAAAAAGAACAATAAATATACGGTATACGCAATATTATTTTCTTGGCGAGAGGCTTAATGAGCATTTTTTCACAGAAAATAATTACGGTGAGTGAAACCCAAACACATTTGCTGGGGTACGCTTCCGATACTTTAGCTCCGCCCACTGACTTCATCACACGACGAACGCTGAAAAATCGAATTTTAATTTATATATTTACACTTTATTTTTAGACTCTTTTTAAACTTCAGTTTACTGGGTCCCAAATGAACGCAATATGGAGGATTTATGGGAACATTACAGCGATTAACAATTATAACAATCGCAGGGGTCTGGTTATGCTTCGTACTTAATGTACTGAATATGTGATTACATAGCACTAATGTCTAAATCATAGCGATTTACTCATGGCACGTTGTCTGTTTCATTTCCCAAACGCAACGAATTTAAGTTGCAATACAGACATGTTCAAGTGATTTGTTACAACATTTCAAGAAAATCATTTTTGTGGAAAAAAATACGCGAGGTTGTTAGTTTAAACGGTTTTTTATTCAACATGTAGACATACACAATCAATACATACAAGAATAATATGAAATGATTCGATAACAAGCTAACTAGCTAATAAACATCGTCGCCTACTTAACATGTATTTTGCAGTGACATATTAGTGCATAAGATTTCTAAGCAACAGACAATCAAGACGCGTTTATATGAACATATACATCATTGTATTAGGACTGAAAAGTTTTGATGTGAAAACAGCATTCAATAAGAATCAATCGAACCATATTTAAGATATAAGCTTTGTAAGAGAGAGAGAGAGAGAAACAACAGATGTTTCAATTCATTTCCGTTGTCTGAACCGCTTCCCGACAAAAATGTACCATCAGCGTAGCAAAATACTTGGTTTCATAGTTGCAGATAATTTGGACAATCGTACAGATAATGTTTTACTGTTTCTGTTCGACCACAACAAGAACACGTTGAACGCGAGGTTGTAAACTTGGCTGTCCCATTTTAGGCTTGAAAAAGGGGCTCGGTAAAGTTAGCAGAACGAAAATTCTGCAGAAAATTCTGCAGAAGATTCTGCAGAATTTTCTGCAGAAAAAGTGGTAAAGTTAGTGAAATGAATATTCTGCAAAATTTTCTGCAGAATTTTCTGCAGAAAAAGTGGTAAAGTTAACGAAATGGATATTCTTCAAAATTTTCTGCAACCTTTTCTGCAGAAAAAGTGGTAAGGATAGCGAATTGAAAATTCTGCAGAATTTAGCAATTTTTATTTCTTTGTTTTGTCAATTACGGACCACAAAATGTGAGTGCGCACCGATTACCGCACTACCCTATTTCATATGAGAACCGAGATATTCACAAAAATTGCACAGTTTCTTCTGCTGGAAAGTAGCAGAACGACATTAAAGAAACCCGTAGTAAGCAAAGTTTAATTTCCATGTTCTGTCATCTGGAGGCCACAAAATATAAGTGAGCACCGTTTACCGCACCACTATATCTCATATGTGGACCGAAATATTCACAAAAATCGCATATTTTCTTCGGCTGGAAAGTAGCAAAACGAAATTTCAGAAACCCTTTGTGAGCAAAATTTGATGTCTATGTTCTGTTATCTGGAGGCCACAAAATGTAAGTGAGCACCGTTTACCGCACTACTCTATCTCATAAAAGGACCGAGATATTCACAAAAATCGCATATTTTCTTCTGCTGGAAAGTAGCAGAACGAAATTTAAAAAAACTCTTTGTTAGCAAAGATTAATTTCTGTGTTCTGTCATCTGGTGGCCACAAAATGTGAGTGAGCGCCGTTTTCCGCACTACTCTATCTCATAAATGGACCGAGATATTCTCAAAAATCGCATATTTTCTTCTGCTGGAAAGTATCAGAACGAAATTTCAGAAACCCTTTGTTAGCAAAGATTGATTTGTATGTTCTGACATCTGGTGGCCACAAAATGTGAGTGAGCGCCGTTTACCGCACTACTATTCTCATAAGTGGACCGAGATATTCACAAAAATCGCATATTTTCTTCTGCTGGAAAGTAGCAGAACGAAATTTCAGAAACCTTTTGTGAGCAAAGTTTGATTTCTATGTTCTGATATCTGGTGGCCACAAAAAGTGAGTGAGCGCCGTTTACCGCACTACTCTATCTAATAAGTGGACCGAGGTATTCACAAAAATCGCATATTTTCTTATACTGGAAATTAGCAGAACGAAATTTCAGAAACCCTTTGTTAACAAACACTGATTTTATGTTCTGTCATCTGGTGGCCACAAAATGTGAGTGAGTGCCGTTTACCGCACTACTCTATCTCATAAGTGGACCGAGATATTCACAAAAATCGCATATTTTCTACTGCTGGAAAGTAGCAGAACGAAATTTAAGAAACTCTTTGTTAGCAAAGATTAATTTCTGTGTTCTGTCATCTGGTGGCCACAAAAAGTGAGTGAGCGCCATTTACCGCACTACTCTAGCTCATAAGTGGACCGCGATATTCACAAAAATCGCATATTTTCTTATGCTGGAAAGTAGCAGAACGAAATTTCAAAAACCCTTTGTTAGCAAAGATTAATTTCTATGTTCTGTCATCTGGTGGCCACAAAATTAGAGTGAGCACCGTTTACCGCACTACTCTTTCTCATAAATGGACCGAGATATTCACAAAAATCGCATATTTTCTTCTGCTGGAAAGTAGCGAAACGAAATTTCAGAAACCCTTTGTTAGCAAAGATTGATTTCTATGTTCTGTCATCTGGAGGCCACAAAATGTGAGTGAGCGCCGTTTACCGCACTATTCTATCTCATAAGTGCACCGAGATATTCACAAAAATCGCATATTTTCTTCTGCTGGAAAGTAGCAGAACGAAATTTCAGAAACCCTTTGTCAGCAAAATTTGTTTTCTATGATCGGTCATCTACAGGCCACAAAATGTGAGTGAGCATCGTTTTCCGCACTTATCTATCTTAAAATCGGACCAAGATATTCACAAAAATCGCATATTTTCTTCTGCTGGAAAGTAGCATAACGAAATTTCAGAAACCCTTTGTTAGCAAAGATTGATTTGTATGTTCTGACACCTGGTGGCCACAAAATGTAAGTGAGCGCCGTTTACCGCACTACTATTCTCATAAGTGGACCGAGATATTCACAAAAATCGCATATTTTCTTCTGCTGGAAAGTAGCAGAACGAAATTTCAGAAAACTTTTGTGAGCAAAGTTTGATTTCTATGTTCTGATATCTGGTGGCCACAAAAAGTGAGTGAGCGCCGTTTACCGCACTACTCTATCTAATAAGTGGACCGAGGTATTCACAAAAATCGCATATTTACTTATACTGGAAATTAGCAGAACGAAATTTCAGAAACCCTTTGTTAACAAAGACTGATTTTATGTTCTGTCATCTGGTGGCCACAAAATGTGAGTGAGTGCCGTTTACCGCACTACTCTATCTCATAAGTGGACCGAGATATTCACAAAAATCGCATATTTTCTACTGCTGGAAAGTAGCAGAACGAAATTTAAGAAACTCTTTGTTAGCAAAGATTAATTTCTGTGTTCTGTCATCTGGTGGCCACAAATAGTGAGTGAGCGCCATTTACCGCACTACTCTATCTCATAAGTGGACCGCGATATTCACAAAAATCGCATATTTTCTTATGCTGGAAAGTAGCAGAACGAAATTTCAGAAACCCTTTGTTAGCAAAGATTAATTTCTATGTTCTGTCATCTGGTGGCCACAAAATGTGAGTGAGCACCGTTTACCGCACTACTCTTTCTCATAAATGGACCGAGATATTCACAAAAATCGCATATTTTCTTCTGCTGGAAAGTAGCGAAACGAAATTTCAGAAATCCTTTGTTAGCAAAGATTGATTTCTATGTTCTGTCATCTGGAGGCCACAAAATGTGAGTGAGCGCCGTTTACCGCATTACTCTATCTCATAAGTGCACCGAGATACATGTATTCACAAAAATCGCATATTTTCTTCTGCTGGAAAGTAGCAGAACGAAATTTCAGAAACCCTTTGTCAGCAAAGTTTGTTTTCTATGTTCGGTCATCTACAGGCCACAAAATGTGAGTGAGCATCGTTTTCCGCACTTATTTATCTTAAAATCGGACCAATATATTCACAAAAATCGCATATTTTCTTCTGCTGGAAAGTAGCATAACGAAATTTCAGAAACCCTTTGTTAGCATAGTTAGATTTTTATGTTCTGTCATCTGGAGGCCACAAAATGTTAGTGAGCGCCGTTTACCGCACTACTCTATCTCATAAATGGACCGAGATATTAAAAAAATCGCATATTTTCTTCTGCTGGAAAGTAGCAGAACGAAATTTCAGAAACCCTTTGTTAGCAAAGATTGATTTCTATGTTATGTCATCTGGTGGCCACAAAATGTGAGTGAGCGCCGTTTACCGCACTACTCTATCTCATAAGTAGTGCGGTAAACGGTGCTCACTCATATTTTGTGGCCTCCAGATGACAGAACACGGAAATTAACTTTGCTTACTACGGGTTTCTTTAGTGTCGTTCTGCTATTTTCCAGCGGAAGAAACTATGCAATTTTTGTGAATATCTAGGTTCTCATATAAAATAGGGTAGTGCGGTAATCGGTGCGCACTCACATTTTGTGGTCCGTAGTTGACAAAACAAAGAAATAAAAATTGCTAAATTCTGCAGAATTTTCAATTCGCTATCTTTACCACTTTTTCTGCAGAACATTTTGCAGAAAATTTTGCAGAATATCCATTTCGCTAACTTTACCACTTTTTCTGCAGAAAATTTTGCAGAATATTCATTTCGCTAACTTTACCACTTTTTCTGCAGAAAATTCTGCAGAATCTTCTGCAGAATTTTCGTTCTGCTAACTTTACCAAGCCGGCCTTTTTTGAAAAAGGCCTACATCTGTCACTGCTTTTTCCCGCATTCACTAACATTTAAAACACCATGCGCAGATAAGCAATGCCATCAACAATATTAAGATTTAATATGCATAAGATGTAAGATACCGTTCCTATTTTAAACTATTTCGCCAAAAGAAAATATCAATTCATTTGTCTCTGGAATTAGTTTCGACACGTGAATGTGTTAACATAACCTGTCAGCTAGCAGCATGTACTTGCAATGTTGCTCTCTGGGGAGAAGCGGAGGGGCATGCAGATTAGTAATGTTGCGCACTGTAAATACCTTAAAATTGGGACACCATGAGCAACATCTCTTAAAATTTGAACGAATTGATTGTACTGTGTGGTAATGTTCCTATTATGTCCTGGCGGAAAGGCAAATGGTGTAGACCCTGAACAGGCTGCTCCTGATAGGGTTCTGTCTACACTATTTGTTCAGACATGTCCGCCCAAAAATTCAAGATAAAAACTAGTCTCCAAGATTCCGCCTCATGTTTTATACCATGCCCTCCTAGGAGGGCTGGGTGTCAATTTATCAACAAACATGTAAATTTGTTAGCTCGATACTCGCTTTTTATCCCCCGACCGAAAGGTTCCGAGGATAAAGCGATGAGCCTGGCGTCCCTCCTTCCATCCGTAAACATTTTCTTGTCCGCTCAAAATCTTGAGCACCCTTTGCAATATTTTCATGATACTTCAAAATTATGTAGAACAGGTCATGACGATGTGTCGCGAACAAGAATGATAACTCTTGCTATTGTACTTTATGAGTTATCTCTCCTTTGGTGATTTTTTGGCAGATTCGTGTCCGCTCTGAAACTTGACAACGCTATGAAATATATACATGGTACTTCATAGTTATGTAGAACAGGTCATGATAATGTGTCGCGAACAAGAGTGACAACTGTTGCTTTCTAACTTTTTGAGTTATTTCCCCTTGATGGTTTAAGGTGTGATTTCGTGTCCCCTCTATAACTTTAATACCTTTAAAAATATTTTCCTGATACTTCACAGATATGTAGAACAAGTCATGACGATGTGTAGCGAACAAGAATGACAACTCTTGCTTTTTACCTTTTTGAGTTATTTGCCCTTGATGGTTTTAGGTGTGATCTCGCTTCCGCTCTATAACATTAATACATAATGAAATATTTTCATGATACTTAATAGATATGTAGCACAGGTCATGACGATGTGTCGCAAACAAGAATGGCAGCTCTTGCTTTTTCACTTTTAAAGTTACTTCACCTCTATGCTTTATGTGTGATTCCGTGTCCGCTCTATAACTTGAATACCCTTTAAAATATTTTCATGATACTTCTCAGATATGTAGAACTAAGCATGACGATATGTCGCGAATAAGAATGACAACGCTTGCTTTCTTACTTTTTGTTATTCCCCTTGATGGTTTAAGGTGTCCACTCTATAAGTTGAGTACCCTTTGAAATAGTTTCATGATACTTCACAGATATGCAGAACAGGTCATAACGATCTTTCTCGTACATGAATGATAACTCTTGCATTCACACTTTCCAAGTTATTTCCCTTTAGAAGTTCGAGCTGCAGTTGGTGCCTCTGCTCCGTATCTGTATTACCCTGGCCCGATCCATAATTTTAGTACCCGTACACCAGTTGTGTGCGATAACAGAAGACTCATGTTGCCTGTGCCGCTGCGTAAGTCAGTTTGCGTTAAAAATATAAAGGACGTAAGATCACGGTAAACATATACATTTTCACATTGAGAAAGAAATTCAGAATGCCAAAACATATGAATGATCAATGTGACGAAAGAAAGTGCGTTTCAGCGTTGCACAACCTCTGTTTAGGCCAGCAGTTTATTGATCCTTATGAATATGGATCCTTATTAACATAGTAAAGACCAGCGAACATCAATGTCTCTGATGTTCGCTTATGCAATAAGCGGAAGGTAATCAATAGCAGTTTGATATTTCGGTGATAGATATTTTTCCCCTGATGCGTTTTGCAGCACACGGCCATTTGCACTCTACGGGGCCACTTATGCGCTGATAGCATTTCTCCAGATCTTGCGGTTACATCAAAGATGAAATTAAAAACCTGTGAAATTGGTAGCCCATTGAATGAAATGAGCCGCGACGTGACAAAACCAACAATGTGGTTGTGCGCCCAGCGCAGACTCAGATCAGCCTGGGCATCCGCCCAGTCTGATCAGAGTCTTCGCTGTCCGCATGGAGGTAGCTAAGACCCTTAGCTATCCTTTGAGCATTTAACGAAGAGTCTGGTCAAAATGGGCGGGTGTCCAGACTGATCTGAGTCTGCTCTGGGCGCACAACCACATTGTTGATTTTGTCACGTCGAGGCTCAAATTACCTGTTCTTACAGGCATAATATAATATATGGAGGAGGCTCGTTAGAGGGTGATTAAAAGCACTTCAGAAACAATCAAATCAGCGTATTTAATGTCTTATATTTCTAGCAGACCACATGTTTCAGATGATGTAAAATGTACCAGCAGTTGAACTTACGAAGGTCATTGAAAAGTCATAGTCAAAATCCATGTTTTCGTATCGGTTATAAGTTATTAAGAAATTTCTTCACAATTTAGAAATTACTTAATGACTTCTACCCGGCTTAGACTGCTGTCAGTTTTCTTGAAAAATGTCCATTACTGGTTCTATTGCTTGTCTCTAGAGACTGCATCAAAGATCAATGCTCTTTTGCACAAAAGATCTTTATTGTACCTGCTCTATTTATCCATTCACATTTTAGCTTTTTTGAAGTGTAGATCATACTGCTAATAATAATAATAATAATAATAATAAATAAATAAATACCAAGTAGACGGTTTAAAGAGAATTCGTATTCTTGTGGAGTTTCAGATGACACTTGTGTTAATTAGTTACCATTCTAGTGTGAAGAAAATTATCCTAGTTAAGGTGATTAAAAGAAAATAAAGAATGCACTAGCAAACATAATTTTACTGGATAGGAACATGTGACCTAAAAGACATAGATCAGACTGCATGCGTTTAGTAATTGCTTGCAGGCTGCTTAAAACTCTCTGCTTTTTTACACAGATAAAACTTTTTTTCGTGCTGTTAGATATTTTATATATGAAAAAAAGTTCTAATGTTGTTAATTTATTGTATTTAAGGTATTGTTGTAACTGAATGCTTTTATGCTTTGTATTGGTTCCCCATTTCTATTGATCTGTCAGGGGTCTTTTTCTGCTAATTATCTTGTGATTTAATAGAAAAAGAAATAACAGACCATATATAATTCAATGGACATTAAGATTACAAGGGCCATTTTCTCAGACAGGTTGAAGGGAAAGTTTTATTACTTTCATTCAGTCAGAAGTTTCATTGCTGATTTATGTCTTAAAGTCTCCATAGTCCTACCAATGATAAAAATAGTCAAATACAAATCATTATGAAACCTGTACAGCCATCAGAATTAATGAAAATATTTCGGTTGATCTGCTTTTTTTGTATCATAAAACTGACAAAAGAGAAGAAACAAGGTATTTTGGAAAAATGATATTTCTCTCCATAAAAATACGGTTTTCGTCTCTGGTTCCCCGTTAAGCAATGAAATAATGCAACCGCGGCACAATCAATGGGATCCTTGCTTAACAGTTTTGTACGTTGTATTTTTATCTTTTTATCAGTTGTAAAAACGCCTGTACCTTGTATTTTTATCTCGTGTACCTTGTGTTTTTACCATGAAATATAGCTAGGGAAATCGAAAGTAGGTCATTTTAGTTGGCAACTAAAATGACCTAGTTATTTTTTCAAATCTATTCTATGGTAAATTCAAGGACGTTTTGATTTTTCAAAGCCGGCCAATCACGATAATAATCAATGATGAAACTGTAGTGAAAAGTTTGCAGCGATACTTCACGACAAAATATTCCATGCTGATAGAGCTATAGGGCCTTTAAGAACTTTTCTTAAAGGCCCCATTGCTCTATCAGCATGAAAAATTTTATCACGAGGAATCGCTGCAAGCTTTTTACTGTAGTTTCGTCATTGTAAATGACCGTGATTAGCCAGCTTTAAACAAATAAAACATCCTTCAGTTTCACATAAAAAGGGTTTGAAAACTTATTTGGGTCATTTTAGTTGGCAACTAAAATGACCTACTTTCGATTTCATAAAATGGTAAAAATACAATGTACAGGTGTGGAGTCCCAATCAATATCCCGCCAATGTTTATATAGCATTGCCAGACTGGAAACCAGAACAGGAAATTATATTTTGTGAAGCGATTTGTTATTTTTCAAAAACTTGTTTTCTCTACTTTTTGCTTGTTATATAACTCAATATATGCACACTAGCCCGCATTTTATTACCAAACGTGAAGGTTGAACAGCTTTTTACACTGATTTGAATTTAGTCGTTTTTACCGCTAATAGGACTATGGAGACTTTAATGGCTAAGAGTTTCTGTCTAAGTCATTGAAATGACCTCTTCACAACATAGTCAGCTCTCAAAATTGCTTCCGATTGGCTGAAAGGATGGACAATTTAAAACCTGCAGTCTAAAATATACTCTAATACCCCTAAATTCTGGCACAGACTAGCCAATTGAATAATTGTCCCAATATCTGAACACGATTAATATGCAGTAACTATCAAATAATTTGTCAAAATTCACTGTCGGACTAGCAAGAAGTGCAAACTATAGTCAAACTTCTCTTTCTTGATACGTATCATCTGGTCTACACTGTTTGCTCCCATTATTCTTTTGATGTGATCAATTCAAACAAACAGAGTATCAGCATGTAAGAAGAGACTCATTCCAGCAGGCACAACGTTGAATCAACACTGAGTCAACATTGACTCAATGTCATGGTGTAGTCCAGCTCCGGACCGAAATTATTTCAGAAACAAAGTTTCTAATTTAGGTCCAGCACCTGTAAGTCTTCCTCAGTGTGGGTATTTCAGATGCCGATAAAATCATTCTGGCACATTGTAAACTGTGCATTAATCAATATATTATGTTTTCTTTTTGATAAATAACAGTTTTTTTCTTCTTCTGACCTTCCCAAAGTGTCTTATTTAATATTTACTGGCGATTTTTCCTTCGTAGCTGTGAGAATGTTTACGAAGACCGCCATGTTTGCTTGGGATTTTCCCAGTTACCGGATGACGTCATTGGGTGATAAAAATGGCAAGGATATAAAACACAGTACCTTAGGAGATATGAGTTTCGCAATTACATACATCTGTGAATATTGTTTGCAATACCTATATATGCATTTATTTTATGCCTGGTGTCCAAATTTCATTTAAGCACGCGTCAGTGTGCTTCTGTGAAAAGGCTGAGCACTTTTAGATTTAACTAAGTACCGCAATAAAATTAACCATTATCAATGTTCAATTACCATGCGGACACCGAATGTCCGAACACAATTTCACTTTTAGTAAATGTTCGCGCACACAAGAAACAAAGGGAATGCTGTTTAATTCAGCTATCAATTTTATAATAGATCTAGTCCATGTCAAAACGTAACATTGGTAACAAAAGTAAACCTCAACACTTCACAACATATGAAACAACTTTTGTGTGTTTGAAGTCGCGTACAGGCCTGTATACTTTCAACTATCATAAGAGAGGACGCGATTAAAAGAAATTACGTGCTGTTATGCTTAAACACATTGCAAAAAGTCTTCAGACAAATGCTGTAATCAGACTGCAAAAGAACGATCACAATATTATATATTCGCGCAACTTACGTAATAAGAATCTTTTAAGATCTCAAGCGTTAACGCCGGGCCGGGTAGCGCAATCGGTAGGGCACCTGACTCGTAAGTCAGAGGTCCTGGGTTCGAATCCCGGTCTGGCCACATACTTTCGTTTCTCCTTCCGCTGATTCAAGAAGGGCAGTTGTCAGTTACTGGCGAAAGTATGTGCACTTAGTACTGGTTAACCGCTTAGGAGGTCTAAGCCTGCCCAGGAATAGTGTGGTTAGGTTAACTGACCGTCCCGACATGACCTTAGTTGTTTACCGTTAACCGTTAAGCGTTAACAGCGATATAGTCAAACCGCGAGGACGTTTTCTTAAGATGTTGCGATCGGAACCGTGATTATGTACAAATGCGGTACTTCTTTAAAATTCTTAAAGTCTCCATAGTCCTATCAGCGGTAAAAACGCCTAAACTCAAATCATTGTAAAAAGCTGTTCAACCTTCACGTTTAGTAATAAAATGTGGGTTGGTGTGCATATATTGAGTCATATAACTGGCAAAAAGTAGAGAAAACAAGTTTTTGAAAAATAACATTTAGCTACACAAAATACAGTTTCCTGTTCTGGTTTCCCGTCTAGCAATGCTATATAAACATAGGCGGTATATTGATTGGTAATCCACATTGTACATTGTATTTTTACCATTTTTTGAAATCGAAAGTAGGTCATTTTAGTTGCCAACTAAAATGACCCAAAAAAGTTTTCGAATCCCTTTTTTGAGAAACTGAATGATGTTTTATTATTTTAAAGCTGGCTAATCCCGGTCATTTACAATGACGAAACTATAGTTAGACGCTTGCAGCGATACCTCATGACGAAAATTTTCATGCTGATAGAGCAATGGGGCCTTTAAAACTATCTGTATGATTTTAAACTTAGCTGCGTAGAAAAATATAATATTTCTTGGGAAAATACGCATTTTCTTTTCAAAGGACAGGACCTACTATAGAACCAATATTTAACTGGTCTGGGCCTGCAGTTAGACGTGTTTGCTATGGCGCGATTTGTTCTCGTCTGCGTATATTTCACTTAATTTTCAACAATTGAAACTATGGAAAATAAAACTTCGCCGAAGCCACTGACTTTCTTCGAATCCGTTTCAAATACCGATGACGGACGAGGCAATACTACTGTTAGCGAGCTGGAAATAAAAATCTTATAAGTTCTTGGTTCATTGAAATTAATATGAAAACATTTAATGCGTCGGAACAGTTGTGAAAGTTTGGTAAGTAGGTATATGTGGCAGGAAATAACCATGACATCATCACATTCTTTTGGCAACGTAAATGTCCTTGCTAGTTTTCTCTTTGATCGATACATCGAACAAACTATTGATCGGTAAATTTCCTATGTACTGTTATTCTACGCAAAAAAAAACAACAAACAAACAAAACAAAACAAAAAAAACAACAACAAACAAACTAGAAATATAGTCAGGCAGACGTAAGGCGTAACTGGGAGCAGATATCAAAAAAACCGACTCCCCCCCCCCCCCCCCCCCACCCGCCACACACACACAAAGAAAGAAAAAAAGAAAGTAGAAATTAAACAAACAAAACAAAAATCACAGTCAGGGAGGCGTAAGGCGATCGTGGTGGGGGGTGAAAGACAGAAAATATCAAAGAACCGCCGACTATTAGGATATGACACTTCCTAGGATATATGACACTTCCTTACTTTCTTCCCCCCCCCCCCTACCCCCCTCCCCTCCGATGCATTTGTAATTAAAAAAGCGTTTCTGCAGTGGAGCTATAAGATAAAGTTTTCCGACCACTCGGACAGGGGATGCTCATTTTGATACAAACAACACTGGATACCGAAATAACAACACACGTTTCATGTTTAACAAGATTCAAATATGTCTGCAAGGCGCAAACAGTCGTCGTATAAATATTCTGTTATCGTTTAAGCCCAGAAGTTAGTCGCTTAGCTTGGGTTATCTGGAGTGCGCCTGTCTTTGCAATTCTGGTACTGGATTTTATCATTTGACATATGGCGTCATCACGTGACCTCCACGAGCTCATTTACATATCCTGTCAACATGTCCGTTAAAACGCAATTTCTTTTCACCCCTCTTGAGGAAAATGTTTCAAGGCCAGCCCAATGTCTCTTAGAAAAGGTAAAACTGGTGGCAGTCATGATCCAAAATGGCCAAAGAACACAACCGCTAATGTTTTTTCCTAAGTGATTAAAAAATAATGATTTTATCTGTGTATAGAAATTCCCCGGTAGCATTTACCGGCAAAAACCCGGCAGTAGCGGAATAGGTGAGGCCTGGGCCGTGGAAATTGAAACTTGTTTCTGGGCATTTTCCGGCCCAGAGCTGGGCTATGTCATGGTGTTGAATTCAGTGGTGATTCAACGTTGTGTGCCCAGTGGGATAATTGCTGCATTTCAGTATTCTGTTATCTCACTGTGTTGTGTGTAAATATGTAACAGCATCAAATAATTGTCAGCCGAATTGCTTACTATCAGTAATGATAATGATAAAAATAAAAATAAATAAAAATAAATAATACTTCTTTGAAATATTTACACCATACTTTCAAAATTATACAATGTAGCATCTGAAAATTGTTACGAAGGAAATACTCTTTAGGCCAAGATAGATGTGGTTGGTTGGTTGGTTGTTTTGGGTTTAACGGTCCTTTGAGACAGTATTTGAGTCTAATAGCGCCGTCTCCCAAAGAGAGGGAGAAAGAAGGGAGAAATGATAGACGAGGAAAAATGTACAAACAACCCCCACCCGCACCTACTGCAAGCACAGTAGGCCCTTGTCCCACTAGTATCCAAATCAGTAGAACGCCCCGGCACTGGAAGTTATACCCAGCATGATCGCACCACCCAACCACCCCTAAAATATTTGAACTCGCGGCGATTGTAAATTTTACTCAAATTTAAAAGAATTAATTTGCACTAGCGTCGGGATACTGTTCGCAAATCAGAAAAATGCTTTTTTTCCTGCCTAATTTTCATAACGATGTTTCCCAGGAGGCTCTGAGGGTTCATCTCTTGGCACCGAGTCTGTTCATGTCCTTTATATGACCACATCATATACAAAAGCCAAAACCAATATTTCATCGTAACGATATAAACAATTTGCATTTCGGGTTGACGATATTTTGTTTTATTAAAACAGAAATTTTTTCAAAACTTTGACAGTTGATTTCGAACAATAACTTATTGTTAAATGAATAATCGATAATCTGGGTTTGCACTGTTTGCCTTTGTCCCATTTATGGATGGATACAACTTGTGCTATCAATTTTCAAAAATTTACAAACTGACCTGTTCTCTTCTTTCACTCAGTAGCTCGAAAAGGGTCAACAGATACGAAAGAGTGATCCGATAGACTGATCTGGGTATTTACTGTTTCACTGGCACAATATGTTTCGGCCAGGCTATGGCATTTTCTCCAAATTTCAGACAGGCTTTTACTGCTCCATGTTTTCATAATTGATAAGCCTTCAAATTCTGTCGCTATTAACAGTGGCTAAAAACCAATTTTAATTATTACTGACATGTTTATGGCTTTATTCTTGAAGGAATCTAGGACTAAGATTAACGACCGAGGCCATTTCAGACCTTTCATATTTATTTTCATCTGATTGGCCACAGAGATCAAAGTATACTGACGGCCAATTGAATTCTCGAGGGCCATAAAGCATTATTTGTCTGTAACAAATTTCGACTTCCCTGAGTGGTTTTAGCATCTAAAGCATTGACCAAATGGCCCACAGTATTTGTGAGAAGCTAAGAACTGTGAATTTATTTTATCATTTCTATTTTTTATACATACATATATACTGAAGAACAAAAAAAAGAAAGAAAGAGAAACGTTATATACATTAACGCTAAAATTTCATGGGATGCAAAGAATCTAAAATAAACTTAAAACTGTTTGTCTGTTTTGTTATCTGAATCTGTTGGTATTTGTAAAGAACTCCTGGCAAGGTTTTAGCCGTGATTATTTTTTTATTTTATTTTTTTTTTTTTCGATCGAAATGTTAGAAGATTTACATATATTTGTAACCATTATTTTATTTTTTTGTAAACCTAAAAATGCTAGTTACATTTATTGAAATTAGTATAGATATAATATCAAAACGTTTGCAGTATGACTTGTAGTGATAAACTCTATGACTTGTAGTGATAAACTCTATAACAATATGTAAATAAATTCATGCATATCCATTTCTTCGTTCATTGCTTCGTACATAATATGCATTGTGATTACATTGATACTTTCAATCGAATGCTGCGTTGCACAAAAAGCTGTGTATCTTAATTAATACGTGAAACATTTCTTACAATTGAAAAACATAAACATTTCTACAATCGTATATGTACATTATTTCTTTGCGGATGTATACTTTATAGGCGGTAAAGCCACATTTCGGCATGTGATACCTTCGCCCGATGTCTCCGTAATTGGCAGTTACATTTTTCATGTATACTTTTCGGCCAGATTATTGTATTCCCACCTCGCTACTATCTGGTTTGTTTTGTACTGGTAGTTTACCCTTTGCATCCTAACAGAAAACGGATTAACGTTGACGTCATTTGAATCAGTAACGCTTCACAGAAACTCCCTTATTCTAATCTGAAGGAAGCAAAGAAAAACATTCCATTTAAACCAGCGAAAATAATCAACCGTCAGTAGGTAAGCAAATATGCAATGCTACTCATGTCTAACAAAGCGTATGCGACATCGTCTTTCATCTTATCTAAGTAACGTCATAAAATACGTCATTTCTAATTGTTACATGATGGCTCTAAAATGATTGTTATTCCAAATTCTAAAAACTATTATCTATAAATATTTCAAGCTTTTGAAGCAGACATATTAAGGTTTATGTTAGTGAGTTTTTCCCGAATTCTGGCATGGTTACAAATATCGCCACTTTTAGCGGCGTGGAGTCGGGCGTGTCAGGGCTGGTCTTGAAAGGGTCTGTTTGTATTCGAGTGTTATGGGTATGATAGGTATTACGTAATAAAAAAATACTTTGTAAACTAAATTCCTAAGGCATATTGCTTATGTTCGGCCTTTCTCTCGCCTGCAACTAGCAGAAACGAACCATAGTTATCACTTTGCTGGTGTCGTCGACGGCGGCATAAACTTTGCGTCGCGTTTTCTGGTTTGGCTGCAATTTGTGACAAATTGATTGCGCTCCAGGTGAGACACAGTATTCCCCAGACATCGTCTTCCGTTTAATGTCCCCAGCTTCGTTTTGGCTCAGCTGCCTATACATCCGTAAATAATATTACTCTCTTGCAAAAATCGTAACTGCTGGGGCATTGATATTTCATTAAAAAACTAGTGGTCACGTAAATTTTCATGTCTATCGGCCTTGCACTTACAGTGTTAACCTCATTTTCTTGAAAATAATATTTGATTGTTTGTTCCCAAATATCCTAGGAAAACCACTGATGCTAGGATGAATATATTGTAGATAGACCTTGAAAAAAAATGGACCCATGTTTTATTTTTCTTTTCTGTCGGCCTTATACGTCTCCCCGTGCATCATCATAGTGCAGATTATTATTTCTGGTCCTTTGGGAATATTGAGTTCATATTAAGTCATTTTGAAACTAGAGTTCTGCTTCAGCCAGGGCCAGGCCAGTATTGCATATTGCATTCCTGGTCTTGAAAGATTCAGTTAAACCGAGTCTGCTATTTTCATTTCTTTGGTGTATTCCTTGCTCCCAAAGGATCTAACAATTCAGAACTTAAATATTTACTTTTAAATATGTATCTTATATGAAAAATCTTTGATTGCTGCTTCCCGCAGCCCGAATAATAGTTAGTTTGCAAAGGCCATAGAAACTGTGAAAATGTCATGTATTGTAAGTTTGGCCAGATAACTATGGTACACGGTAAAATATCCGTCGATTTTAACGAAAGAATACCTGGCAACCAGCTGCCAGACCTTTACCCGTTATTTTACGGGCGCCTGTAAACAGGCGCAGGAATCATCGCGCAGAGCAGAGTATAATAAGACAGGTATTGTTTTGGTCATATAGCTCTTCGACACTATCAAAGTATTCTCGAGTACAATCAGTTTACGTAACTCTACTATATCGTGATTTCAAAAAAATGTTCTACAGACAGGTGCCCGTTAAAATAACGGGAATGAACTGACAGCTGGTTGTCAGGTATTCAACCGTAAAATCTACGGAAATTATTTAACATGTACAGTTTTCCAAAAAGACGATCCGACATGATTCTGTGTCCAAAATAAGTCAATAAAATTCTGTACTTTCTTGGACCCTGAAATTAACGCCCAAATTTTGTTTTTAACATGTCAGGTTTTCGATTACTGGGTGTTTATCTGAAGAAAACCCGTAAGTTAAAAAAAATCAAACTAAAGGATCATTTCAGATATTGGGCCTTTATGGCCGTTCTTTCTATTGCATATCTTTACAGTTGATTCACTAAGTGCGAAAAATTCAATCCTTTGTTGCAGTTAATTGTAGTATGCAAAGCTCTGTCACAAACACGCAAGGCATGCAGACTCTAAGTTTGATTGCTTGCCTGTTTTTTAAATGCATTAATGAGGAAATACAGTGAAACACGCAGCCACTCCCCATAGCATGCCTGCATTATGAGAGCTTGGTTGGTTGGTTGTCTTGGATTTAACGACCCTTTGAGACAGTATTTCAGTCTATATCAGGCTGTCTCCTAAAGAGAGGGAGATAGGCGAGAGAAAAATGTCCAAACATTCCACATCCGCACCTACAGCAAACACAGCAAGACCATGCACTACTTTTATCCAAATAAGTAGGACGCCCCGGCACTGGAAGTTATACCCAGCACCATCGCCCGACCCGACCATCCTCTAATGCATCACTTGTGATAGTTAAACTATATAGATAATGCTATGATGCAATAAGCAATTATATAAAGTATATATTAAGGTAATACCATATATCTATACTTTTATTTTATATTTCCTACACAAAACATATATTAAAGAAAGAGTTAGATACTGCAAGAGCTATCCTTCCTATGCATGTGGAATTCCAGACATCTTACAATCTTTCATAATGTAAACGCTTAACTTTTAGAATCTTTTTTCTATTGTCGTTAAAATTTATTATGCTATGTCTATTTC
The DNA here is from genome assembly GCA_963989385.1 of Ctena decussata. Classification (NCBI taxonomy): domain Eukaryota; kingdom Metazoa; phylum Mollusca; class Bivalvia; order Lucinida; family Lucinidae; genus Ctena; species Ctena decussata. Next base: position 13,447,857 of record OZ022510.1, on the reverse strand, counting down.
AGTGACTGGTAATAATATTTATTTTCATTAGTGCTTCACTGATATAAACTGCTTCGAAAGGAAAATTTATTTGTCCTATAGTATGTCACGATTGTTACATTTTCTGTCATCTCGTAAATAGTGACAACAAATTATATTTTAGTCCGCCCATTGTCCGTCTAAAGTCTTCGAGAAGCTTAAACATTTGCGAAATTAACCGAACAGCAGTTTGTCTAAATAATTTTGATAATGAACACAATGACTACTGAATTTCAGCTCATGAAGGTTATGCTAACTGGCATGCCATCCTTGTAAAACTTAAATACCCTTAACTCTTAACTTAAATATGTTTATTAAGGTGGTGATTATCACTGATTTGGGGCAAAGACATAAATCTGCATAAAATGCTGAAAATACAACAGATCTTCCCAAACCTTAGCCCTCTTTATGTTAATTCTCACAATTCAGAAGACCCAAAATGCAGGACTTGTTGAAGTTAAAAAGAATTTATATAAGAAAAGACCAAAGGGTAATTTTGTGCGCAAAAATCTAAAAAAATGACCATCATTATTCAAAATGAAAGTAGGTCTGAACATAAATTAATGCATTATGAAGAGCATCCTAGCAATTATTTTTTCCAATTTTTTTGCACATTATCAGGCTGTGCAGATAAATAAAGATGTAGCCTGTGTCCAAATATTTGTCTAAAATACACAGTAGAGTCTATTTTCAAGGTTGAATAATTTCAATAACACACCTGTCTTGGTCATTGTAATGTATATTTATACTGTGAGTATGACACAGGTATTGGTTTGGTTGGTTTGGGTTTAACGGCCCTTTGAGACAGTATTTCAGTCTATATCGGACCGTCTCCCGAAGAGAGGCAGAAAGACAGAAATGGTAGATGAGAGAAAAAAAATGTCCAAACAACCCCACCCGCACCTACTGTAAGCACAGTTGGCCTTTGCCCTTCTGTCATCCAAATCAGTAGGAATGATACAGGTATAGCTGCCCTACCTGTATTTAATGATTGCAACCATTATACATGTACTATATACATGGTCAGACATTTGAGAAAAAGTTACTGTTTTTACCTGGTCTAGCTTACAAAAATTATTTGAGACAGAGCTGGAACTAATAATTGCTAGGACGTTCTTTTTAATGCACTAAAGTACCTTCAGAGCTAAGTACAATTTCAACAATGAATTTAAGTTTTTAGATTTCTGCGCAGAAAATTACCCTTTGATCTTTCTATGTAAAACACTTTTTAAACAGCTTGTCCCTCTGTTTTGTATTCTACACTGTAGAGAACAACAAACGTAAGAAACCTGCTAATTTTCGGGGAGATATGTTAAATTTTTTATGGTTTTATTCAGATTTTTGTATATACCAAAAATCACCACCTTAAAAAGAAACAGTCCCGCCATTGGCATTGCAACTTGAGACAAGTAAGTAGAATCAAAAGAAATGTAGTTAATACTGTAAGACACTGAAAATTACAAAGCGCTGTTGGCTATTACTTTAGGATTAAATATTATGCACAGCTGAAAGGTCTAAAAAATATAAAACACCAAGTATCGTTTTTTACAAAATTGTATATTTTGTTATTTCAGATTGCACGACAGAACGACGAAAGGAAACAACAGTGCCAGGATTCTGAATTAATGCACCCGAACTCCACAAATATGCTATGGAATCTAGGATGCAGCTATGAATTTTAAGGACACATTCTAACAATTTCTGTAGAGAAATCTAGGCACAAATACTAAGGATGAGATTTTAAAAAAAGGAGAGTTTTCTTCTAGCACTGTCAAAAGAGAATGGTTTAAATCGAGCTACCGTTATGACTACCAAAGTATGTCTTATGCAGAAGAAATCATTTTGTTATTACTGCATTTACTGATAATCCTAAGTTATTTACAATGCACTCATTGTATATTCCTATTATAAGTCACTATATTCATGCCAAACAACTCCTGACAAAGAACTCATACAGAAAAGAAACTGTAGTGTGAGAATAATTTTTATTAGAGTATCCATTCAGTTTGTAATTGACTATCAAAACTATAACAAGAATAATTTATCGTACAACAGTCATGTCGGTGTAATGCGTCTGTGCTTTGATACAGTCATGTTGATGACAGTTGTTGGCAAAAAGCATTGAGGTAGCTAAATTTTGATAAAACTGCTATGATAACCGATGCGAATTTTCAACAAATGATTTATAAGGTGATTTATCCAAATTTTGGATAAGACTTACGGCTGTTCATTGGTACAGAGTATTTCAAGGCAGGAATATCATTTCTCCTAGCCAGTTTGATTTTATCCAAATTTTGGATAAAATGAATACATTACTGAATAATTGGTGTATTGCTTTCCTTGCACAATAATTAATCCAAATTTTGGATAAAATTTTAGGTTCTGCGTTTGGGTGCAGTGTAGGTCAAGACAGGGTGTTTCTTTGTCCCGGCTGGTTTGATTTTTATCCAAAATTTGGATAACGGCAAGCTATAGCAATAGTCTAGTGAGAAATCAATATAATCAATGAAAGTATAGGTGGTGTCTCTTCTGCAAGGTTTTATCCAAATTTTGGATAAAGCTTTCCCGGCTTTCACAGTTGATTTTCGAACAAGGATTTCATTCACGTAAAGTGTCAGTGTTTGGACACAATTAACTTTATGCCATATAGCATGTAGTTTTATCCAAATTTTGGATAAAAATTCTATGTTAATGATCGCCCATTTTATCAGAAGTTTTGTTTATCCGAATTTTGGATAACACTTCTATGATAAAATCTGTGTCCGAACATTTTTATTCTTATCCAAAAGCATAGAGCCAGTTTGAGCAAATGGATTTGCTCAAACGTAAATGGACACAGTTCATATAAAGAAAATAATGTCACTGTCCGAATTTACCCGCTGTCCGAATTTACCCGACTTTCCTATATATTCTGCGAAAGTCTAGCTTTCTAATAGCATGGAGTCCCGGTACCTCAGCGGGTTAAGGGCTGGAACGCTTACATAGCGATCCTGGTTTCGATTCCTGCTAGAGGCAGAAACCTTTTCAACTATAAGCCGGGTTCCATTGCAAACAGTATTTCATTATGAACCTCCCATCGTCCTTATATGACTGAAATACTGTTTAAAAGGATGTAACATCGCAAGTGGATTTTCGCCGGAAGTGCGACGCTGAGAGCAATAACAGATGCTTGCAATGGCATAAGCGAGATCAGTGTTGAGTCCACTCCCGATCAAGTGGGTACTTGGAATGATAATTCAGTTTTTATATTCCGTACTTTAATTCTTGGGTTGACACCTTATACGAGGGGCGTTCGAAAAGTTTTGCAAATTGCCTCAGAACTTTGTTGAGGGGCATGCTGGGCACACATGCTATGCATGGACTGAAAGAAATATTTTTGGTCTTTACAATGGTACCAAACTCTTTACAAAGGCACTTTTCCTTATTGACTTACAATGCATTTTAGTAGGCACCAGTCATACCACTGGGCTAATCTTTTCAGTGTTAGGCCCTAAATTCAAATATCGTTGTAAATACAAAACATTCCTTTGTCAGCTGCATGTCTATCGTTGCCTACATTATCCATACATAAGTTAGAAAGGTGGCAACTGTTTTCGATTCATTCCTTGCAAAGCAATGTGAAGTTCTTATGACGCTATTAAGAACAACGTAAACGTCATTTTTGAAAGATTGTAGCGGTTTCATATTTTGCATTAATTTCAAATACTAACAGATTTGTTTTTATTACAAAATCATCATAACTTTAGTAGAAACGAAGAATTTGCTATTACATGAAATACGGAAAATACATATTTTCGGGACAGTATAGAACCTAGATTAAATATAATTTTCGCGATATTTACAGGACAGTATTGTCTGGGCATTGTCTTTGAGCAGCAAAGTTTAAAAAAATCAAAGACTGCTAATATATGAATTACGTAAAGTAAAATTCTGCAGTGCCTTTAGGGTATACCTCTTTCAAAGAAATTAAAAACGCGTCTTTTTAAGAAAAATAGACCGCGTTTACAAATATCTGTAGGCATAACATAGCTTTATGTGTTTTCCTATCAATAGTTCTGTCCTTATGGTAGTTACCAAGAAATAATGTCATTTGCAAATCTTTTCGAACGCCCCTCGTATATATTTACACTTCGCTTCCTTTGTTTACCCTCCTGGACCCTGCTAACGTACTCCTTCTCCACGCATGCAGCAGCCGTAGGGCCTTGATGAGCAGGACTGACGGACGAACCTGACTAACGAATGACAATCATGGACGGACGACTGCGGCTATGGATTCGTTCCGCTGAGGTGCGGGGGCAACATCGATGAGAATTGAAATACTACTGCTTTGTTTACCCTAGTAACCAACTTGAACACTCGCAGTGAGATGTTTAGACGCCGTTGACGCCGCTCGGTGTTCGCAGCTCCACGTGCTGAAGTCTTTCCAATCCATGCACCCTTCGCACTCATTCGGTAAATATTACTTACATCTTTCTGCACGAGACACCCATGGTTACACCCATATCTCCGGTAGTATATTTTCTACAGAAAAGCCCAAACTTCTTCCATTTTTCAGAAGATTCAGCATCAAAAAGCACATAACTTCTAAGTAACTAGTCTCTATATTTAGAAAGTGCATAAGCAAGTTCCATAATGTGCTCGTATTTGAGCCGCAAAACGACAAAAAAAGGAACCAAGTGACATGTGCGCCCAGGGAAGACTCAGATCAGCCTGGGCATCAACCCAGTCGGAGCAGGGTCTTCGCTTTGGGCTGAAAGGGTAGCTAAGGGTCCACGCTACCGCCATTCCAAAAGCGAAGACTCTGGTAAGACTGTGCGGATGTCCAGGCTAATCTGAGTCTTCATGTGGCGCTCATGCTACTTTGTTGTATTTTGTCGTGTCGCGGCTCATTTGTCTTTTCTGTACATGTAAGTGGCGTTTAGTGTCGTGAAGTGGGCCTTTAAAATACTTCCCGTACCTCATCATAGGTAGATTGTACTTTTTGGTTTAAACAATATTTATTCTTTTCAAAGATATACATGTGAATAATTATACAATAAACAAAGAGGATCTGAGAGGAAGCTCTAAGCTTATGGAGTACTTATGTACTTTTCGGTCTGCTTGAAACGAAACAATAACTCATGGTTATTCCCACTCCCTCGACAGTAGGTATATTGTGTTCGCAACTCCCCTACAATGTCTCATGAATCATTCTGAAACTCCTCTTTTTCAGGGTCTACAGATGCGCATGGGACTTTGTAGGTTCAGAAAAAAAGTTAACTACTTCAGGTGATTGTATAGGTGCATTGTTTGCTCAACTTCCAACGCAGTTTTTCAAACTTATATTTGTGAAACCTTGCAGACTTATTTACATGATCCATAAATGTACATTTGAGCCGCGACAGGAGAAAAACAACAAAGTGGTGCACCCAGCGCAGACTCAGATCAGTTTAGGCTTCCGCTCATTCTGATCAGAGTCTTTGCTGCCACATGAAGCTAGCTTAGACCCTTAGCTCTTTTTCAACTGGAACCTATGTCTGCAGAGCGTGCTAAGTAGTGTAATCGGTTACCTGTTACCTGGAGCGAGTATTAATGTAAATGCAGTTATTTCCTTTGGACCCGCGGAGCGATAGGCATTAATCGATATTTGGAATGTCACATCTATGTCCATATCCCTGGATGTGTACAGGTGTTGAACTTAATTGAAGTCGGGTTTGTCATCGCTGTGTTTAATATGTTATCAGCATACTACATGTAACAATACGAAGGAGCTGGATGGAAAAAAATAATTTTCAACAATATAGGTTTTCATTTTATTTTTCTCAGAACAAATCAATATAATACATGTATTTGTTTTTCCTGATCTAAAGGTCAAATTTCGTAAGGATTGGTGAGAAAATAGATTTAATTATTGATCAGTTTCAGCGTTTTTTTTAGTTTCTGACCACAAACCATAAAACAAACAAGAGGGCCATGAGGCCCTGAATCGCTCACCTGAGCAATTGGCACAGTGATTTTTTCTTTTGTCTGAAATTGTCAAAATATGAGTCTTGGGTCAAAGTCAAAGAATGACCATGACCTCTTGCACTCATAAATCTTCATGTACTTGTTAAAACAGCCATTTAGTAGTTTTAGTACACAATCTTCAAAACTTTCCATGAAATCTTATGTCAAAGCATTTTCCCATATTTGACCATGCCGCAAAAAAAGGTCATGGTAAACCCAAGTTCATCATTTGAACAGTCTTGGTAGTACTCTAAAACTCCATGGTACTTACCAAGTTTCAAGGCAATTGGTATATTGGTTCCTGAATAGAAAAAAATTAAAGGTTTATACGATAAATGGGTATGTTGGCCATGTTGGTCATGTCACCTGGACCATTTGAACAAATTTTTGTTCAAGCAACCTCTGGAGGCTCTATATGAAATGTGTTTACAATTGGCCTTTTGGCTTTTGATGAAATATTTGACAATGTCAAAATATGAGAGATCTTGTCAAAGGTAAAAGAATGACCTTGACCTCTTGTACTCATAATTCTTCATGACCTCATTAAGATGACTGTATATACCATTTTTTAGGCAAAATCTTCAAAACTACCAATGAAATCTTATGCTCTAGCATTTTCCCATATTTGACTTTGCTGTAAAAAAAGTCAAGGTCAACCAAAGGTCTTAATTTAAACAATCTTGAGAGTACTGTAGTACCCAATGCTACATACCAAGTTTCAAGGCCATCAGTCAATTGGTTCTGGAGAAGAAGATTTTAAATGTGTTAACCACATATGGGCATGGCGGCCATGTTCATCATGTGACCCAGCCCATTTGAAGAAATTTTCGTTCCTTCAACCCCTGAAGGCTCTAGATGATTTTTTGTTACAATTTGCTCAGCGGCTTTTAAGAAGAAGTTTCAAATTGTCAAACTAGGAGAATTCAGGGTCAAAGGTCAAAGAATGACCGTAACCTCTTGTACTCATGACTCTTCGTGTACTCATTAAGATGACTGTATTTACCAATTTTTAGGCCTTAATATCTTCAAAACTTTCCATGAAATCTTCTGTTCTAGCATTTTCCCATATTTGACCTTGCCGTAAAATAATCAAGGTCAACCCAAGGCCATCATTTTGACTAATCTTGATAATCCTAAAGTACCCAAGGCTACATACCAAGTTGCAAGGTCATCGGTCAATTGGTTCTGGAGAAGAAGATTTTTAAAGGTTTTTACCATAAATGGCCGTAGTGGCCATCATGGTCATGCGACCTGGACCATTTGAACAAGCTTTCATTCTCTCAACCCTGGAGGCTCTATATAAAATTTGGTTACAAGTAGTTTTTGAGGAGATTATTTGAAATTGTCAAAATATGAGAGTTCTATTCAAATGTCAAAGAACGGCCTTGACCTCTTGTACTCACAAATCTTCATGTAATCATTAAGTTGACTGCATATACCAATTTTTAGGTCTTAATCTTCAAAACTTCAAAACTTTCAAAGAAATCTTATGTTCTAGCATTTTCCCATGTTTGACTTTGCCGTAAAAAGGCCAAGGTCAACTAAATGTCACAATTTGAACAATCTTGATAGTACTCGTGTACCCAACGCTACATACCAAGTTTCAAGGCCATTGGTTCTGGAGAAGACTTTTTAGGTTTTGACCATACAAAAGCGTGGCGGCCATCTTGGTCATGTGACCAGGACGGTTTGAACAACATTTGGTTCCTAAGACCCCAGAAGACTACATATGAAATTTGCTTACAATCGGCCCAGCGGTTTCAGGGGAGAAGTCATTTGAAATTGTGGACGGCCGGACGACGGACGACATACGACGGACTACGGGCGACGGAGCCTTCCTATCCTATAAGCTTTCTCTCGAAGCCGCTGGCTCAGGTGAGGGAAAAACTTACAAAGATAAAATTATGATATTTCGATCCCTTTGACGGTCTCATCTTTATGGAAAGATAAAGCCTGATACAGATTCCCATCTATCCACAAAGTTTTTCTCGTTTTTAGTTGTTGTTTTTTTTTCTTTTTTTTCTTTTGCCCAGGCCATCGGGGCTTGCAAAATAAATTGGCTGCCTCGTCTGCGGCAGAGCTGCTAGACCTGGGGCCGTATTTATTAAACGACTTAAGTGGTTGCTATGCTGTTGCTAAGGCTGACTTTTTATGAAGGAGATTCCCTACTACTACGAAAATTGCTCTGGCGGAACAGTCTTACAAAGACTGTTCCTCCAGAGCAAATTTCATAGCTGTAGGGAATCTCCAACATAGAAATTTAGCCTTAGAAACAGCATAGCAACGACTTAAGTCGTTTTATAAATACGGCCCCTGAGTGTCATTTATCGCAGGCTGAGCCATACTACTAGTCCTACAATTTTAGAACAGCATCTCGACATGACTGAAATATTGTTTACTGGGGCGTTAAAAGCCCTATTGCTCTATAAACATGTAAATTTTTATCAAGAGGTATCTCTGCAAGCTTCTCCCCATAGTTTCTTCTTTGTAAATGACCGCGATCGGCCGATTTAAAACAAATAAAACATCCATGAGCTTCACATAAAAAGGATTTGAAAGATTATTTGGGTCATTTTAGTTGTTGGCAACTACAATGACCTACTTTCGATTTCATGCCCTTGAATAAAATGGTAAAAATACAATGTACAAGGGTGAGTCCTCATTCACTGAGGCGCTTTTGTTTATATTGCATCACTCAACCGGAAACCAGAGAAGGAAAAAATCATATTTTGATGAGCGATTTGTGGTTTTTCAAAAACCTGCTATTCATACTTTTTGCCAGCTATTTGGATCAATTTATGCACATCAACCTACATTTATCATCAAACGGGAAGGTTGAAGGGTTTTCGTAATGATTTGTGTTTGGGCGTTTTTACATTGATAGGAATATGGAGACTTTAAACCACAACTCAACAGCAACGACAACTAAATCGTTTTCTTCTGATTTTCTGATTTTACGAAACTGTGTTCAAAAGTTTTAAGTAAATGGTGTCTTTCGGCATGCTGCAAAGCTTCGTTATTAAAAACATTTCAGACAAAGATTTTAGATTAGTATGAATTGATACGTCTTTTTTTTTTTTTTTTTTTTTACGAATTAATAAAAAATAAACAACAAATGAGCCGCACCACGACAAAATAAACAGAAAGACATGTGCGCCCTGCGAACACTCAGATCAGCGTGAGATTCCGCCCAGCCGGATAGAGTCTTCGCTGGGCGCATATTCCACTTTGTTCGTTTGATCGTATCGCGGCACATATGAGGAAAATTATGAACAAAGACTAGAAAAAAAGCAGCCTTGCCTTGAACGGACCAGTCGGCCTTTTATCTTTTAATTGTTCTTTTCGTATTTCTAACAGTTTTTAATTCTATCTCAATTAATTTAAACATGAGACCAGCTTGTCAATTTTAGATGGTTTTCACCCAGGCACAACCTGATTTGACCACACATGTAAGCCCACAGAAAAGACTCTGATCTGAATGGGTGGATACCCAGGCTGATCTGAGTCTGCACTGGGCGGACAAACACTTTGTTGATTTTCTTTTGTCGCGCTCGTATATATTTTGGATGATAGTCGAAAAAAAAAATTCTTTGCGAACTTTGTCATTTTGACATTCGCAACGACGGTTCTTGTATTACTGAGTGGACTCGTTATTGCCTATTCTTGCCTCTGAAATATTGCCTATATTTGCGATTTTATAACAGAAACTGTAAACAAATACCGTATAGTGTGCTATTTCTGCGGGTGTAATTTTTTTCGGTTTATACCATGAATGTAAGTGGTCAAAGTACCCAAATCATAAGTCCGAACTCATAGGTCATTTCCGAAATATTTTAGATACACAGACATAAACCCCAAAACAGAGGTGTGACCAGGTGCCCATGGGTATTAATCATCTGCCTATTATAATACACCCGCCATATCTATGTATCTGTGGCAAAAGCCATTGAAAATGAAAGTCCGGTATTTGAAAGCTTAACTAAGCTTCGGCTGAAGTCATCAGATCGGAAATTAGTTAAGAAACGGCCACATTGTAGGGATCAACAAGGTCATGGTGTCTCCCGTAAAACTTTTTAACTGTCGACACAAGCTTTACTTTATGATAACCCTGTTTCAACAGTTTCTGAGTAGGTAAATATATGAAAATATTCTGCGGTTTAGATTTTTTTGGATTTCAAATACCAAATTCTAAAATACATAACAATGTAAATAAGAAAATGAAACGACTAAGAATAAGAAAACCGATGCTGCTAAGTTATTATAAATACTTTGAGCTGTCACAATTTCGCTGATTACTGATCACCAGCCTTTGAGTGCCTTTGCTTGATTAGTTTTCATAAAGTTAAGCAATCAAAACTTTTCAATAGCACATATTAAGCTCTCAAATAATGATTAATATGTTCAACGGATAATTTTAAAATATTCTAACAGTTATAATTTGAGTGATAGCCAATGTTACATATTATTCTCATTAAAAATGAAGGGAACAAATAGAAACATAATGATAAAAGGTTGAAAATTTTATTGATTTCTATTTAACCAAAGAAAAACGCAGAAATTAAACACCCACAAGAATAGCCAGCTATACGGTAAATCATGCTTTTATACATAGTGCAAATCCGTCCGGCAGATGCACCAAGTTTCCGGCTCGTCCGGAGAGCTGCTTAGTTAAAACCCGTTAACCACTGTTTCGCAACAAATTCGTTGAGTTTGGCTTAGGTACAGCCAAGCTAGAGTGCGTCTGGTAAAAGCGCAATTCCATTTCCTCCTGGCAATTAAAAGTTCTCGTTTCTGCAATTAGAAAACTACAAGAATGTTATTCGACACAAATAATATAATAAAAGCATATTTACGCACACAATTCGCTTTGAAGTAAAAGAATGAGCCCCGGTAGCTCAGTAGGATATGTGCTGGCCTGCTGATCGAGCGGTCCTGAGTTCGAGCTCCGCTTGCGGAAAAATCTTCTCGACTGTAAACCGGGTTCCATTGCAAACAGCCTTTCATTATCATCCTCCAATCGTTCTAATATGACAGAAATACTGTTTAAGAGGACGAAAAATCGCACATCGTCTATCTAACTTGAAGTAAACCAACTAGCGGAGTCATCTCAAAAACTCCTGAAAGTAGTTAAACCAAGATTTCGGTTTGGCCACTTTCAGGAGTTTTGTGACAACTCCACCAGTTAGTAGAACTTTTATTCTTATATCCTTTAACTTACATATGGATCGACTGACCTTGTTGTAGTTTGGCAATCTGTTTGTGGAAGCTTGGATGTTTGACTTCCATATAGAAATGGAATTGCACGTTTACCATACGTGTAGTTTAGACTTTCTTTTCTTCGTTTTAAAAACGTTTATTTGCGATTATACTTTGTTTATATTATAAAAGTTGAAATTAAACCATTAATGCCTAAATGGGATATAGGCAAACAGTGCAGACCCAGATCAGACGCCGCAAACGCAGCGTCCGATCAGGGTCTACACTTTTTGCATACGACAAATGGTTATTTTTCCTCAAAGTAAAACAAAAACTCGGAAAATAAACTAAACCTGACACTCCTTAAATGACAAATGGACTCGTCCAATATATACAAATAGAAGAGTCCACTAGGCATTAATGGGTTAACAAGAGTCAGCTGCAACATGTATAGAATTCAACAAAGAAAAAAATAACAAGGACACTATAAGAAATGATGTAACATATACTGAAAGGATTTAAAACTTCCACTTTTTATTGCTGGTTGCTGATCTGTTTACTCATGACAGTGTTGACTATTTAACGACAAAATGCTTGAAACTTATCAAATTTAAAGATTACGCAGTTTATTTGTATCAGTTACCTAAATGACGTCAGTAAAAGAGCGTTACGTCACTGAAATGCATAAGGCGATGCCGGCGTTATCTTATGCAACACTCTTTCGACCACTACTTACTGTCTTAATATTGTGACGTCATCAACGTTGATTTGCAAGTATCACTGCGGATGATGCTGTCGCACAAAGCCTATTACGGACACGGCGTCGACGTTAGTTAACGTCATGTCCTTTGGTTTTCAAAATGGGTTAGGTGCTTTTCTAACGGTCTTTTTAGCTTCCTGTAAACAGTGCACGTCGTCTGAGATTGTAAATTGCCGTAATTAACGCATAAAATTGTACCGCGACGTCACTTTTTGAAATTTCAGCATTTATCTGGCCCACAACTCTGTGCCTGTTTGCGATATTTAGGCGCGGTAGGCTAAATAAAGCCACTGACCGAGTTCAAATTTTTAAAATTCAATTTGATATCATAAGAGCAATGTTTTGTCAGAAAACTGTATACATGAAGCTATTCATCATTATGTAAACGGTACTAAGAACACGAGGAGCATGTGCTTGTTCCTGACCGATTCGGTTGAACGATTTCAAATTCCGTATATTGATAGAATCAGGTATAATAGAATATATATGCTGTAAAATTTTGGTGGGTGTAGCTGCATTTATTTTTGAGATATTCAAAATTAATGGGTGGAAGTTTTTAAATCCTTTCAGTATATATAAAAACAATAATACTAAACGAAATGATGTAACGTACATAGAACCAAAAAAAGATTGGGCACGGTTGTTCAAAGCATTGTTAGCCTAAGAGCTCGTTAAGAGGTCAACTCGTTAGGTGTTATATGACTTTATAACCAAATACACTGATATTTTTGTGGAAAAAATGTGAGTCTCACATTTTTTCAACAAAAAATATTAGCATATTTGAGATATTAACGTTTGAAATTTTAACGAAACGTTAACTAACGGCATCGTTAGTTTTGAACAACTGGGTCTTGATCAAAAGTCAAAATCAAAACACGTAAGTCACAAGCGTTAGGGTGTTTAAATTCTTAAAGAGTTCCTTCTAGTCTTAGAGCAGAGTACACATTCAAAGAAGGAACATGGGCCATACTTCGCGGTTTTGGCTATTCAAGCCTCATCAGTGGCCTTGACAATGACTGGAGACGAATGCGGGAGAAAAAAGAGTATAGTAACTGTAATATCAAATTTTAATAAGGCAGTCCATTGATTGATTAGATGCTTAACGTCCGCAGTAAACAGCTATGGTCATGTCGGGACGGTCAGTTAACCTAACCACACTATTCCTGGGCAGGCTTAGACCTCCTAAGCGGTTTAACCAGTATTAAGTGCACATACTTTCGCCAGTAACTGACAACTGCTCTTCTTGAAAATAAGGAAGTCCATTCAAAGACTGTAAGTTCGCTCAGGCGTTTGGGTTGGCCGGCATAGAGAAAGAGCATTGCTACGCTAATAAAGGGAAGCTGTGAGCTAAACCTTACTTCTTCTTCCCCATCTGACAAAACAGGAATTTAAAACCAAATTAACAAGCCATAAAACATGTAATTTCTTTTGGTCGTTGTTCATTGATGGAAAGTAATGCTATTGAACCTCTTCAGACAAAGGATAGTTTAAACTCAGCTCTCCGGAAATTATGTTTCCGAGGCACAAGGACCATGCTGTAACTAAATAGGATGGTCCGCGGCAGAAATTAAAAAGAGAAATATGACTAATCAAGAAACGGAAAGTGGCAGGCCCGGATCCAGACCACAAAGGACTGGTGGGGCTCTGGATAACTGGTGGGGCTGGGAGGTGCCAAAATGTATATGTTTGTGTGTGTGTGGGAGGGGGCCGGGGCTTGAGAAATTAAAAATGTGAGTGTGTAGGGGGGGGGGGGGGCTTGAAAATAAGACACGTATTTTCAAGCCCCCCTCCACCCCCCCATCCCCCCCACACACACAAACACACACACACACACAAACACATAATTTGAGATCAATTTATTGAGAATTTTTTATAATGTTTTTTTTTTGCCTCGAAATATATGTTTCTTTTATACTTTTTAATGAATTATAGAGATTTCTCGGTGAAATCGAAACTGATAATCTCACTGTTTCAAAGAGTGAAATTATCACTTTCGATTTCACTGTTTCAGAAATAGGATTTTTGTGAAATAGCCTCAAGTTTATGTTGATGAATCGGCTTAATCTTATCTGGTTTGACAAAAATTACGTGACGCATGTTTGCACGTCACTACGACGTTAATGACGTCACTTAAAGCGCCAACGTAACATTGTCAGCGCACGTGACGTCAGACCGCCTAAGTCTCCTGTAGGCATTCTTTCTTTGCATTTTTTTTTAATCTGGTTATCAAAATGATATTTGAAGCTATTTTGCAGTTGCAAACTATGTTTACAACCAATATCATACCCAGTAAACACGCTGGAAGCACCAAATTGACGCAAAACGGCTAGGAAAAAAGTTGTGTTTCTGTCGTGATGGTTGACGCTCTTGAATAAACAGAATTATTGCGATTTTCAAGCATAAAAGAAATAGAAAATTTGACTTTTTCAGTGTAAGATGAATTTTTATTTCACTCATGAACACCAAAAGTGATATTTTCACTCGTGGCTGCGCCACTCGTGAAAATACTGCTTTTGGTGTTCATTCGGTGAAATAAAAATCGATCTTACACTGAAAAAGTCAAATATCCTCTATTTCTTTTATACTTTTCAATGAATTATAGAGATTTCTCGGTGAAATCGAAACTGATAATCTCACTGTTTCAAACAGTGAAATTATCACTTTCGAGTTCACTGTTTCAGAAATAGGATTTTTTTTAAATAGTATCAAGTTTTTTGTTGATTAATTGGCTAAATCTTATCTGGCTTGACAATAATAACGTCACTCATGTTTGCAAGTCATAACGACGTTAATGACGTAACTTAAAGCGCCAACGTAACATTGTTACTGCACGCGACGTCAGGCCGGCTAAGTCTCCTGTAGGCATTCTTTCTTGGCAAATATTTTGAGATCTGTTTATCAAAATGATATTTGAAGCTATTTTTCAGTTGCAAACTTGTTTACAACCAATATCATACCCAATAAACACGCTGGAATCATCAAATTTGACGCAAAACGGCTAGCAAAAAAGTTGTGTTTCTGTCGTGATGGCTGACGCTCTTGAATAAACAGAATTGTTGCGATTTTCAAGCATAAAAGAAATAGAAAATTTGACTTTTTCAGTGTAAGATGAATTTTAATTTCACTCATGAACACCAAAAGTGGTATTTTCACTCGTGGCTTCGCCACTCATGAGAATACTGCTTTTGATGTTCATTCGGTGAAATAAAAATCGATCTTACACTGAAAAAGTCAAATATCCTCTATGTGATATCGCCAAGGCGATTCTTATGAGATGTCATAACATATATGTATATTTTAATCTAACCTTATGGTAAAAATATCTCAAACTGCCATCAGATACTCCTTATTATCTGGAGGCCTACATATCATACATAACACAGAGATCCAGTTGTCGGGGCTGAAGCCCTAAAGGTTTTTGTCACGTCTCAAGGTCTTCTGGCTTGGTTATATCGATTCTATAGGTCAAAATGGAAGGAAAAGAAGAAGAGAGTTAGAAACTGAACATAACAACCAAAGATGAAATAGTTTATTCGGAGACCAGGCTTTGGCAGCTGGATCAGGCTAGGTTTGGGGATATTGGGTTATGGGGTGGAGCCAAAGGAAACACGAGAAGTCTGCAAAGGGTAAGGAGGTGTCGTCAGTCCGACTTAGTACTGGGTAAAGGTGGCGTGAAAACCCGCACCAGGAACCACCCTTTGACACCATGAGGCGTTATAAGTTAGACTGAGTTGGTATCCCTCCATCTGGTACACGAGGACCCGACCCTTAATGCCCGCAAAGTGTCCAGATAGTGGCATACCAGTCGGCCTTGTATGCCAAAGGGAACAACTGACTTAGTCTAGCTTCTGATTTGTGCACTAGCTACCACATTCACCCCTGGTTAACTATGTATATACAGGGCCTGTTACCAAACAACAATGAGTCCTTGAGCCAATGCTTTGGCAACTGGTTCAGGCTAGGGTTGGGGTATGAGGTGGGGCCAAATTAAACATGAGAAGTCTGCAAAGGGTAATGAGGTGTCGAAGTCCGACTTAGTACTGGGTGAAGAAGGTGTGAAAACTCATACTTGGAACCACCCTTTGTCACCATGAGGCATCATAAGTTAGATTGAATACCTAGGTATCTCTCTGTCTGGTACACGAGGACCCGACCCTCAATGTCCGCAAAGTGTCCAGATAGTGGCATACAAGTCGGCCCTGTATGCCAAAGGGAACAGCTGACTGAGTCTAGCTTCTGATGCAAAACTTCATTAATCCCTGGTTAACTTTGTATAGAAAAAATCTCTTGGTGGTGATATTTTAGAGAAATTCTATTCTTATGGTGGTACCATGACATGTCTAATTCTGTTCTATAGGAGGTAGTTTACATTTTGGACGGCTTCCCCCAAGGGGGTCACATATTTAAATGGAACAGCCTTAATAGTTATGCATTATAATACGGCGCTTTTTAGGCGAGAAATAGCGTTGTACGGAATTTCTTGATACAGTCAGCAGTCGTGAAATCTGCAGATGACACTGTATTGTGCCTTAAGATCTCTCCGAAGACCCAACTTCAGACCATGATTTTCCGAAGTGAGGCTTTTCCAAAGGTTTTGAAATCATAGGCTTATAACTTTGAACAATCAAATTCATGAAGATACAGTTCTTATCCAAGATAACATGTAAACTGATGCAAGGAGAACTTTCAAATTACCCCACCCCCTCCAGAAATCAGTGCCATGACAGATTCAACCCAACTGAGGCAACATTGAGGGCCAGCCTCATTATTTTGAACATTTCAGATGTGAATTACTTACAGAATAGCAGCATTTTAGTGGAATGAGACATGTTTTTCATGACTCCTTGAAATTACAATGCGAAACATTAACTGACATTTGTGTTTTGTCTTATTTCTGGACTTAAATGCGAAACATTGAAATGAGGCACAAAAAGCAAATGAGCCGCGACACGAGAAAACCAACAATGTAGTTGTGCGCCCTGCGCAGACTCAGATCAGCCTGGGCATCCGCCTAGTCTGGTCAGACTTTTCGCTAACTGCTTAAATGGTAGCTAAGGGACTGAGCTACCTCCATGCGGACAGCGAAGACTCTGATCAGACTGGGCGGATGCCCAGGCTGATCTGAGTCTGCGCTGGGCGCACGACCACATTGTTGGTTTTGTCGTGTCGCGGCTCAAATATCTTCTTTCGCTTTATGGATGATGGTACCAATTCATTTCTCATAGACCGCAATACAAACAGTGTGGAAAATCCAACACTTTTCCAGCCAAACAATCAGACTCATGTTAACAGCTTTTTTGTTCGTTCACAACAGCAACACTGTTTGGTCACTTTGACACAACGCCATTCATGCGACAGTGCGATGGCAAGTTCAGTGAGAGATGCTCTAGGAGTGTACTTGCTGAAACAAAATTTGTCTAAACCTTTTAAATGTGGTCATTGCAGGGAGCGGTTTCCGAATGCCAATGACCTTGAAGCTCATATGCTTGTACATATGAAGAAAACTATGGAAACATTCATTCATATGCTGTGTTTGTTTTCAACGATGTACTTACGAAGGCAGTCTTAGAAAACACGTGTTTAAATACAGGAGAAGACACACACATATGCTCTATGTGTGGGATATGTTTTAATGAGAGTAGCGATATGAATTGCCACATGCTTATGAATGCTTACAGATGTTTGATTATAAAAAAATATGTAAAAAAGATTTCATTTATGCGAAGAATCTTATATGCCATATGCCTATACACGCTGAGGAAAAACGTCACAGATGTTCTGTATGTGAAAAACGATTTTATAGAGAATACCATGTTAGTTTCTTTTGATACCAAGTTTATCAGGCGAGACCAGAAACAGCGTAGGAATGGCGAGGCTTGCAAATAATGAAAATAATACCCAAAATGCGAATTGTCCTGAAATGACTGAAATACTGTTGGAAAGGATGTAAAATCGATTCATCCATCCATCCAGAATGCAAAATGATTGGATTTATTTTTATGTATACAATGGAATTGGTGAACCGAATGAAAAAATATAATAAAAACAAAGTTTTATTTGATCCTATAGATCTAACAAAATTTAAACAACTTTCAATACTGAAATAGAGCCGGGCACATCATTTCCTATAATTTCTCATGTGCACCAAGCGAATCTCAGATCAGCCGTCGCATCCATGCAGGCTGATCCGAGTTTTTTCCCTGCCAGGCACTCAATGGAAAGCCATAGGTTTCCTTATGGGGCCAGTAAAAGACCCTGGTCAGACTGAGCAGATGCTGATCTGAGTCTTCGCTTGGCACACATGTGACATTGTAGGAAATGCTTGACACTGGCTCAATTAACTTTAAAAAATAACTATTTAAATTAAAACATGGTATCATCCACTCTGCTTTAATATTCTTCAAGACAGTGTATGGTATCATTCACTTCGAGACAGTTTGGATCAACATATTGAAAAACTTCACTTTTACACCTCAAACTTTAAATCAACTGTTGGTTAAACAATTTAACTATAAAATCAACCCACCAGAAGCACACAAAATTTCAAACAAGTTACTTCTTTTAAGCCATCTAACTTGCAAAACACTTCACGTCTTTTTACTGGACTCTATTAATAGTCTTGATGATCTATCAAGAAATTGGCTGCTACTGTAATTATTCTAAAAACTGAGTCACTAGTAATTATTACTGTACCTGTCATAAAAGACACCCAAAAGATGCAGCTGAAATGGTAAACAATGCAGACCTTGATAAAACAGCAACTTCAGGAGCAGTCTTATCAGTGTCTACACTGTTTGCTCAGACCCATGTGTCATAATTCTTATAATTTTAGTTGAGGAGATCGGGATGGACAATTTACGGCGAATTCAGTTTACTTGATAACCGACGCTTCCACGGTGTCGGATTTCCCGATCGGATCATCAAATTCAGAAAATAAGTCATGAATCACATCCCCCTATGTCCATTTGGGATCATAACTATATGCTCTATTCGTCAATATGAGTTGATTACCTCCTTAAACGTTACTGGTGGCGTACTACCATTGACGTCACATTGTTTTGGTACGGTGTAAAGTAGTTCCTAAGAAAACAACAAGATCCTGATTTGAAGGTATCTCATGTGAGAATTATAAAAGACATTATTGTTTTGTTTGTGGAACTCAAGAGTAATGATTAGTCATGTTTGAACAGAATGAAAATGGACCTATTTTTTGTTTCAGAAAGAGGCAACAACCTAGGGGGTTTCCTAAAATTCGAGCCACCTTGAAAGTGCATTGGGATGCCCCAGTCAACAATTGGGGCACTGATAAAGCGGGAAATATAAATTGTCAAAATGATGGTGCTCATTTTCAATTACATGTAAGAATAGCAGAAAATCTAAACGGCTGGCAGGTATTCAGTTGCAGTTGACAGTGATCATCTGTAAGCCCTCTAGGTAAATCTGTAAGCTTTAGGTGTCGACAATTGTCCTGTTCTTGAGTAGAGCATGGGTAATAATGCCATTTTTGAAGAAATTTTCTGGCCCCAAAAAGTGGGTGGGGTGTCATTTTCTCTGCAACAATATTCATATATGGACCTTATAGGGGTTATAAATGGCTATAAAGTGTATTTAGGCATATGTACAGCTCATTCAAAGAGAAGAAAGAATGATTCATGCATTCAATCAGGCTGGAATGTCACTTTGTTTGACTGACCCCCTGTGGAGTCACCAAGCTATCCAAAAAAACTGTGGAGTGCAACCATAAAGGGCCATCATGGATTTTCAGTTTTCATTTGAGGCAGTTTGAAAACATGTTTGGGAATAGAAAATCTATGCTTTAAGGTTGCCATTCACAGTTTCGCACTTTTGGCCGGGGACAAAAATGCTAATATTTGGGGGTAGGCTTGTATCTTGGGCTATAAATTCTTTTTGGCTCCTTATATGCAGGAAACTTTTCTTCCCTTTGAGTGAGAATGTGTCAGGAAAGTAAAAACTGAATTTATTTCCAACTCGAAAACCATCCAATCACTGCGCGGCATGGATGCGAAACTATGGCTGCACTGATAAAGCGGGAAATATAAATTGTCAAAATGATGGTGCTCATTTTCAATTACATGTAAGAATAGCAGAAAATCTAAACGGCTGGCAGGTATTCAGTTGCAGTTGACAGTGATCATCTGTAAGCCTTCTAGGTAAATCTGTAAGCTTTAGGTGTCAACAATTGTCCTGTTCTTGAGTAGAGCATGGGTAATAATGCCATTTTTGAAGAAATTTTCTGGCCCCAAAAAGTGGGTGGGGTGTCATTTTCTCTGCAACAATATTCATATAAGGACCTTATAGGGGTTATAAATGGCTATAAAGTGTATTTAGGCATATGTACAGCTCATTCAAAGAGAAGAAAGAATGATTCATGCATTCAATCAGGCTGGAATGTCACTTTGTTTGGCTGACCCCCTGTGGAGTCACCAAGCTATCCAAACAAGCTAGTTCTGACGAAATGCCGTCAGAGAAGTCAAGCCACATTGTGACAGTCCATCTCTGGGACGACATTTATGTATCAGCAATGTAAAACATTGCACTGCTTGGGCTGTTCTTAGAGATGAAGTCGTTAGTTTTCAGAGAGCTAATACTTGTTACAGTCGAGACAAATACTTAAGTCCTTTATTTATTTTGGTCTATTGATGGGGATTTTATGGCCAAATTTTCAGATTTTGGCCACATTCTAAAAACTATAATGCAGTGAACTGAATAGTTACACATATATTAACAGTATAAAAGTAGCAAAAAATGCGAAATCAGTGGACATTGAAATATGGGTCAAAATAACCTTAGTCTATTAGGCTGGTAATATCGGTAATTGCACATTGCTGATGTACTAAAGTATCAAGTTGCTACCGTAACAGGCAAGCTATTCATCTATCACTTACAAAAATCTATACTCGAGTCTAACAAGATTGTGGACGTACATACGCACACGATCAAGTACACATACGCAGACAACCTGAATACAGTATACAGTGACTGACTAGAATTTTAGGGTAATCGGGCACTAGATTAGCTTATTAGATAATGGACGTTAATCATTCTTTTGTAGTACCACTCTGTCTTCAGACCAAAAAAAAAAAAAAAAATAAAATGCAGAATTTCCGGGAATTCCCATGTGCACCTGGGTGGCACGGAATATGCCTAATATGTTTTAAGCATTTGATCAGAACACAGGAATTTGACTTTTTAGTTTGAGTTTCATATGAAAATTTCATCAAAATGACGTACAACAGAAAATGATCGTCTAAACACTTCTTAAAAGTAGCGAACATGAGGAAAGGGTATTTATATTATAAAACTTCACCGCAAAGGGTGGGGTATGATACCCTGATCAAATCAGATTTCCTGTACAGCACAGGCACTTGTTTCTCAAGAGAGTAAGGGCATTTTGTGTTGCAAGAGAGGCAATAATAGTGGGGATGTGTTCATATGAAACAAGTGCTGTACAGGTAAAACTATGAAAAAAAGTTCAATCAGTTGACTAGAATTCACGAACATTCATTTTCTTTTAGGAGCTACTAAAGGGTATCGTGTATGTTATTCTTCTGCACAATAATAGTATATGGCTCAAATAATGATTTTCGCCAAATAAGCACTTCATGTTAAAACCCCAAAAGTGGAGTATCTGTGTTGGAAAACCATATTTATTTATATACATATATAGTTCGTTTCTTGTTGTTGTTATTGTTGTTATACAGCCATTAGGCCAAAGTAACTCTCAGGTATCTTTCTCCAAGTATATGTTTGTCTTCTTTGTATAGTCTCTCAAGTACATTTATGATATTTTATGCGCGTGCTCCTGATTCATTCCCCTTAACCCCGAATCTGTTTGTCCCCTTTATGAATTCTAGTAATATGTTATTAATTGTATATCTGTCTTGTTTGTGTGGATCTGCATCCTTGACTTCTAAAAACAGTCCTGCTGTGAATTCAGAAATACCTGTCTCTTGAAACAGTCTTACTCTAAGCTTTTCTCTTAATCCTTCATACAATTCACATTCCTCGATAAAATGCCGGACAGTTTCTATCTGGATACACTGACATAATGGTGAGTCTCTTAGGCCTAATTTATTTTGGTATTCATTAAGTATGGAATATCCTGTACGTAATTGCGTAATCAATCTTTCTTGTGTTTTTAAATCTGTGTATACTACCTTGCTTTTCACTGACCGCCTGTATTCATACAAATGTCTCCCTTTCTCTGAGGCATCCCACATATTCTGCCATTTCTTCTGACAAGATGTCTTGGCTAGGCCTCTCACTTCTACCATGGTAGTGACTGTTGTTATTTCAGGCATTTCTCCTGCTTCTACTGCCGCCTCCTTAGCCAGCCTATCTGCAATTTCATTCCCCTTTACCTCAGCATGTCCTGGCGTCCAGTCTATCTCTATCCCTATCCCTCTTTCTTCAACCACTCGCCAAAGCTGCTGTATCTCCATCACCGTTGCCCTGTGTTCCTTCTTCTCCCATCCTAGACTCAGTATCCCAACCGTTGCCTGGCTATCTGAGAAAATTTTTACTTTCCTGATGTCTCTGTTATGCGCTTCTACTTGTGCAAATTCCAGAACCAATTTTACTGCTACTAGCTCTCCAAGAAGAATTGATGCCCTCTTTGCGACCGGTTGTTTCAATTCAACAGTATCTTGGTTGTATAAGAAAATACATGCGCCAGCACCACAAGGGCCAGGGTTACCCCTACATGAACCATCAGTGAAAGCAATTGTCTTTTCCAAATTATCACCTTCTCTTAACTTTCCTTCAATAATGTCTCTGGCTTGTTGCAGCTGATGGCTATTTCTTGACTTGGAACTACCCAAATTATTCCAATATTCAGGTGGTCTTTTGGATGGAGCTACACCTTCTAGGAATGAAAACTCTGGTTCCAACTTAGTTATTTTCTGACGTGTTTGATAACATATCCTGATACTGCATATACATTTTACCAAATGGTGTTATCACTGTCACTGGTGCTTTCTCAATTCGTTCTCTCCATCGCTTGAAGGTTAGGGCAATACACTGTCCTGGGTGCATTCTGGTGCGTTCCCGTATTTCGTGTTTTTACATATTTTGTTAGTGTGATTTGACATTGCGTATTATATATCATTTGTCTTCATCTTTAGACGTACATTCTACCGCTAAGAGGGCATTTATGGGATTTTAACTACCAATGCGGGTATTCTATCGCTGGTACGGATTACACATTTTACCTACTCTGAATTCGACTTTTTGTGTTTATAGTCTCAACTAGATCAGACTTACGTATTTTCTTAGTGGGTTTGAAATGATTAGTCCTATATGTAACTATTTCAATGCCTTAACATTATTTATTTTGCCGCTACAGACGTGTTCAGCCATTCATAAAATTCCAATGTGGTTTACGCGGATGCGAGTGCGGGTTACACTTCTTATCTATTCTCCATTCTCGTTCCGGTATTTCTACTGACCGAATCCAAAGTACTCATTTCCTTTAGTACTTGCGCATCTAGATCTAGTCCCACGTTTCAATTAATAATTGTTGTCTACACGAGACTGTTAACAGACAGGTTTTAAGTTTTCTTTCTCGTATAATCGATTCTTTATTCATCAGTAAGCAATTAAAACACCAAACGCATCACATTAAAAACTTGGACTCATATTAATATATAGTCAAGCCGTCTTGCGGCTTGACTAAAAACTGTGGAGTGCAACCCTAGCGATAATTAAAATTTTCAATCGGCCGCCTACCGAAATCAAGACAGCGAGCGATAAAAATTTTCAGCCGCCGATAGCCGCGAGCTATAATTTACCTCCCTTGATACGAGTAAAAGCCATCACCTTTTACCACGAACCTCATTCGATTATTTCGAAATCTGTACAGGCTCATCAGTCTTCCGTGTGTGTTTTTCAAATGTATATTTAAAATTTTTATTATGTACACCGCACCTCCTAGGATTAACATTTGAGCCGCGACACGACAAAACCAACAATATGGCATGTGCGCCTAGCGAAGACTTAGATCAGTATGGGCATCATCGGCCTAGTCTGACCAGAGTCTTCACTCTGATCAGACTGGGTGGATGCCCAGGCTGGTCTGAGTCTTCGCTGGGCGCACATGCCACTTTGTTGATTTTGTCGTGACGCGGTTCATTTGTTTTTTTTCTGGACCAATGACCTATAAATCACTGTCTAGACTTAAGCTAGTATCTCACTGGGATGCGACAACTGGCGACTAGTTTGAGACAAAGATCTGCGATAAAATCCGCGACTTTGCGACATTTTTCATATTTGGGTCTCACTGAAACGGTGATTACGACATACTTGCGAGTGTCGCGCGAATGTCGCACGAATGTCGTACGAATGTCGCACGATTATCTCACGAATCTTGCCCAAATTCGCCTGGAGTTCGCACACACGTCGCGCGACAGTCGCGCGACGTTCGTGAGACACTCGTGCGACGTTCGCACAATAAAATTGCGATTATTTCTTTCGTGCGACTGTGTCACGATACTCTCGCGAACGTCGCACGACTGTCGTGCGAAGGTCGTGCAACAGTCGTACGATGATTTTGCGAGAAAATGAGAACCTATTGACATTCCAGCAATTTTTTAATCAACAGACGTCAGAAAGATGGATATTGTGTTTTATCATAAAATATGGGGTGTTCAGCCAGAACTCAGCCAGTACTTTCTGGTGGGCATCCTTCCATGGGTACTGTTTCTCACTCTCAATGCCCAGTTTCTTTTTCTTCCTTGTTTCACCCGTCAGAGAAACCGTGGGAGCTCCCGAGCTCTCGTCGTCGTCGGAGGGAACAGAAGCTGGGACTGTTTCGGCTTCTTGTGTTGTAGTTTGATGGGCGGTTGCAGTGGCAGCCCTAACCCTACCTCGCCCTTTTCTGACCTTTTCTGGCGTGATGCCCATGTTGGAACTGAATGAGTGCAAACTGTTTGCGAAAAACATAATTGTCCGAGTCACGTGGGACGATAATACGAACCATTCACGACACTTTTGCGGCATTGCGAGTAATTTAAGACACTCGCACGATAGTCGTAAGATATTCGTACGAATGTCTCACGACGCTCGCGCGAAAGCTACTCAGTTTTATTTGCTCGTAATTTAGTCGCGGAAGTGTCTTATTTATGTCGCATTTTGTTCGCAATATAGTCTTATTTATTTCGCAAATTTTTCGTGTTCACGGTCATTGCGACTCGCCGGAAACTAAATTGCGATGGGTCCGCGACGTGTTCGCGACACCCGCGATGACTTTGCGACTATGTTGCGACTATATTGGGAGAAATTTTGTCGCATAAAAAAGTTTTACATGTAAAACTTTTTTGTGCGACAATGCGAACCGTTTGCGCCAGTTTGCGACTCACGCGAGGATATTGCGAATCCCCGCGAACGTTTCAAGACAGTTTTGAGACTCATCCGCGAATGCAATTCGCAATCAGTCGCAAACTGTCGCATCCCAGTGAGATAGGGGCTTTAGGAAATTTCTAATTACTGGATCTAATCCTAGCACTTCTTAATATACGGACTAGATCTAAATAATGATAATTTACGAAGCTTTTCATTTTGTCAGTGGTCCTTTACATTTTATCCAATCGTGCCACTTTGGAGATGTTCCATACGGTCACGGGTGGTGATTTTGGTATACTTGACTCCATTCAGTACCGTATTTGCTCCAAAATATTGATGCACCTACCCAACACTCTAAATGGCTCGATTGTCTTTGAATTTGCACAGGTCCATCTGATTTACCAGGACATGTGGCACAAATGGTTGCAAACGTGCACATCTCCGATCAGATGGTCTGAAATAAAGTTTCTCTGTTTGGCCGAGTATTTGGAGTAATTGTGGTTTTTATCATTGTCAGTTTAATTATCCTCAATATGCAGTTTAAGACAGTTAAGAAGCTTTTGAGTACCGATTTTATAACTACATAATCTTCCAAGAGTCGCAGTCTGAGAGGGCCGTTCATAAAGTTTCGCAAGTTGAAATCACTTAAAAGTTATTTCATCTACTGGTTTATCCAAACATTTCTTAATGCTTCAGCCCCAAGATAGGAACTAAACAAAGATGGTATATGAATCCTCTGGCCAACCACTTTAGAACTGCATAGGTTTTGTGGTGTCACATTCCATATCTGATACGCAGAGGGCCGTTTATAAAGTTTCTCAAAATAAATATCAAAATTTATAAATTAATTTTTACTTACAGCCCAAAATTTCTTTATACTTCAGCCCCAAGATATTACCTTGACAAAGACTATGTAAGCAGCCTCTGGGTAAGATCTATTGCAATATACCTGTTCTGTGGTGTCGTATTCCACATATTGCAACGAGGGGCCGTTAAAAAATTATCAAATATCAATTAAAAACAGAACAAAAGGCAACAGTTGTTTCATTGGGTTATCTCATTATTTCTGAATACTTCAGACCCCAAGATAGGATCTAAACAAAGGTGCTATAAGCAGCCTCTGGATAATTCCATCAAACCTGTATATGTCTTGTGGTGTCACATTCCTTGTATTGTCCGAAGAGGGTTGTTCATAAAGTGTAACAAACTTCAAATTCTAAAAATCATTTCATAAAAATTTCAATCAAAAACAGTTGTTTCACTGGGTTATTTCATTATTTCTCAATACTTCAGCCCCAAGATAGGAACTAACTAAAGGTGCTATAAGCAGCCTCTGGATAATTCCTTCAAACCTGTATAGGTCTTGTGGTGTCACATTCCTTGTATTGTACGGAGAGGGCCGTTCATAAAGTTTCTCATTAAAGTTATCTCATTATTTACTAATACTCAGCCCCAAGATAGGATCTAAACAAATATGCTATAAACAGCCTCTGGACAATTCCTTCAAACCTGTATAGGTCTTGTGGTGTCACATTCCTTGTATTGTACGGAGAGGGCTGTTCATAAAGTGTAACAAACTTCAAATTTTAAAAATCATTTCATCTATTAGTTCATACTTGCTTTTCTGAATACTTCATCCCCAAAGCAGGAAATTACATTACACTTTGAGAAGCCTCTGGGAAACCACTTTAGATGATATTTTGATTTCTAATTACATTTATTGTACGAAGAGGGCCGATCATAAAGTTTCGCAAGTTGAAATCACTTAAAGTGATTTCATCTACTGGTTTATCCAAACATTTCTCAATGCTTCAGCCCCAAGATAGGAACTAAACAAAGACAGTATCAGAGGCCTCTAGGAAACCACTTTAATACTACAAAGGGTTTGTGGTGTCACATTCCATATACGATGCGCAGAGGGCCATTTATTAAGTGTCGCAATATAGATATCATAATCTATAAATTCATTTACAATTACAGCCCAACATTTCTTTAAACTTCAGCCCCAAGATACGAACAAGACAAAAGTGATGTAAGCAGCCTCTGGGTAACATCTTGAGAAATATACCGGTTCTGTGTGTCTTATTCCACGAACTGTAACGAGAGGGCCGTTCAAAAATTATAAAGATTTCAATTAAAAACAGTTGTTTCACTGGGTTATTTCATTATTTCTAAATACTTCAGCCCCAAGATAGGAACTAACTAAAGGTGCTATAAGCAGCCTCTGGATAATTCTTTCAAACCTGTATAGGTCTTGTGGTTTCACATGCCTTGTCTTGTACGGAGAGGGCCGTTCATAAAGTTTCGCAAGTTGAAATCGCTAAAAGTTATTTCATCTACTGGTTTATCCAAAGATTTCTTTACACTTCAGCCCCAAGATACGACCTAGACAAAGATGATGTAAGCAGCCTCTGGGTACCCTCTTGAGAAATATACCTGTTCTGTGGTGTCACATTCCACGAGTTGTATCTAAAGGGTCGTTAAAAAATATCAAATTTCAATTAAAAAATAGTCGTTTTTCAGAGTTATCTCATTATTTATTAATACTCAGCCCCAAGATAGGATCTAAACAAATATGCTATAAACAGCCTCTGGACAAGTCCTTCAAACCTGTATAGGTCTTGTGGTGTCACATTCCTTGTATTGTACGGAGAGGGCTGTTCATAATGTGTAACAAACTTCAAATTTTAAAAATCATTTCATCTATTAGTTCATACTTGCTTTTCTGAATACTTCATCCCCAAAGCAGTAAATTACATTACACTTTGAGAAGCCTCTGGGAAACCACTTTAGATGATATTATGATTTCTAATAACATTTATTGTACGAAGAGGGCCGATCATAAAGTTTCGCAAGTTGAAATCACTAAAAGATATTTCATCTACTGGTTTATCCAAACATTTCTCAATGCTTCAGCCCCAAGATAGGAACTAAACAAAGACAGTATCAGAGGCCTCTGGGAAACCACTTTAATACTATATAGGGTTTGTGGTGTCACATTCCATATACGATGCGCAGAGGGCCGTTTATAAAGTGTCGCAATATAGATATCATAATCTATAAATTCATTTACAATTACAGCCCAACATTTCTTTAAACTTCAGCCCCAAGATACGAACAAGACAAAAGTGATGTAAGCAGCCTCTGGGTAACATCTTGAGCAATATACCGGAACTGTGGTGTCTTATTCCACGTATTGTAACGGGAGGGCCGTTCAAAAATAATAAAAATTTCAATTAGAAAAAGTTGTTTCACGTGGTTATTTCATTATTTCTTAATACTTCAGCCCCAAGATAGGAACTAACTGAAGGTGCTATAAGCAGCCTCTGGATAATTCTTTCAAACCTGTATAGGTCTTGTGGTTTCACATTCCTTGTATTGTACGGAGAGGGCCGTTCATAAAGTTTCGCAAGTTGAATTCGCTAAAAGTTATTTCATCTACTGGTTTATCCAAACATTTCTTTACACTTCAGCCCCAAGATACGACCTAGACAAAAATGATGTAAGCAGCCTCTGGGTACCTTCTTGAGAAATATATCTGTTCTGTGGTGTCACATTCCGCGAGTTGTATCTAGAGGGCAGTTCAAAAAATATCAAATTTCAATTAAAAAATAGTCATTTTTCAGGGTTATCTCATTATTTATTAATACTTCAGCCCCAAGATAGGATATAAATAAATGTGCTATAAACAGCCTCTGGACAGTTCCTTTAAACCTGTATAGGTCTTGTGGTGTCACATTCCTTGTATTGTACGGAGAGGGCTGTTCATAAAGTGTAACAAACTTCAAATTTTAAAAAATCATTTCATCTATTAATTCATACTTACTTTTCTAAATACTTCATCCCCAAAGCAGTAAATTACATTACACTTTGAAAAGCCTCTGGGAAACCATTTTAGATGTTATTACGATTTCTAATAATATGAATTGTACGAAGAGGGCCGATCATAAAGTTTCGCAAGTTGAGATCACTAAAAGTTATTTCACCTACTGGTTTATCCAAATATTTCTCAATGCTTCAGCCTCAAGATAGGAACTAAATAAAGACAGTATCAGAGACCTCTGGGAAACCACTTTAATACTACAAAGGGTTTGTGGTGTCACATTCCATAAACGATGCGCAGAGGGCCGTTTATAAAGTGTCGCAAAATAGACATCATACTCTATAAATTCATTTAAAATTACAGCCCAACATTTCTTTAAACTTCAGCCCCAAGATACGAACAAGACAAAAGTGATGTAAGCAGCCTCTGGGTAACATCTTGAGAAATATAGCGGTTCTATGGTGTCTTATTCCACGTATTGTAACGAGAGGGCCGTTCAAAAATTATAAAATTTCAATTTAAAACAGTTGTTTCACTGGGTTATTTCATTATTTCTCAATACTTCAGCCCCAAGATAGGAACTTACTAAAGGTGCTATAAGCAGCCTCTGGATAACTCCTTCAAACCTGTATAGGTCTTGTGATGTCGCATTCCTTGTCTTGTACGGAGGGGGCCGTTCATAAAGTTTCGTTAGTTGAAATTGCTAAACGTTATTTCATCTACTGGTTTATCCAAACATTTCTTTACACTTCAACCCCCAAATACGACCTAGACAAAGATGATGTAAGCAGCCTCTGGGTACCCTCTTGAGAAATATACCTGTTCTGTGGTGTCACATTCCACGATTGTTTCAAGAGGGCCGTTCAAAAAATATCAAATTTCAATTAAAAAAATAGTCGTTTTTCAGGGTTATCTCATTATTTATTAATACCTCAGCCCCAAGATAGGATCTAAACAAACTGCTATAAACAACCACTGGACAAGTCCTTCAAACCTGTATAGGTCTTGTGGTGTCACATTCCTTGTATTGTACGGAGAGGGTTGTTCATAAAGTGTAACAAACTTCTAATTCTAAAAATCATTTCATCTATTAGTTCATACTTGCTTTTCTAAATACTTCATCCCCAAAGCAGGAAATTACATTACACCTTGAGAAGCCTCTGGGAAACCACTTTAGATGTCATTATGATTTCTAATTACATCTATTGTACGAAGAGGGCCGATCATAAAGTTTCGCAAAGTGAAATCACTAAAAGATATTTCATCTACTGGTTTATCCAAACATTTCTCAATGCTTCAGCCCCAAGATAGGAACTAAACAAAGACAGTATCAGAGGCCTCTGGGAAACCACTTAAATACTACATAGGGTTTGTGATGTCACATTCCATATACGGTGCGCAGAGGGCCGTTTATAAAGTGTCGCAATATAGATATCATAATCAATAAATAATCATTTACAATTACAGCCCAACATTTCTTTAAACTTCAGCCCCAAGATACGAACAAGACAAAAGTGATGTTAGCAGCCTCTGGGTAACATCTCGAGAAATATACCGGAACTGTGGTGTCTTATTCCAAGTATTGTAACGAGATGGCCACTCAAAAATTATAAAATTTGAATTAAAAACTGTTGTTTCACTGGGTTATTTCATTATTTCTAAATACTTCAGCCCCAAGATAGGAACTAACTAAAGGTGCTATAAGCAGCCTCTTGATAATTCATTCAAACCTGTAAAGGTCTTGTGGCGTCACATTCCTTATATTGTACGAACAGGGCCGTTCATAAAGTTTCGCAAGTTGAAATCGCTAAAAGTTATTTCATCTACTGGTTTATCCAAACATTTCTTTACACTTCAGCCCAAAGATACTTTCAAAGTTTATCAAATTTCAATAAAAAAAGCAGTTGTTTCATTGGGTTATCTCATTATTTCTAAATATTTCTGCCCCAAGATAGGTTCTAAACAAAGGTGCTATAAACAGCCTCTGTATACTTCCTTCAAACCTGTATAGGTCTTGTGGTGTCACATTCCTTGTAATGTGCGGAGAGGGCTGTTCATAAAGTGTAACGAACTTCAAATTCTTAAAATCAATTCATCCACTGGTTCATCCCGGCTTTTCAAAATACTTCAATCCCAAAGCAGGAAAATAAACGTTAGACATTGAAAAGCCTCTGGAAGACCACTTTAGATGTCATAATGGTTTCTATTTCCATGTATTGTACGAAGAGGGCCGTTCATAAAGTTTCGCAAGCAGAAATCACTAAAAGTTATTTCATCTACTGGTTTATCCAAACATTTCTTAAAGCTTCAGCCCCAAGATAGGAACTAAACAAAGACATTATTAGAAGCCTCTTGGCATCTACTTTCGAATTACATAGGTTTTGTGGTGTCACATTCCATATATGGTATCCCGAGGGTCGTTCAGAAAGTTTTAAAATATAGATACTATAATCTATAAATTCATCTCTAGTTACAGCCCAACAGTTCTTCATACTTAATCCCCAGATGCGAACAAGATAAAAGCTATGTAAGCAGGCTCTGATTAATGTCTTGAGAAATACACCTGTTCTTTGGTGTCACATTCCACGAGTTGATACGAGAGTGCCATTCAAAATCAAACAAATTTCAAAAAAGAAAGAAAACGGTTGTTTCATTGGGTTATCTCATTATTTCTAAGTAGTTCGGCCCCAAAATAGGATCTAAACAAACGTGCTATATATAGCCCCTGAATAATTCCATCAAAACTGTATAGGTCTTGTGCTGTCACATTCCTTGTAATGTACGGAGAGGGCTGTTCATAAAGTGTAACGAACTTCAAATTCTTAAAATCAATTCATCCACTGGTTAATCCCGGCTTTTCAAAATACTTCTTCCCCATAGCAGGAAAAATTAACGTTACACTTTAAGAAGCCTCCGGAAAACCACTTTAGAGGTTATTATGGTTTCTATTTCCATGTATGTACGAAGAGGGCCGTTCATAAAGATTCGCAAGTTAAAATCACTAAAAGTTATTTCATCTACTGGTTTATTCAAGCATTTCTTAATGCTTCAGCCCCAAGATAGGAACTAAACAAAGACAGTATAAGAATGCTCTTGGCATCTACGTTCGAACAACATTGGTTTTGTGGTGTCACATTCCATATATGGTATCCATAGGGCCGTTCATAAAAGTTTCAATATAGATATCATAATAATAAAATTCATCTCTAGTTACAGCCCAACATTTCTTTATACTTCAGCCCCAAGATACGAACAAGACAAAAGTGATGTAAGCAGCCTCTGGGTAACATCTTGAGAATTATACCTGGTCTATGGTGTCACACTCCACGTGACGTAACGAGAGGGCCGTTCAAAAATTATCAAATTTCAATTTTTTAAAAAAAAAAGGGAAAACTGTTGTTTCCCTGGGTTATTTCATTATTTCTAAATACTTCAGCCCCAAGACAGGATCTAATTAAGGCGCTATATGCAGCCTCTGGAAAATTTCTTTAAACCCGTATAGGTATTGTGGTGTCACATTCCTTGTATTGTACAAACAGGGCTGTTCATAAAGTATAACAAACTTCAAACTCTAAAAAACATTTCATCCACTAGTTTATACTTGCTTTTCTAAATACATCAACACCAAAGCAGAAAAAGCACATTCCCATTTAAGAAGCCTCTGGGAAACCACTTAAGATGTCATAATGGTTTCTATTTCCATGTTTTGTACGAAGAGGGCCGTTCGTAAAGTTTCGCAAGTTGAAATCACTGCAAGGTATTTCAACATCTGGTTTATCCAAACATTTCTAAATGCTTCAGCCCCAGGATAGGAACTAAACAAAGACAGTATTAGAAGCCGCAATGCATCTACTTTCAAACTACATAGATTTTGTGGTGTCGCATTCCATATATGGTATCCCGAGGGTCGTTCAAAAAGTTTTAAAATATAGATATTATAATCTATATATTCATCTCTAGTTACAGCCCAACAGTTCTTCATACTTCAGCCCCAAGATGCGAACAAGACAAAAGTGATGTAAGCAGGCTCTGATTAATATCTTGAGAAATATACCTGTTCTGTGGTGTCAAATTCCACGAGTTGATACGAGATGGCCGATCAAAATCAAACAAATTTCAATCAAGAAAGAAAGCAGTTGTTTTATTGGGTTATCTCATTATTTCAGAATACTTCGGCCCCAAGATAGGGTCTAAACAAAGGTGCTATAAACAGCCTCTGAAGAATTCTATCAAACCTGTATAGGTCTTGAGGTGTCACATTTCTTGTAATGTACGGAGAGGGCTGTTCATACAGTGTAACGAACTTCAAATTCTAAAAAACATTTCATCCACTAGTTTATACTTGCTTTTCTAAATACTTCATCACCAAAGCAGAAAAAAACACATTACACTTTCAGAAGCCTCTGGAAAACCACTTTAGATGTCATTATGGTTTCTATTTCCATGTATTGTACGAAGAGGGCCGTTCATAAAGTTTCGGAAGTTGAAATCACTTAAAGTTATTTCATCTACTGGTTTATCCAAACACTTCTCAATGCTTCAGCCCCAAGATAGGAACTAAAAAAAGACAATATAAGAATGTTCTTGGCATCTACTTTCAAACTACATAGGTTTTGTGGTGTCACATTCCATATATGGTATGCATAGGGCCGTTTATAAAAGTTTGCAATAAAGATATCATAATCTATAAATTCATCTCTAGTTAAGCCCAACATTTCTTTATACTTCAGCCCCAAGATACGAGCAAGACAAAAGTGAAATAAGCAGCCTCTGGGTAACATCTTGAGAATTATACCTTTTTTTTGGTGTAACATTCCACGTGACGTAACGAGAGGGCCGTTCAAAAATTATCAACTTTCAATTAAAAAAAAACAAAAATTGAAAACTGTTGTTTCCCTGAGTTATTTCATTATTTCTAAATACTTCAGCCCCGAGATAGGAACTAAATAAAGGTGCTATAAGCAGCCTCTGGATAATTTCTTTAAACCTGTATAGGTCTTGTGGTGTCACATTCCTTGTAATGTATAAAGAGGGCTGTTCATACAGTGTAACGAACTTCAAATTCTAAAAAACATTTCATCCACTAGTTTATACTTGCTTTTCTAAATACTTCATCACCAAAGCAGAAAAAACACATTACACTTTTAGAAGCCTCTGGAAAACCACTTTAGAAGTCATTATGGTTTCTATTTCCATGTATTGTACGAAGAGGGCCGTTCATAAAGTTTCGGAAGTTGAAATCACTGAAAGTTATTTCAACTACTGGTTTATCCAAACATTTCTCAATGCTTCAGCACCAGGATAGGAACAGAACAAAGACAGTATTAGAAGCCTCTTGGCATATACATTTGAACTCCATACTATTGTGGTGTCACATTCCATATATGGTATCCATAGGGCCTTTCAAAAAGTTTTAAAATATAGATATTATAATCTATAAATTCATCTCTTGTTACAGTCCAACTTTTTCTTCGTACTTCACCCCAAGATGCGAACAAGACAAAAGTAATGTAAGCAGCCTCTTGGTAACATCTTGAGAAATATACCTGTTCTGTGGTGTCACATTCCACGAGTTGATACGAGAGGGCCGTTCAAAATCAATCAAATTTCAATCAAGAAAGCAGTTGTTTCATTGGGTTATCTCATTATTACATAATACTTAGGCGCCAAGATAGGATCTAAACAAAGTTGCTATAAACAGTCTCTGAATAATTCCTTCAAACCTGTATAGGTATTGTGGTGTCACATTCCTTGTATTGTGCAAAGAGGGCTGTTCATAAAGTGTAATAAACTTCAAATTTTAAAAAAACATTTCATCCACTAGTTTATACTTGCTTTTCTAAATACTTCATCCCCAATGCAGAAAAAAAACACATTGCACTTTTAGAATCCTTGGAAACCACTTAAGATGTCATTATGGTTTCTATTTTCATGCATTGTACGAAGAGGGCCGTTCATAAAGTTTCGCAAGTTGAAATCAAAAAAGTTATTTCATCTACTGGTTTATCCAAATATTTCTCAATGCTTCAGCCCCAAGATAGGAACTAAACAAAGGCAGTATTAGAAGCCTCGTAGCATCTACTTTCGAACAACATAGGGTATGTCGAGTCACATTCCATATATGGCATCCAGAGGGCCGTTCATAAAAGTTTGCAATATAGATATCATAATCTATAAATTTATCTTCAGTTACAGCCCAACATTTCTTTATACTTCTGTCCCAAGACAGGAACAAGACAAAAGTAATGTAAGCAGCCCCTGGGTAAAATCTTGAGAAATATACCTGTTCTGTTGTGTCACATTCCACGAGTTGATACGAGAGGGCCGTTCAAAATCAATCAAATTTCAACAAAAAAAGAAAGTAATTGTTTCATTGGGTTATCTCATTATTCCTAAATACTGTAGCCCCAAGATAGGATCTAAACAAAGTTGCTATTAGTCCGAGAGCCCGTGGTAGGTTTATTCATGTGGTCGAGGCCAAAAGGTTTGAAGGTGTTTTCTTATGTAAAAAAGTGTGCTAAATTCAAAAATCAAAGTCTTAAAAAATTCGATTGATGCACAAAGTCGGTATACTCAAAAGATTACACATGGGGTGCTCCAAATCTCGGAAGAGCGTCAAAATGGGGGTACCCTTATATGTAGTAATATTTTCGGCTTTCTGCGTGTACTTGAATATTAATTTTGATATCAAGCAATACTAAATAGATGTTAAAAAAGATAAATAACAATTTCTACATTTTCTTTGCCATAGTATGGGAAGCTTTACTTTCAAAATGAAACTCTTTGAAAAAAAGCCACGAAAACTGGTGATTTCAATATTTAACTCATAGGTAGATAAAAATATTGATAAAAACACCGAAAGTAGCAGTTATTATACCCCCAGCAAAATAAATATGTCGATGGGTAAATTGTTTTTGGTTTTCAATTCGTTCTTCTGCTTATCCATCCGTCTGTCTGTCCATTTGTCCGTCTGTCTTTCCATCTGTTAGTTACATTTGCGTTAAAGTTTTGCATTAAGTTAATCTTGCTCTGTTTTCCTGAGAGTATTCATGGAAACTTGTTCATTTGTGTCAAATGTTACTTCGGGATGGATGCTGACCAGCTTGCATCACATGGAAGGTTCTACAGGCCTACGGTCAAGGTCACAGACTTAGAAAATTGTAAAACAGTGTCGTTAAAGTTTGCGTTATGTTTTTGCTTTTGCTCAGTTTTCTTAAAAGTTTTTACTGGAACTGGTGCATATGTGCTTAGTGTTACTACAGGATAGATACTTATCAGTTTGCATCACTTGGATGCTGCTTTTGGCCTGAGTTCAAGGTCACAGACTTAGAAATTTATATAATAGTTAATTAATGCTTACGTTAAATCTTTACTTTTGCTGTTTTCCTGAAAGTCTTTACTGGAACTGTCACATACATGTATGTGTATAGTGTTACTACAGAAATATATTGCTCTGTTTGTGTCACCTTGATGCTGCTGCTGACCTAAAGTTAATGTCAAAGGCATTAAACTTTATATAATATCTCTGTAAAAGTTTTACTTTGAAGAGTGCATCTTGGAATGGAACCTTTTGAAATGTGACTGGGTCTATTGCTGGACATGACTGATTGTCTGGTTGTCTGTTTGTTAACTTTTTTTGCATTAATGTATTGTGTAAAGTTTAATTTCTGTAGGCGGTGGCTCCGGCAGGAGGTATATGTTAGCCCTTGCTCACTTGCTCTAGTTGGGCTGGAAAAACAACTTCTGATCACAAATTGTTCGTGATATTGAATGACTTTGTTTTAATTACTTTTGGGGAACATGTTCTAAGCAAGACAAAGTTTGACACATTGGCGATATAGCAACCTCTGTACTTTTATATTGGTCACCCCCATGTTCTTTATCCCATCATACGTTTTAAGTATATTTTGCTCCCTTTTTGGTAAAAGGGAGGCAGTTGTACAGAAGGAGAAACATTTATCCCATCATACGTTTTAAATATATTTTTTCTCCCTTTTAGGTTAAAGGGAGGCAGTTGTACAGAAGGAGAAACATCAGTTGTATGTGAGTTTAATGGGGCTTTGCCAAGTGAACATAAAAGAATAAGAAGGGGTTTTGGATTGAGTGTGTGCCTCTGCTCAGTCTCATCTGGACTTTTGATGTCTGTTTACAACACACTATGGGCCTTCACAAAACTTCGGCCAAAGACACAGATCCCTGATTGCTGTAAAAGGCCGTGCATTCGCATTTAAATAGCCACCTTATGGTTAAAAAGCTTGTTCGCTCGGCGAAGTCTATATATATGGTGATATCAAAGGACGTCTACAATTTCATTCCTTTTTCATTTCAGTAAGAGGCTGGAAACAATAATTATTTATCAGACAAAGGAACTACGTAACAGTGAAACTTGAGAGTATTATACTGGCGATTCTAAACGAAATCGGAAGCAGAAGATAGTCCCTTTTACA
This sequence comes from Ctena decussata, assembly GCA_963989385.1. NCBI lineage: Eukaryota > Metazoa > Mollusca > Bivalvia > Lucinida > Lucinidae > Ctena > Ctena decussata. Next base: position 13,410,269 of record OZ022510.1, on the reverse strand, counting down.
GTCCCTTTTTGGGTGCCATCAAACAAAGATCACAATACAGGTCTTGTTTGGTCTCGCCTTTCCAGCTGAAGAATATGTTCAGGCTGAGCTGAAGTCTTGATTCGGAATCGAAGGACCTGATTTCAGGGTTTTTTCAATATGTCGGGAGGCTTTGTTTTAAGTGATGAATCAAATGCTGTCTTTCGTTTCTTTGAGGGATCTGGCACTTGGATTTGCAAACACATTCTGATAACATATACCGACAGTATCATGAAGAGTACCGATCCCAGACAATGTTTCAATACTTTCATCGTAATTATCCCAAGCAATGTTCATTCCAAGTCCTGGCTGTTGGGTGAGGCCATCAGATCTAGAACAATTCTGTTCTGTTTAGAATCGCCATACATAATACACTCACGCTTTACTGATGGTTCTCTTGTCTCGTCAGTTGTTTCCATCTTCTACCTGAAAAGAAAAAAGACGAACGATATTACCATGTATACGGACTTCGCAAAGGGAACAAGTATCTTTACACAAATCATCAGGTAGATATTTAAATGCGTATGCGGGGCCCTTCACAGAAATCAGGGATCTGTCTCTTTGGCCGAAGTTTTGTGAAGGCCCATAGTGTATGTCAACAGAACAAACGTTCATCTGAGACTGACCATATGCACAAACTCACTTCGAAACCCTTTTCTGTTCTTTTGAGTTCGGTTGGCAAGGCCCGATAAAGCTCATTTTCAACTGATTATCCTCTTTCTGTACTACTGTCTCCACCATTTTACCTGAAAAAAGAATGAAAACAGTAATAATGTATTGGAAGCGTATTTAAATTGACAGTTAAAGAATATACGGTATGGACGGTCAATATAAAAGTACAGATCTTGCCATATCGCCAATGTGTCAGACTTTATATTGTTTGGAGCTCATTCTTCCCCAAATGACTGAAGCAAAGTCCAAAGAAAACTGTCTCGAATAATTTGGGGCTAGAAATGTTTATCAAACCCAGCTAGTGCAATAAGCAGGGGCTCACGTATACCTCCGACCGGGGCCACCGCCTACAGAATATAAACTTTACATAATGCATTGTACGTTAATGCATACTGTTAAGAAACAGACAGACAAACATTCAATCTTACACAGCAATAGACCCAGTCACATATCAAAAGGTTCCATCCCAGGATATGGCAATAAGCTATAGAATACACCCCTTAAAGTCTAACTTTTACAGATATATTTTATATGTGTATAAAGTTCAAAGTCTGTGACCTTGACATTAGGTCAGCTACAGCATTTAGGTCATACAAACTGATCAGTATCTATCCTGTAGTAACACTTAACACATATTCATTCATTCAGTTCCAGTAAAGACTAGCAAGAAAACAGTGCAAAAGCAAAATCATCAGACGAGTCTAAACGCAACCTTTAACGCAACTTTTGTACAAATTTTTAAATCTGTGACCTTGACCCTTGGCCAGCAGCAGTATGCAGATGAAACAAACTGATCAGTATCTATCTTGTAGTAACCATAGACATATATGAACCAATTCCAGTAAAATCTTTCAAGAAAACTGAGCAAAAAAATTAACACAACCTTTAACGTAACTGTTGTACATATTTCCCAAGTCTGTGACCTTGACCTTAAGCCAGCAGCAGCTTCTAGGTGATACAAGCTGATTCATCCTGTAGTAACACTTAGTACATATGAACAGGTCATCGTAAAGATTTGCAGGAAAACAGAACAAAGAAAATATACTAAACGCAAAACTATAACGCAATATTAACTAGCGGACGGAAGGGCTGACGGACAAATGGACAGACAGACGGATAGACAGACAGATGAACGGACGGAAAGGCAAAAACAATTTACCCGTCGACATACTTATTGTGCCGGGTGTATAATGACTGCTACTTTCTGTGTTTTTATCAATATTTTTATCCACCTATGACTTGAATATTGAAATCACCAGTTTTCATGGCTTTTTTCAAGAGGTTTCATTTTGAAAGTAAAGCTTCCCATAATATGGAAAAGAAAATGTGGAAATTGTTATTTTATCTTTTTTAACATCTATTTAGTATTGCTTGATATCAAAATTAATATTCAAGTACACGCAGAAGGCGAAAAATATTACTAAATATAAGGGTACCCCCATTTTGACGCTCTTCCGAGATTTGGAGCACCCCATGTGTAATCTTTTGAGTATACCGACTTTGTGCATCAATCGATTTTTTTAAGACTTTGATTTTTGAATTCAGCACACTTTTTTACATAAGAAAACTTCTTCAAACCTTTTGGCCTCGACCACATGAATAAACCTACCACGGACTCTCGGACTATATGGACAGTCTATGGATAATTCCTTCAAACCGTTATAGATCTCGTTGTGTCTCATTCCTTGTATTGTACGGAGAGGGCTGTTCATAAAGTGTAACAAACTTCAAATTCTATTAATAATCTTTTCATCCACTGGTTCATCCCGGCTTTTCTAAATACTTCAGCCCCAAAGTAGAACTTAAACATAACACCTTAGGAAGCCTCTGGGAAACCACTTCAGAACTACATGTACAGGTTTTATGGTTTCACATTCCATGAATGTTACGAAAAGGACCGCTCATAAAGTTTCGCAAAGTATAATCACTGATAGGTGTTTTATCTGCCGATTTATCCAAACATTTCTTAATGCTTCAGCCCCAAGATAGGAACTAAACAAAGACAGTATCAGAGGCCTCTGGGCAACCACTTTAGAACTACATAGTGTTTGTTTGTGGTGTCACATTTCATATGAAGTGCGCAAAGGGTCGTTTATAAAGTGTTGCAATATAGATATCATAATTTATAAATTCATTTAAGGTTACAGCCTTACATTTCTTTATACTTCAACCCTAAGAAACGAACTAGACAACGATGATTTAAGCAGCCTCTGGGTAAAATCTTGAGAAATATACCGGTTCTATGATGTCACATTCCACGAGTTGTATCTAGAGGGCCGTTCAAAAAATATCAAATTCCGATAAAACAACAACAGTTGTTTTACTGGGTTATCTCATTATTTCTAAATACTGCAGCCCCAAGATAATATCTTAACAGAGGTGCTTTAAACAGCCTCTGGATAATTCCTTCAAACTTGTATAGGTCTTGTGGTGTCACATTCTTTGTATTGTACGGAGAGGGCTGTTCATAAAGTGTAACAAGCTTCAAATTCAAACAATCATTTCATCCACTGGTTCATCCCTGCTTGTCTAAGTACTTCAGCCCCAAAGTAGGACATGACCATTTCACTTTAAGAAGCCTCTGGGAAACCACATTTGAACTTTTTATATGGGTTGAATGTTGCCACATTCCATCGATTGTATATACAGGGTCGTTCAATAAGTTTCGCAAAGTCAAATCACTGATAATTATTTCATCTACTGGTTTATTCAAACATTTCTTACTGCTTCAGCCCCAAGATAGGAGGATAGGAGCTATCAAAGACAGTGCCAGAAGCCTCTGGGCAACAACTTTGAAACTACATAGATTTTGTGGTGTCACATTCATTGTGCTGTAATGAGAGGGCCGTTCAAAATTACCACAAATTTCAAAAGCTTAAAAAACTTTTGTTTTATTGGGTTTATCATTATTTCTTAATTCTTCAGCCCCAAGATAGGATCTAATCAAAGATGCTTTAAGCAGCCTCTGTATACTGCCTTCAAATCTGTATAGCTTTTATGGTGTCACATTCCTTGTATTGTACGGGGAGGGTTGTTCATGAAGTGCGCCAAGTGCAAGTTATATAAAAAAAATTGATTTACTGGTTCATCCCAGCATTTCCTAATTCTTCAGCCCCAAGATAGGAACTAACCAAAGTCAGTTTAAGAAGCCTCGGGATAACCACTCTAGATCTACGTAGGTTTTGTTTTATCACATTCCATGTATTGTACGAAGAGGGTCGTATATAAAGTTTAGCAAAATAAAGTCACTAGTTAGTTTTACATCTACGGGGTTTTATCTAAGCACTTCTTAGTATCTCAGCCCCAAGATAGGATCTAAACAAAGATGCTATAAGCGGCTTCTTGATAAATACTTCAAACCTGTATTTGTTTTGTGTTGTCACGTTCCTTGTTCATATAATGTCAGCAACACAATTAATATAATTCATTTTAACAATTAGATTTATCACAGCGTTTCTTAATACTACAGTCCCAAGATAGGCACTGCCGAAAGTCAGTTTAAGAAGCTTCTGGGAAACCTCTTTACAACATAAGAAGTTAATAAGGTTTGTGGCGTTACTTTCCATATACTGGATGAAGAGGGCCGTTCATTTAGTTTCTACAGATGAAATCACTGATAGTTATTTCATCTACTAGTTTTTCCAAAATTTTTAAAAACTTCAGCCCCAAGTTAAGATCTAAAGAAATGTACTTAAAGCAGCCTCTGAATAACTCCTTTAAATCTGCATAGGTTTTGTTGTGACACATTCCCGTTTTTTACAGAGAGGGCTGTTCATAAAGTGTAACCAATTACAATTTCTAATGATCATTTTATCCACTGGTTCATACAAACATTTCCAGATACTTCAGCACCAAAAAAGCAACTAATTGAAATCAGTTTAAGAAGCCTGTTGATAATCACTTTAGAACTGTATGCCTTTGGTGGTGTCACATTCCATGTATTGTACGAAGAGGGACGTTCATAAAGTTCCGCAAAAAGATAACACTATTTATAAATTCTTTTTCAGCAATACACCAACGTTTTTCAATTCTTCATCTCCAAGATGCGACAAAGCGAATGTGCTGTAGGCAGCCTCTATATAACTTCTTTAGAAATAAACCAGTTCTGTGGTGTCGCATTCTCTGTATTGTAATGTAATGGTCGTTCAAAAATTATCACAAATTTCAGTTAGTCAAAAAAGTTGTTTCAATGTATAATCTCATTTTTCTTAATAGTTCAGCCCCAAGATAGGGCCTTTACAAAGGTGCTAAAAGCGGCCTCAGGATACCTCCGTCAAATCTTATTAGGTTTTATAGTGTCACATTCCTTGTATTATACGGAGAGGGTTGTCCATCAAGTGACACCATCTGCAATTTCTATAAATCATTTTATCCACTGTTTAATCCTAGCATTTCTATCTACTTCATCCCTAAGACAGGAACCAACCAAAGACAGTTTAAGAAGTCTCAGGGTAACCACTTTAGAAATACAAAGGTATTGTGATGTCACATTCCTCGTATTGTACAAAGAGGTCCGTTCATAAACTTTCGCAAAGAGATAACACTATTTACAGTATTCCTCAAAATTATTGAGAATTGCATTTTGGCACACAGTTGCAAGCCATACATGTTCAAAAATATTTTAAATGCGTCAAATACAATAAAAGAACCTCTTTTTCAAGTTTGATATAGAAAAATTGCAATATGATGAATTTTCTTTCGTCAGTGGTAGGTAAGGATGGGATAGGGTACACCCCCTTAAAAATATGTCCCTTGATTTCGACTATGTTTTGCTATACTACCTTTGTTACAAATAGACTAGCTCAATTGAAATAGTTTATTTTCTCCATATTTCATCATCATCTACATTATAAATGGTGCCTCTGATATTTTGCATGGTTTAATGGTACTGATTCCATTTTCTGAGTCATGGACTGGCTGTTAAAATATAGGAAGAATATTGAAGGCATTTGAAACAAAAAAAACTGATCTGTTAGTGATTTGAATGGAATATTTTTGGCAAGGTATAGATAATCATGTCAAAACTCATATCCCTATAAGCACGTTTACTAAGCCTTACAAAAAGTATGGTTTTGTGCCGTTTCCGTCAAGATGTATAGAATAAGAATGAATCAGAGCAACATACCCTCAGTCAAAATTGCAATTTTCCCCAATTTCGAGCACTTTTTCGAAATGAAGTCACGTGTTTGAAAGCCAGCAGCATCTACAGTTGACAAGCTCACAGAAAATTTTGTTGTCAGTGCGCTTACACCTTATCACGGGATGAGAAAACCATTCAAAAATCAACTGATTTGTCATTATTTTTCCCACAAATATTGATTTTATTTGGTAGGGGTACATATTTTTCCAGTCGGACAAAAAACCTCTGGGCGGCACAATTCAAGGGGAAATAACATAAGTGACCCAAACATATGAGGAATACTGGTATGCTTAAAAGTTCACAGAGGGATGTTGTTAACCAAGTGAACAAAGATATTAAGTGTGTACATGATCTGTCAACTACCAGTGCTTAATGTTCACGTTGCAAAAAATTCTCAATAATTTTGAGGAATACTATATAAATTCTTTTTCAGCAATACACCAACATTTCTTAATTCTTCATCTCCTAGATGCGAACTAAACGAATGTGCTGTAGGCAGCCTCTTGATAATTTTTTTAGAGATAAAGCAGTTATGTGATGTCACATTCCCTGTATTGTAATGCAAGGGTCGTTAAAAAATTATCACAAATTTCAGTTAGTCAAAAAAGTTGTTTCAATGTTTAATCTCATTTTTCTTAATACTTCAGCCCCAGATAGGATCTTTACAAAGGTGCTGAAAGCAGCTTCAGGATACCTCCGTCAAATCTAATTAGGTTTTGTAGTGTCACATTCCTTGTATTATACGGAGAGGGTTGTCACTATATATAAATTCTTTTTCAGCAATACACCTACATTTCTTAATTCTTCATCTCCTACATGCGAACTAAACGAATGTGCTGTAGGCAGCCTCTAGATAACTTCTTTAGAGATAAACTAGTTCTGCGGTGTCACTTTCCCTGTATTGTAATGCAAGGGCCGTTCAAAAATTATCACAAATTTCAGTGAGTCAAAAAAGTTGTTTCAATGTATAATCTCATTTTTCTTAATACTTCAGCCCCAAGATAGGATCTTTACAAAGGTGCTAAAATCGGCCTCAGGATATCTCCGTCAAATCTTATTAGGTTTTAGTGTGTCACATTCCTTGTATTATACGGAGAGGGTTGTCCATAAAGTGACACCAACTGCAATTTCTATAAATCATTTTATCCACTGTTTAATCCTAGCATTTCTAACTACTTCAGCCCCAAGATAGAAACCAACCAAAGACAGTTTCAGAAGTCTTAGGGTAACCACTTTAGAAATACAAAGGTATTGTGGTGTCACATTCCTCGTATTGTACAAAGAGGTCCGTTCATAACGTTTCGCAAAGAGATACCACTATATATAAATTCTTTTTCAGCAATACACCAACATTTCTTAATTCTTCATCTCCTAGATGCGAACGAAACAAATGTGCTGTAGGCAGCCTCTAGATAACTTCCTTAGAGATAAAGCAGTTCTGTGATGTCACATTCCCTGTATTGTAATGCAAGGGCCGTTAAAAAATTATCACAAATTTCAGTTAGTCAAAAAAGTTGTTTGAATGTTTAATCTGATTTTTCTTAATACTTCAGCCCCAAGATAGGATCTTTACAAAGGTGCTAAAAGCGGCTTAAGGATACCTCCGTCAAATCTAATTAGGTTTTGTAGTGTCACATTCCTTGTATTATACGGAGAGGGTTGTCCATAAAGTGACACCAACTGCAATTTCTATCATTCACTTTATCCACTGTTAAATCCTAGCATTTCTAAATACTTCATCCCCAAGATAGAAACTAACCAGAGACAGTTTAAGAAGTCTCAGGGTAACTACTTTAGAAATACAAAGGTATTGTGGTGTCACATTCCTTGTATTGTACAAAGAGGGTCGTTCATAAAGTTTCGTAAAGAGAACACTATATATAAATTCTTTTTCAGCAATACACCAACATTTCTTAATTCTTCATCTCCTAGATGCAAACTAAACGAATGTGCTGTAGGCAGCCTCTAGATAACTTCTTTAGAGATAAACTAGTACTGTGGTGTCACATTCCCTTTATTGTAATGCAAGGGCCGTTCAAAAATTATCACAAATTTCAGTTAGTCAAAAAAGTTGTTTGAATGTTTAATCTCATTTTTCTTAATACTTCAGCCCCATGATAGGATCTTTACAAAGGTGCTAAAAGCGACCTCAGGATACCTCCGTCAAATCTAATTAAGTTTTGTAGTGTCACATTCCTTGTATTATACGGAGAGGGTTTTCCATAAAGTGACACCAACTGCAATTTCTATAAATCATTTTATCCACTGTTTAATCCTAGCATTTCTAAATACTTCAGCCCCAAGATAGAAACTAACCAAAGACAGTTTAAGAAGTCTCAGGGTAACTACTTTAGAAATACAAAGGTATTGTGGTGTCACATTCCTCGTATTGTACAAAGAGGGCCGTTCATAAAGTTTCGCAAAGAGATACCACTATATATAAATTCTTTTTCAGCAATACACCAACATTTCTTAATTCTTCATCTCCTAGATGCGAACTAAACGAATGTGCTGTAGGCAGCCTCTTGATAACTTCTTTAAAGATAATCCAGTTCTGTAATGTCGCATTCCCTGTATTGTAATGCATGGGCCGTTCAAAAATTATCACAAATTTCAGTTAGTCAAAAAAGTTGTTTCAATGTTTAATCTCATTTTTCTTAATACTTCAGCCCCAAGATAGGATCTTTACAAAGGCGCTAAAAGCGGCTTCAGGATACCTCCGTCAAATCTAATTAAGTTTTGTAGTGTCACATTCCTTTATTATACGGAGAGGATTGTCCATAAAGTGACACCAACTGTAATTTATGTTAATCATTTTATCCACTGTTTAATCCTAGCATTTCTAAATACTTCAGCCCCAAGATAGAAACTAACCAAAGACAGTTTAAGAAGTCTTAGGGTAACCACTTTAGAAATACAAAGGTATTGTGGTGTCACATTCCTCGTATTGTACAAAGACGGCCGTTCATAAAGTTCCGCAAGTTGAATGTTATTTCATCCACTGGTTTATCCGAACATTTCTTCTCACTTCGGCCCCAAGATAGAATTTAAACAAAGGTACTGTAAGAGGCTTCTGGATAACTTCTTCAAACCTCGATAGGTTTTGTAGAGTCACATTCTTTGTATTGTACGGAGAGGGCTGTTCATAAATTGTCAGCAATTACAATTCCTATCAATCATTTAACCACTGGTTTATCCCAGCGCAACTTAAAACTTCAGTCCAAAGATAGGAACTGCCGAAAGTCGGTTTTTCAACTTGATAAGTTTTGGGGTGTCACATTACATGCGCTGGATGAAGAGGGTCGTTCATAAAGTTTCTAAAATGAAATCACTGATAGCCATTTCATCTACTGGTTTATCCAAACATATATAAATACTTCAGCCCCAAGTTAGGATCTAAAGAAAGGTACAACAAGCAGCCTTTGGATAGCTTGTTTAAATCTGAATAGATTTTGTTGTGTCACATTCCTTGTATTGTAAGGAAAGGGCTGTTCATAAAGTTACGCCAACTACAATTACTATTGATTATTTTACCCACTGGCTCTTCCCACAATATCCAGATACTTCAGCCCTAAGATAAGAACTAACCAAAGTCAGTTTAAGAAGCCTCTGGGTATCTACTTTAAATCTACATGGGTTTTGTGGTGTCACATACCATGTATTGTACGGAGAGGGCTGTTCATTAAGTTTCAAAAAGAGATATCACCATTTATAAATTCATTTTCAGTTATAGACCAACATTTCCTAATACTTCATCTCCAAGAGATGAACTAGACAAAGGTGTTGTAAACCGCCTCCGGATAACTTCCTTAGAAATATACCAGTTCTGTGGTGTCACATTACCTGTGTTATAATCCGAGGGCCGTTAAAAAATTATCACAAGTTTCAGTCACTCAAATACGTTGTTTTAATGTTAAATCTCATTTTTCTTCCTACTTTAGCCCCAAGATAGGATCTTCACAAAGGTGCTAAAAGCGGCATCTGGATAACTCCTTCAAACCTAAATAGGGTTTGTGGTGTCACATTCATTGTATTGTACAGAGAGGGCTGTTCATGAAGTGACACCAACTGCAGTTTCTCTTAATCATTTTTCCACTGATTACTGTTAGCATTTCTAAATACTTCAGCCCCAAGATAGAAACTTAGAAACTAACCAAAGGCAGTTTAAGACGCCTCAGGGTAACCGCTTTAGAACTAAATAGGTATTGTGATGTTATTTTCTCTGTGTTGTTCAAAGAGTGTCTTTCATAAAGTTTCGCAAAGTGAAATCATTAATAATTCATTTTCAGTCAAAGTCAAACATTTCTTAATACTTCATCCCCAAGATAGGAACTAATCAAAGATGCTGTTTGCAGCCTCTGGGTGACTACTTTAGAACTATACAGGTTAGGTGGTGTCACGTTCCTTGTGTCGTAATTGGAGGGCTGTTCATAAATTATTACAAATTGCAATTACTAAAAAAAAAACAGATTTGTGGTTTACTGGTTTAGGCCTTTCTTATTATTTATCATAATTAGCCCAAGGATTTTTTACAGTGTATGACAATCAATGAGGGATTAGTATGTGCATCCATCAAACTATAACACAAACATATCCCAGCGGCAAACCTACTCCACAAAGTACAGTGTAAGCCCCCCGACCCCCCCCCCCCCACCCCACACACACACAGAAGCAGAGATGTATTGTCCAGTCAAATCCTACAGCCAAACACACGCACTGTAAAAAAATCCGTCGATTTTACCATGTCCCGTTATTTTTACGGGAGCCCGTAAACATTGGCGGAATCATAACGCAGAGTAGGGTAGAATAAGACAGGTATTGTTTTGTTCATATAGCCCTTCAGCACTTTAAAGGTATTTTCGAGTGCAGTCATTTAGCATAACTCTACCATATCGAGATTTCTAAAAATGTTTTACAGGCTTACGGCCGTAAAAATAACGGGAAATGGACGGGCAGCTGCTTGCCAGGTATTCTACCGTAAAATCTACAGAAATGCTTTACAGTGCGAGAGAAATAAAATAGCAGTATCCTTTTAAATATTTTTATTAAGTTACCCGGAGGCAAGCAAGATTCGAGCCTCTATATAGCTCGCCCATGCCTTGAGGCTTTCTAGAAGCGGGGCGGGAATGTGTGTTTGTAGGAGGGGGAGTGGGGAGGAGTTTAATCAGGCTTTCGAGAAGCGGGGCGGACAGGTGTGTGTACAGGGTGTGTAGGGTGGCCGGGTGGGGGCGGAGTGCTGGTCGGTGAATTTACTACTTGTTCTGCCTCATGAACGGGAGACATGCCTGAAAGGATTGAATTCTGCTGTATTATTTAAATAGGCCTACACAACCAGTCTGAACGCTTACATGCATACATACAACGTAGAAATAACGTCGTATTGACGTCTTTTGCAACTTCGTTTGTCGTTATAACGCCTCACCGATTTCATATTTTCACTTCGTTTCAACGATGTTTGTCCTCTTGGACAGATAAAAAACAAAAAAATAAAAGTCAGAAGCAGAATTACAATATTTTGTCAATAAATTGAATTATTTCATTCTCATAGGCTCAAAATAACTCAAATACGGCAGAAGGGCCGTAAAGTTTCAATCAGTGTAAAATAACCAAATATGGTGCTGTCTATTACCCAAACGATCTCAAGGGAAGCAACCCAAAATGCCTTATCCTTATCGCTCGCGGTTCTGCTACCGCTCGCAATTTTTATCGCTCGCTGTCTTGATTTTAGCCGGCCGCCTCTCCGCCATTTTTATTAGACTATTTCGATGTCAGTAAAAACGCTTGCACCATATATCGATTTTTCGCATCTACATAAAAGCAAGCGCCTCGGAGCGTAGATATAGGTTTAAAAACCGAATGGACGAAAATCCACCAAACTTTTATAAAATGAACAGAATGGACGGAGAAAAAGCCTCGAAAGAATTTCGAGTCGGGGCTAAAATCGGCGGGTCGACGGAAGCGGCAAACAAACATTTTTTATTGGCCACATACACCAAAGGAGAAAGTTATAAATGTTCTATATGTATAAAGCGATTTTCTTCTATGTCTTAAATATGGCATTCTTACACATTGTCCTTTATGTGATATACGGTATTTTTACAAAGGTGCCTATAAAGGACGCTTGTTAACACACTCTTTAAATACCTTCCACGATCTTACTGTATGCAGTAAAATGTTTATTGGTCTTCAAAACCTCAAATTTAGTGTGGAGAAAAACATAAAAATGTTTTGTATAAAGATAAACAAGCTTCACGTGACAAATTATGCCCAGTAGAATCTTCTGTCTCAGTAATTTTGACAGTTTCATTCATCATTTTTAGGGGTGTCTGATATGATCAATTTTACACATGTCAGTTGAAACTGCTGTGAACTTTATGAAAAGAGTGTAGACCCTGATGGGTATGCACTGTTTGCATATGTCCTCTTTATAGCGCACTGCTACTCTCTTGCTGACCCATTCCAGCAACTGCTTTTTAGTGGACATTTTTATTTAACAATGCTTAAATATCACTTTTCTTTTTGTTTTTTACATACCCAAAACCATTTCTCATAGCTAATGGCTGACTTGCAGTATATTAAATGACCTCACTTGTCTTTTTTATCATTTATTGTTTGGAGGTGGGTGTTCCAATTATAGTAAAAATATACTTTATGGTTTCCTGCCTACGATGAGGTACAATGTGATTTTTACTGAGCTCAGGACAACCTATCATGACATCACAACAGACATGATGTCATCACTAATCACCTGATCTTTAAAGGAATATGACCATTTCAGCAAAGGGATGCTTGCAGTGTCAGCTACACTTATGCATCGTTTAGTTTTCCCAAAAAATATTTCCGATGAAAATAACTGCCATAAAATATTAGAATAGATTCTTCTGAACTGATTTCATTTTAATTTGATATGAAATGGTAATTTTAAAAAAATATGCTTGAAACCTGCCATCCCAGGTCACCCACACAGCAATACTGGTCTGTTCTGTGTCATTCTGACAACAGCTTGAGATGGCCATTTTGAAACTGAAATAAAAAATACATTGCAAAAGATTACTTTCCAAGGTTGAGAGAATGCCAGTGAATTATAAAAACTTTACTGGACACATCTGACTATGATTAATGGTAGTAAATTGAACCAGGTAAGCTGACTTTGCTGATTTTATATCTTTTAAGTCGAAACTTTGAAAAAAAAACAGTTGCTGGAGTGGGTCAAGAAAAGAGTATGCATTAATGGGTTGATGTCACGTATTTTAACGGAAAACAATCGTTCTGTACATTTCTTACAGATAAGTATCTCTCGATATCTAAAATTTGAACCTGCGATCAATTTAAAGCGAATGCTCTAGTACTGAGCTATAGTTGTGAAATATATTTTACACATAAACGATCAATTGTGCTCTGGCATACTCAAATTAAAGAAATGGGCAATAAATCCTGTTTCTTAGGTCAATAAACCGTGTTTCTGTTGTCTTTGTGGTAAACTGTACTCTAAACCAAGTAAGGTTACATGTTATCTGCGAATACTTACTGGAGAAAAGCCTAACATTTAAACCATTTGCTAGCTCAGCCGGTCTTTAAAGACACAACTATATGCATACAGATGATACCCCAGTTAGATGTGCTATATGTGAGAAAGGTTTTACTAAAGCATCTGCTCTTACTAAAAACACGAATATGCAAACAGGTGGAATGCCTCACATACGTTCTATATGTGAAATTGATTGATTGATTGAGTTGTTGCTTTACGTCCACGGTAAACAGCTATGGTCATGTCGGGACGGTCAGTTAACCTAACCACACTATTCCTGGGCAGACTTAGACATCCTTAGCGGTTAACCAGTACTAAGTGCACATACTTTCGCCAGTAACTGACAACTGCCCTTCTTGAATCAGCGGAAGGATAAACGAAAGTAAGTGACCAGACCGGGTATCGAAACCAGGACCTCTGACTAATAAGTCAGGTGCCCTACCGTGAGAGATATTTTACTTAATCAACTGTCCTTACAAAACGCACGTTTTTACATATGGGTGAAATGCTCACTGATGTCCTATATATAGAGCATCTGTGAGCATGGCACTCATATGTATCTATGTGAGAAAGATTTTCATTACTCTTCTGATCTTAAACTATATTGATACGGGGGAAATTTCTCACAGATGCACTAGATGTGAGAGAGGTTATAATCATTATAAGAATCCTAAGCGCCACATGTTGACACACGCCGAAGAGATACGTTATGGTTGTTCTTTATGTGAAAACAGTTTGCTCAGTATGACCAGCTTATAAGCCACTTTCTTTAATACTCTGTAGAACGTCAAAAGTCAGCTGCCCCATATCCTATCGACGGTATTCTAGGGGTGTGAGCTTGAAACGCCATATGCGTGCACACTCCCAAAATAAGAAAAAATATTTGTATTACATGTGGTATAACGTTTAGCATGAAACATGGCTTGCTTATCCAAGTAGTAAACCAGCATGAGAAATATTCAAGACGTGCAAGATATTTGTATGAATTAGGTTATACTTCCAAAGATTACTTGTCGGTGTAAATGTTATGCCACAAATTGTATACGTATGTAGCTTATCACCTGTACATGTATTAATCAGTCTATGACACCGACGATCACTTGTCTGTATAAATGCTTTGCCATAGCTATCACAATTACGTGACATATCACCTTTATGAATCATTTTATGTCTCCAAAGATAATTTACTTGTTTAAATGTTTTGACACAAATATCACCTGTCAGGTATATGGCTTATCAGCTGTATGAATTAGTTGATACTTCCTAAGATTTCTTGTCTGTGTAAATATTTTGCCACAAATTTTATACTTATGCGGTTCATCACCAGTATGAATAACTGTATGCACCCGAAGATCAGTTGTTGATGTAAATGCGTGCCACACAGTTTGCACATATGTGACTTATCACCTGTATGAATCAGAGTATGTGTCCGAAGATAAGTTGCCTCTGAAAACCATGTGCCACAAATATCGCACGTATTTGGCAAATCACTTGTATGTACCAGTTTATGCTTCCGAAGATGACTTGGCCGTGGAAATGTTTTCATCAAAGTGGCTTATCAACTGAATGATTCTGTTTATGTGTCTAAAAATTACTTATTTGTGTAAATTTTCGGCCACAAATTTTACACATATATGACTTATCACCAGAATGAATAAGATAATGTTGCAAAAGATTACTTAGCAGGGAAAATGATTTGCCACAATCAGTACAGCTATGTGGTTTATCACCGGTATGAATCATTTTATGTTTCCGAAGATCATTTGCTTGTGTAAATTCTTTGCCGCAGATATCACAGCTATGTGGCTTATCACCTGTATGAATCATTTTATGTATCCGAAGTTCATTTGCTCTACGAAATGCTTTGCCACAAATATCGCATGTATGTGGCCTTTCACCTGTATGAATCAGTTGATGTATCCGAAGGTTGCTTGCTACATTAAATGCTTTGCCACAGATCTGACATTTATTTGGCTTATCATCTGTGTGAATCATTCTATGCATCCGAAGGTTATTTGCCAATGTAAATGATTTGTCACAAATATCACACACATGAGGTTTATCACCTGTATGAATTAGCTTATGTCTCTGAAGACCACCTGCCTGCGTAAATTCTTTACCACAAATATCACAGGCATGTGGTTTACAGCCTGTATGAATCAGCTTGTGTATCTGAAGATCACTTGCCTGTGTAAATGCATTGCCACAAATATCGCATATATGTGGCTTATCACCTGTATGGATCAGTTGATGTCTCTGAAGGCTACTTGCTACTGTAAATGTCTTGCCACAAATACCACACGAATGCGGCTTAATTCCTGTGTAAATCAGTCTATGTCTCCCAAGGCTACTTGCTACTGTAAATGCTTTGCCACAAATATCACACTCATGTGGCTTAATTCCTGTGTGAATCAGTTTATGTGTCCGAAGGCTACTTGCTACTTTAAATGCCTTGCCACAAATATCACACTCATGTGGCTTAATTCCTAAGTGTGTGAATCCGTTTATGTGTCCGAAGGCTACCTGATACTGTAAATGCTTTGCCACAAATATCACACTCATGTGGCTTAATTCCTGTGTGAATCAGTTTATGTGTCCGAAGACCAACCGCTTGTTTATATTCTCTGCCACAATCATCACAGCTATGTGGCTTGTAATCCATATGAATCTGTTTATGGGCCTAAAGATGATTTGTCTGTTTAAATCTTTTGCCACAAACGTCACAGGTATGTGGTTTATTCCCAGTATGGATAAGTTTATGTGAATAAAGATTGTTCGCCAGTTTAAATTCTTTACCACAAACACCACACGCATGTGCCTTATCACCTACATGTATCAGTTTTTGCTTCCAAAGATCAACCGCCTGTTAAAATGTTTTGCCACAATCATCACAGCTATGTGGCTTATCACCTGTATGAATCAGTTTATGTGTCCGAAGATGACCTGTTTAAAATTTTAGCACAAGTATCACAGGTATGTGGCTTATCAGCAGAATAAATAAGTTAATACGTTGAAGAAGACATGCCTTCGTCAATGCTTTACCAGAAATATCACAGTCACCAGGCTTATTAGTCCTACGGATGCTAGAAAAAAGGTGTCTTTTTCAAACATTAACAAATCTGTGTAGCTTTCCTATGGTATAAATGGCACTTATATTCGCCAAAAGTATACTTCACCACCTCACAACAACGTGGCTTATCACCAATATGGAGGAAAAAATCATAAAAACGGTTACTTTCAAAATGAAAAGTAGTCCCTACCCATGACACATTTATTTTAATATCGTATTCCTACACTACAAAGTTGGCAGCACACAAATCACAAGTTATCTATCATCACAATGAAAGATGCGAATGTTGGAAACTACGTTTCCACCTATTCCGCCGTTACTTGACATTAGTTCCATTATGAATGGAACCATTCACAGAAGGAGACTGGGCAAGTCCGTTTTAAAGGAGGCCACATTTATGCAGGCTTTCCAGCAACACATCCTTTTTTCCTGTTGCTGTATAAAAGAAGTAAAATCTCTCCATGGATGGTAGCGAAAACTCTCCTAAATATCAGTAATCTCCTGTAAAAAGAAAAAAAAAGAGATTCAAGACTAACAATTCCATATGCATTTCATGTATTTATCAATGACTTGTATTTAATGGTTGAATAAATTTTTGCTACAATTTTCTTTTTTGGGTGATTATATCGATGCTTTAACGCCTGCCAATCCGCCAGACACTTCACATAAAGCTAACCTGCAAAAGAAAGCGAACTTGGCACAATTGAATAATGCCCAAGTAATGTTATATGCCATTCTGTTTTTGAGGGATTCGACGGATGTTTATATCGATGCAATCACAAAATAGGAAATCTATTTCCCATAAAACCAACTGTATCCACCCTAAACATTATTTTGACAGCTGCATATAGTGCATTGTCTTACTTCTACTGGAGATTTTACAGTATTTGTTTTAATCATTGACCCACTTCCAGCAAACTCAGTTCGAAACTACATATGACTTTGTCTTTCGCTTCTATTTTAATCTGCTTCTGAATCTGCATAGTCCAGAACACCCAGATGTAGTCAATGTTTTAAAACTAAACAATATCTATTGTAAAAGGTCTAAAATCAACGATGCTTAAAGCATTATAATTAAAGCGATACTCATGCTAACTGTACCGCAATGTAATTCCGTGGTCTGTTTTGATTACGCTTGCCTAGTCAAACCAATGAAAAGTTCAGTATTTGTTCGACGCTACCTATATGGACCCGGCAGACTTAAGGCTACCCGTACGAACTAGTACGGCTAGCTACTGCCCTTTATATATGAGCCGCGACACGACAAAACCAACAATGTTGTTGTGCGCCCAGCGCAGACTCAGATCAGCCTGGGCATCCGCCCAGTCTGATCAGAGTCTTCGCTGTGCGCATGGCGATAGCTTAGACCCTTAGCTACCTTTTGAACATTCAACAAGAGGTCTGGTCAAACTGGGCGGATGTCCAGGCTGATCTGAGTCTTCGCAGGATGCACAACCACATTGTTGGTTTTCTCGTGTCGCGGCTCATATGTTCGAAAGCCAGATCGGAACTTTGCCTCTGTGCCTGATGAATGCTCTAATATCAGAGATGTCTAAGTGATTTCGAGTATCGGCAGTTTAAAAAAACAAATGTCACAAGTTCAGGAGAGTTATTTTCTGGCATATGCATCTTTGCAGGCATAATTTACATTATTACCAATCCTACTTTGTGCCCTGAAGTTAGTTGCCAAATTTCATCAAATTTCTCAAACCGGTTGTCATTTTATGCTCGAAAATGTGGCAAAAATGTCAGAAGAAAAAACACGTTTTATGAAACATTTTTGAAGCAATTGCGTTTTTAGGAATTAATTTTTAATATAAAACAACGTAATCATTGTTCAGACTCTCCTGTAGTATTTACTTGTCACTTTGGCTGTATGGAACTGTGAGTCTCAAGCGAGTAAATCCTTTTTGAAGAGTTACATGTAGTGAACAATGTTTTCTTGTGAACTTGTGATGATTAAAGAAAACTGTTCACATATATGTAAATCTCGCATATGCACTCACATATCCGTACGGTAAGAAACTACAAATGTAATTTTAATGGCAAACATGTAACATATATAAAAAACAAAAGTATACACCTATTAAACCATACTGGAGAGAAACCTCGTCTTTGTGATAAACAGTTCACACGTATAGTTGGGATTATGCACCCACTGTATCTTGGACACAGCTGATAAATGGCGGAGCCCATCTCTCTCCTTTCGCTGCCTTATCATTCTCTGATTCGAAAAGGTACCCATTTACTGCTGGATTAACAGAGAGAGTTTTCCATTAGTAGGATGGCGACGGTGAGCCGCTAACTTAAAACCTTCCCGAGACTTTCTGCACAATAACCGAGCCAATCTAACCACTCGACTACAGTGCCTTTCACACACATAAACCTTGATTATTCACACATAACTCCAAATGGAGAGAAACCTTAAACTTTTTTTATGTAATTGATGAACAGTTCCAATAAACAGCGATTTCAGATATACACATATAACAGTTGGAACGCAGACTCATCACATTTGAGAAATTCATTTTCTGAGCGGTCGTCTACGCGCAAAGAAATAATCCTTTTTTTTCGCCGGAAAAAATAGCGGGAAATTTTAAACAGAAACATTCCCAATATAATGCTCGTTTGATAAGATATGCAGTCATAGTTTTCCAACGGACCAACTCAGAATGAAAAAGGGGGGGGGGGGGTTCTCCATAAGGGCCATTTTCTGGTTACAAATGGATTTTCACCAAAACTAACCAATCTCGACTTGTAAGTGTTGATTTTCCTATACTGAAATACTGATCTCTGAAAGTGTATTTTGAGTGAAGCACAGTGTCAAAGTGGGTGGGGTAATTCCACCCCAGACCTTACCATGTATCATTTTTTTCAATAATCTCTATAAGTATTAGTGGCTGATTTATCATTATGATTTGAAATAATACAGGCATATATGCTAAATTATTGGGTTATATAACTAACCTCTGATTGCTTATTCAATGCCAATATATGAGCTTATAAGTGGTAACAGGAATTTTACTTATTTTTGCTTCTCCAACTTTACGAAAAAACACAATTTCTCTTTATTTGTCCAGATATATAAAGGAAACTTTGTAATTATATTGATATGACAGTGTTCATTGCAGAATTATTAGAAAACTATCCTAGGCATACCAAAACCTGAATTATCTGCCCTTGATTTAAGAAAATATAAGTTATTAAATTTGAAATGTAAGATCGAAATTCTACACTGGAAGGTATATTTCTAATGACTCTTTTGCTCATGTTTTTAATATTGTACTGATTGTTGAGCTTTCAAATCCATATGGTTCCCATGATATTACACAATAACTGTAACTGGACATCAGAGCTCATCCTGCTGCATGCCACTTAATTACATCACATTCAAGATATCATTTTCCGACCCAAAGTTTGATTTATGGATTTTATTGATTTTACTTACTGAGATATCGAATGTTATTGAATACCTTACTTTGAAATTTAATTTTCCCTCACTTCATTTAAGAGTTACTTCCCTTTGATTAGTATTTTAGGCTATTTTTGTGTATACTTACCACGTGCATACCATTGCTTGGTAACTGTTTGAAATATCTTGATGAAACTTTAGAGTGGTCTGCATTATCATAAGACAATGCGTCGCACATAAGAATGATTTCCCCCCTTACTTAATTTTGGAGTAACGCCCCTTTGATTAGTATTTTATTCTATTCCCATTCACTCCATAACTCCTTAACCCTTTAAAATATTGTATAGAGTCTTTCTATGAATATGTATATAATGAAGCATATTCATCCTGAATAACAACCACAACTTAATCCCTAAATTATGTGCCCTTGAATAAACTTCCTGTTTATCCTGTAACTCCTTAATCGTTCAAAATGTTTTAAAACAACTTAATGGTGCTGTGTATATTGCCAAGGGTTTATATTTTTACCAAGTTTACTTGGTTTATGAATTATCTCCCTTGTTTGGCTTTGGCATTTCTAAACTTAACGGGTGTATTATTCATCGCTTGCGAACCTCTTGTTACGCCTTTGGTTAATTTCACAGATTCTCTTCTTTAAGGATGTTCTTGTATCATTTTTCTGGCAACTTTATAAACATTTTCACACTAAAGTTCTCCTCGGAATATTTTCTTCGGTAAACAAATCTCCAACAGCGTCTGTGAATGTCTTTCATCTCTGCATTTGTTCTGGTGACATGGCCAGCCCATTTTAGCTGAGCCAGTTTCAAAAGGGTATATATGCTTTGCATCTCTGCCTCTCTTCAGGACTTTCTTATCCTGTATTGCTATCTGAGTTTTAGGAGTGTCCTCAGACAGTTTATGTTTAACATTAGGATAATCACCGTCAGATGTATAAAAAAAATAGTGCGTGTGTTGGGAGGAGGGTCTTGTACACTGTCTCTGTCGTTAGTTTTCAGTAAGACTTGTAAATTCTAAACAAAGGTATTCAACAACATTTGATATATCAGTAACTAAAATCCATGAATCAAACTTTGGGTCGGAAAATAACTTCTTGAATGTTATGTAATTAAGAGGCATAAACAAGGACGAGCTCTGCTGTTCAGTTACAGTTCTTGTGTAATATCACGGGCACTACATGGAATTGAAAGCTCAACAATCAGTATATTATTAGAAACATGAGCAAAAGAGTCATCATAAATGTACCTTCCAGTGTAGAATTTCGGTCTTACATTTTCAATTTAAATATTTTAATTTCGTGAATCAAGGGCATATAATTCAGGTTTTGATATGCCTAGGATAGTTTCTCATAATTCGGTAATGCACACTATCATATCAATATAATTGCAAAATTTCCTTTGTGTATCTGGTCAAATAATGAAAGAATGAGGTTTTTCATAAAGTTGGAGAAGCAAAATAAAGTAAAATTCCTGTTACCACATATAAGCTCATAACAGGATGAGCTCTGCTGTCCAGTTAAGTTCTTGTGTGATATCATGGGCACTATATGGAATTTAAAGCTTAACAACCAGTATAATATTAGAAACATGAGCAAAAGACTCATCAAAAATATACCTACCAGTTAGGAATTTCGTTCTTCATTTTAAATTGAATTACTCATATTTTCTTGAATCAAGGGCAGATAAGTCAGGTATTGATATGCCTGGGATAGTTTTCTCATAATTCTGCAATGAACACTGTCATATCAATATAATTACAAAGTTTCCTTTATATATCTGGACAAATAAAGAAAAATTGTGGTTTTTCGTAAAGTTGGAGAAGCAAAAATAAGTAAAATTCCTGTTACCACTTATAAGCTCATATATTGGTATTGAATAAGCAAACAGTAGTAAGTTATATAACCCAATTAATAAGCGTATATGCCTGTATTATTTCAAATCATAATGGTAAATCAGCCATTAATACTTATACAGATAATTGAAAAAAATTATACATGGTAAGGTCTGGGTGGAATTACCCCACCCACTTTGACACTGCGCTTCACTCAAAATACACTTTCGATGAGATCAGTATTTCAGTATATGAAAGCCAACACTTACAAGTAGAGATTGGTGAGTTTTGGTAAAAATCCATTTGTAACCAGAAAATGGCCCTTATGGAGACCCCCCTTTGACGTTTTATTATTGAAATCAGACGCATATCGGTACCATACCAGTTTGCACACCCAAAACAACAATCACAATTTGACACTTTGACAACCGTTTTTCAGAAAAGTAAAACCCTACGACAGTACCCCAAAGTTATTTTGCAAAGAAAATTGTCCCACAAACCAAATTAGATGCCATTATAACTGAACCGTAGTTCATACATTCGACCGTCTTTTAGAGAGGTAAATCTTCGGGAGAAAGTCTATTTATGTTGAAAATCGATAGTGAAGTTGGTCATTTTTACGTATACACGGCACGTGCGTTTGTCAACACACAGACAGTTTTCTGCTGGATCGACTTGAGGAGACCAACTGTTTCTTCATTTATGGTATAGTAAAGCTTGTAATCATTTTGCATACTGTGAATTTATTAAGAGTTTGCGTTAGTCTGTCTGCCTGTGATTTTTGGGCTTCTGAATTTAGGCTACATGCCGAGAACGAGAGAAAGCAAACCAAATACTGGTCAACCACAAAGTTTGACAAACGAAAAACATTGAGTGATTGATCGGCTATTTAATTGATAGTGGAACAAGCAAGAGCATGTGGAATGACAAAAATATCTTAAATAGATATTTTAAGTGAAACCTAGGACATGCTTTAGTCGAATTACGGACAACTCGCCCCGAGACAACTCGCCCTACAAGAATCTCGCCCCAAGACAAGTCGCCTCACCTTCAGGTGACAACTCACCCCAGATTCTGAGACAACCCCCCCCCCCCCCAACACACACGTACCCTTTTAGAAGTTCAGAAGGCTTGCCCTTCCTCATAAATCTGTCAAAACCCTTCCCGCTAAGGGACCGACCATTTGATATTCTGGGGGAGGGGGAGGGGGGGACCGACCATTTGATATTCTGGGGGGGGGAGGGGGGGGGGTATATTTTTCGAAAAAATCCCCTGTTTTGGATATGCAAGGAAAAAAAAGCTCATAAGGGATTTAAAAAAATAATCTGGCCTCAAAAATCAGTGAAAAAAAAACCTGGCTCCACCCAAAATTTCTAAAAAAGAGTCTGCAGATAATTCCGTTTGAATTTACACCAACAGCCCGCCCACATACACACACATGCTGCACCCCCCCCCCCCCCCCCCCTACACACACACATGTTCATACATTAAAAAAAATTCTAAACATCATCCACACATACATGTATTATTGATCAGCCGCATTACTAAGTAAATGTTTCTACCCTCAATCACCCCACCCCCTCCACAACACACTCCTGCGCCTGCCCACCCCTACACTCACACACACATGGTCAGACAGTCAAACCTCATACAACCAGCTGAGCTATAACTGCATATGTGTCATTGTTCCAGACTGCATTTTGTGAGATTTGAACAAGTTTTAGTGAGATTGATTCGATAACATGATGAAGATCAGGCCAGAGGTTATGAATATTATTATGTTAGGATTTTTTTTATATCATTATAAGTGTCCATGCACAAAAAAATGAATAGGCCATATCCTGCTAACTGCTGGACCCTGCACTATATGTGGACCGTTGCATAGTGCTGTTTGTCCTTCTACATGTCAGTTTTGCAGACTATGTTAGAATGAAAAATTAACACAGTTCCACCATAATTGTTGCAACAGCATCAATGGGCTTCATATTAACACCTGTTGTGCCCTCTCATTAGAAGCACTTCAGCAAGATCATAGATGGTTCTGTTAATGGATCACAAAAAATGTCTTTATGGCAGAATAAGACAGAATTTCCAGAATTGCTATCATGCCCCAGCTGAGTCTTTGTAAAATCATATAAAACCATCACTTGTGGAAATTTCTTATTATGTACATATGTTATAATTTATTTTAGACATATATTTATTTATACTTATAGGGAAACCACTGAAGAGCGAGGTCAGTCTCATGTAAATATGATAATATAATTAAAGCTTTATACATTTACAATACCTATATATAGTAGAAATTTGTTCCTTTGAAATTTGTGGATTTTTTTTTGATCGAAAGCAACTGTGATGAGACACCACAACATAAAAATTTACTTGAAGAGGAAATGATAAAGAATAACTCCATTTTGGGTCACCAAATATTGGCCCATTATTTTTCTTGTGTAATCATGGTTATATCTTACCATTATAACTTAGAGAATGGATTACAAAGTCCTGAGTCTTTGCCACATACTAACCCTGATTGGACTGCTTTTTGGAAGTCGTCTTACCCAGGTCTACACTGCACTTTTAATCAAGGATTTAGTCATTGCAGCTTTGCAAATATTTGTTATGGTTAAACATCTAATATCTTTTGCTTATTTTTTCCATGAAAAAAAAACAAGGTTAAAGGTTGTTTGTGTGTGGGGAGGGGTGGGGAGGGGGGAGGCTTAAGTTGGGCAGGGTGATCGTGTGAGCTGAAGGAGTGGCTTTGAAATATTGGCACGTGCAGTATTAATTGTATGGCAAAATTACTTTTTCTAGCAGTCCGCATGATTCTGGCCACAACTTATCGGTGTTAAAACTTTTAAGCAGGTAAGTGCGAAAGCCGAAACAGTTGACGTAGTTTAGTTGTTGCGTCACACATCAACTGTCAAAAATCAATTTGTTTACATTCTTTATTTCTGTACTTAAAATTATAAAGGGGCATAATTCCGAAAAAAATGTATGTGAAGCTATGGTTTGTGTTCTCTGCACATTGTCTGATACTGCTTTATAACTGTACCAAGTTTCGAGAAAATATCTCGAACGGTTTCAGAGTTACAGACAGGACACGATTTCCAGACATAAATTACAAAGGGGCATAATTCTGTAAAAAATGTAGATGAGGTTAAAGTTCTTGTCCTCCTCTGCACACATCTGATGATGCTTTATAGCTGTACCAAGTTTCGAGAAAATATCTCGAACGGTTTCAGAGTTACAGACAGGACACGATTTCCAGACATAAATTACAAAGGGGCATAATTCTGTAGAAAATGTAGATGAGGTTAAAGTTCTTGTCCTCCTCTGCACACATCTGATGATGCTTTATAGCTGTACCAAGTTTCGAGAAAATATCTCGAACGGTTTCAAAGTTACAGACCGGACAGATTTCCATACTAAAAATTACAAAGGGGCATTATTCGGTAAAAAAGGTAGGTGGAGTTATGGTTCTTGTTCTCTGCACATCGTCTGATGATGCTTTATATTTGTACAAAGTCTCGAGAAAATATCTCAAACCGTTTCAGGGTTATGGCCCGGACACGAAAAGCTGACGGACGGACAACAAAGGGGCATAATTCCGTAAAAATGTAGGTGGAGTTATGGTTCTTGTTTTCTGCCCATCGTCTGATGATGTTTTATATTTGTACAAAGATTCGAGAAATTATCTCAAACCGTTTCCGAGTTATGGCCCGGACACGAAAAAGCTGACGGACGGACAGACGGAAGGACCGACGGACGGACAGACGGACGGAAAAGGTGATTACTATAGGGCCTCCGCCGACTTGCTCTGGCGGGGCCCTAAAAAGATACGTAGACTAATGCCGTGGCGGTAAGGGTAATGCAGTTATAGTAATTTTTTTCAACGCAGAAATGTTCGATATTTTAGCGACGTAATGTCAAGTTTTGAAGAAATTACAATGAAATATAAGTATTTTCTTCCATTTCATATCAGGTAGGTACAGCTACAGCAGAGCACCACATTAATGACGTTAGACGTTTTGCCCAATTTGAACATTGATGGGGTTCTTTTGTTTCTCTGTTTTCTAAACGTAACACCCGCTTTGCAGATTTTTCATAATTTTGACCAATTTTAGACAAATCTGCACGCAATATGATTGTTTTCAAGAACTTTATAGCACACTCTTCTCATCCTTATTCATTCATAAATCCAAGCCGAACATGTGCTTTCAGTATCTTCAACCCTCAAATTAGTGCCAGCATCAGACAAAACTAACATACAAGAATCAAATAATATTAAATTTGCTCATCTAAAACATTTCTTTGAATCTGCCTTCATTTTCTTACAATTATATACAAAACTTGGAACTTGCAGTAAATACACGGTATAATGGTTGACGTCATTTTGTTGGCATTGTATGACACACAGACCATATTTTACGCTGCTTATCCAAGCATAACAATTGTTGATGACAATAATTTCCTCACCGTAAAGGGCTGAAACCATAACGGAATACCATACCAAATGTCAAGCATTTTAGTCTACTGCAAATATAAGACATAGCCAAAGACAAAACAAACAGTTCGAACTAATAAGGCATTTTTACTGTGCTCCGCAGAACCGTCATAAGGTTACTATGACGACTAATATAGACAACATCCCAAACTTAGACTGGTAAATTAAATACATCACTGGTTAAAGGAAAGATGAATCTACATTTACTGCAAATTTAATGAGTTTACTATCAATAATAAAATTTCTAAAGCAAAAGTCCACGTATTTTTTTATCATCCCTCGTAGTTTACACATACAGAAAACTCGAATATACACGCGTATTTCCTATACTGGAGAGAAACCTTTAACTTGTGAAGTTTGTGGTAAACAATTAACACGTTTCTAGAAAACTATTCGAACATATAAAACACTTAAAATACACGCGTTAATCCACAAAGGTGAGAACCATCAGATGTTTAGTCTTCGTTGTAAATAGTTCACACATGTAGAAAACTCGGATATACACACGTTCTTACTTTTGACGTTTGTGATAATAAACATGTAGAAAACTCGGATATACACACTTTCTTACTTTTGACGTTTGTGATTATAAACACGTAGAAAACTCGGATATACACACGTTCTTACTTTTGACGTTTATGATTATAAACATGTAGAAAACTCGGATATACACGACGTTCTTACTTTTGACGTTTGTGCTAATAAACAGTTCATATATACAAAAATTTCGAATGTACACATTTTTACCATCCTTAAGGAGCCCCTTAAACCTGTGATGAGTGTGGTAAACTGTGCTTGTAGAAAACACGGAGAAAGAAACAAAAACAAAAACAAAACAAAACAAAAAAAAAAAAAAACTAAAAATACAAACAAGAAAAAAAAAAAAAAAAAAAAACAACTACAGGTTAACCAATTCTTGATGGATCCCCTCAAACTTGTGAGGGTCATGGTTAAAAAGTTCACACATATCGTAAACTCGGACATACTCAAGTTCATATCTACCATGTTTGTGGTAAACAGTTTATATATACAAAAAGCAAAAATATGCATACGTTAATCTATAATGGAGAGAATTCTTCTGATGTATTTGGAAAGCTATGCACAAATATGTGACAGTGCCTGCCATTTTGAGCCTTGTAGAGATGCAATTGTTGACGTCAAGAAACGTTAAATGAAAGTGACGTCATAAAATATGCACATTAAGTTAATTTGATTTCAGCGCAGTGACTAATAAATTTCAAAGTGTCACTTGAGAAGATTGATTCAACATTTCTATCGGCCTCTTTAGTTTTCTTCATCTACACTCTTTTGAGAATATTCGCGTTATAGATTTTTGAAAAGCGACGTCACGAACCAGAGCTATAAAAGTTTATCCAGCCAGTATCTAAATTGTACCCAATCACTGAAATGAAAACAAATAATTGGGTCGGTGTGACTTTCGATTGTTTTCGCAGTAAACCTTAGCATATTGCTTTCTGTTTCTCGAAACCTATTCTGGAAGCACTAATAAACACGAAAATGTTAAAAACAATATTTCCGATTTTCGCTCCATAAGGCTCAAAAAGGCGCAAGGGTAGACTCTAATTCTGAAGGGCTACATTGGCCTGGAAAAGAAACAGGCAGTCACACAAGTTGTTACCCTTTGTAAAAACGGCTAATGAACATACACCTCTAGAGCACGCTGTTCTGGGGCTAGATGTTTGTTTCGATATTACAGTTTGAATACATGTATGTTGTGTAAATGAGGAACATTTTAATACATTAAGCTACTTGTAAAACGTTTTAAATGTTGCATGTCACAGTTTTAATCCATATGTCTGTCTTTTATTTTATTGTAGTTTTATTCTTGTACTTTATTTGAGCATGTACTTTATTTTAGCACATTTTTGTGCTATCTTAGTTAGCGATAATTGCATCGTAAAGTAAAACTAAACTCTGAATATGCTGTGTGTCTTTATTAATATTTTGATATCCTTGCCCGATGGGCAAAAGCCATTTTAATGGCTATTGGTATTATGCGGAATGAAATGGAACAGGGAAATTCTACGGAATAAACCGCAATGTTAATGTATAAGATTGACAAAGGAGGTGATCAAAGTGCTTTATTCTGTAAAAAATATGCAAATTGAGCAACCTGCATTATTATAACGATTGATACTTACTAATTTAAGAAACCCGTAGGGTTGGTGGTTATGGGATAGGAAGAGATTAGTAACTATTCCATTCCATTCCACAAATGGAGAATCGTACATGAGTGCTCAAGTATTATTGAATTTATTAAACGAGTTGGGGAGAAAAGATAAGATGCGAGGCTATGCCGAGCATCTTATCGGTGTTGCCCGACAAGATTCTATTTATCATATGACACTAAAACCGCATTTTATAAGCAAATTTTGCACTAAAACGGGATTTCGCCATTAGAAAACGCAACGATCTTAAGGACGTCAACGCATAACGTTACAACGTAATTTGCATATATTTTATTATATTATTCAATCTACTAGTTGATTGACTTATTTCAATGCATGGCTCTATTGCACTCTCAGGCGCAACGTCATATGATAAAATACCAAAGCAGTAATCCTGCCCAATTTCATACCCTCAAAATCTTTGTATAGAGTGTTTTTTATGAAAGAAAAGCCATTATAACCCTGATTTCCATTCACCTTAGGACTCATTTAAAAGCAGAAATGGTGTTAGCGTTAGCCTGGTTCACTTTTAGTGACCCGAAAAATCAATACACACAGGAGCGTGTACAATGTCTATGTTACTCAACTCGGATTACACACTAATTGAGTATGTTTCCATCTGCCTAAAAGTGTTGAAGCTTTTCTAAATAGTCAGGACGCTGAAGCCGAAGAAATGCAACTTTAATGCCCCGGCGATTCGAAAGGAATTTTTTACCAAATTTGATAAGCACAACATTTGGGCTTTATGATAGGGTATGATGTGGTCACTGAAATAGGATCCCGTGCTTTTAATTACCCCTTTTTACTCCTACCCCTTTTAAACAGTAATTTGCTCAAAATGAAAATGCTATAATTCTGTCCATTTAGAGGTGCACTAATTTTTTCTGATTAATTAATGAAATTACGTTTTTGTGTGCAAAGTATCAGTTTTTGTAATAATTTACAAACTGCATGCTTAAAATATTAAGAAAACCGGTGTATACGCATATTTACATAAGGATAATTCATCCTACTAATTGTTGGTGTTTGAAGATACTAAATTTCATTTTAAATTGTTGTCTTTAAGATTCTCAACAAACTGCGCATAGAATTATAGGACAACTGACTCGCAAAATATCCAATGATAACGACACTGCACTCTGTACTTCATAAAACGTTTCTCTTTGGAGTCTAACCACCACGGTCCATGGATCCCGTTTTCCTCAGACGTTCATTTCAAGTTGAGTCTCAATTTGAGTTTTTCCCCGTGCTGTGCAGTTTTAACAAGAACACTAGCCCAACCACTTCTGGGTCTGTAAAGACTTCCAACAACTTACGCATTCACATTATCACTGGCGTTTGTCTGTTACAGCTCGATCGTTACATGCGTTACTTAATATAATTTTGTTAAAAAGGCTAATAAATGAAGACGACTCAGAAGATATATAAAGATATAGAATACAAAAACAGGATCATATTTGTTTTACTGCATTAGAATATAGTTACTATAATTTGTTAAAAAAAGTTTCGATAAGCTTTTCATAGCAACTAATACAAATTATATATGCCACCCACGAAACGAAAATAATAAATAAAATGAAATAATATTACGACTTTAAACCATTTCGTCGTTCAAGTATGTTTTATAATAGTGCTTTTAAACTCTGCATTTCTCTCTTGCCTTAAAAGCTAATTCAGTACTTTAACAAAATGAAGTTTTAAATATGTAATTGGTACTTAGTGTGTAAATGAAGTACTTTGACAGCATCTGTAAATATGTTAAGTTAGATTGGCACTAATATAATGATGGAAGTATCAAAATTGGAAAAAACAATGCACTAACGAATATTTGCACTTACTGACAGGCGGAAAAATGAACGGCATTCAAATTTGTTCAAACACTAACCAAACGTCATGATATGAAGAGTAGTTACAACGTAAACTACTTATATATCAAAAGAGGCTATCCAGTAATATGCATATGGTAGATATTAGCCGAGTTGTGGGATCACTGTTTCCTCCAGTAGGTGGTTAAAACCATTGTGAACAGCGTTATTTTGCTAGTTCGTACGTCTCTCCAGAGGATAAAACTCGTTTACATGTTGACTATCTTTATTTTTTTCTTATTTTTTTGTTACAGTGTATTCATTAGGATATGCATGCAGACCCAAGTTTACGTATATGAGATGTAGAAAACGTACATAAAAATATTAATGAAATTACCCAGGAAAGGTCACAATTACAAAACAGAGCCCACCCAAGACACCGAAAGAAGACGGGAAACAGGCATACAACAAAACGGAACAATACATCTTTGGTAACAGACACTCCATTTCAACACAGGGGAACTGAAGATAAGTAAGCAAAAAAAAAGACGTTCAAACATTTAATACATCTAATTTTACCTATTTTCTATTTACAACCACAAAACAATATAGAAAGCACATAGGACAGGCATACAGGCGAGCACAAGGCAAGAAAACCAACCAATTGGATTCGTATGTAGAAGTTTTCATATTTGTATAGACAGTTGTACATAACCTACCAGGGGCTTTAACTAGTTTTATTCGCGCAACCTCACACTTCCTTCTGATTAAGCAACAACAACTAGGCGTTGCGACATAAACATGGATGTTTTTGGATATTTGAATACGCAACGAAAAATGAAGTTTCAAACAGCTCAGTCAACAGTCATCGTATGTATATCACGTATATAACAGAAGAAATAAAAGCATAAGTACAGAATTCAGTATCCGAATAAATAAGTTGAATGAAAGATTCTTACTAAACATCTAGTATAATTACTCAACGTAAAATCTTGCCTGTCGTACACTTAACTGCTTGAAACATTTTGAATCAGTGTGTGCTGCACTGGCTATACCAGGTGAATACTTATTAAAACTTATTTTCTAAAAACTTCTAACATATGCCGAAAAACTTCAATATATGAAGAATAGATAGCCATAAATGCTACAGCCATTGATTATATTTAAAAGTAGTGGATGCACATGCCACCATGAGAATAAAT
Organism: Ctena decussata; assembly: GCA_963989385.1. Lineage (NCBI taxonomy): Eukaryota > Metazoa > Mollusca > Bivalvia > Lucinida > Lucinidae > Ctena > Ctena decussata. The sequence continues at coordinate 13,378,881 of OZ022510.1, read as the reverse complement.
AAATAATTGATAAATAAATAAGAAAACGAGATTGTTAGAGGTATTTAACTTTCATCTGTTTGGCATGTATCTGAATAGACGTTTTAGTTTTCTCACCTTTCTGTAGTCTTTCCATTACTATGCTCTATGGACCGATTTTTTCAATAATCAATGTATCAGCAGGTTTTGTAGTGTAAATTACTAGTAATTTCCTAATTTTATATGTATTTATATTAAAAAGAACGATGATGTTTGATAGTCACTTGACTGACACCACTATAAATAACAATGTTAGGAGCATCAGTAGTTTTATTTCCCTTGGGTAATATTTTCTCTATCTCTCAATTTATCAATTTGTTTCTTTTTTTATTGCTTTGAATTAAAGTCACGTATGTTAGTGTCATGAGAAGCGTAGTAAGAAAATTAAATTGAACCGTTGTATAATCATGTCAGCATAAGTGTTGAGCTGTGCTACAAGAAGAAAGAAATCGCAAAAAAGACTGTTTGTTCAGTATTTGTCAAGTCTTTTAACACATATCAACTTTCTTTTCTGTTTAACGTATAAAACGCAGCTTGCGAGGGCCTTAAACTGCTTGGTGAAATTTGCGACAAACTTCTGTCAACAATATTTCTTAAAAAATGTCTGAATACCGTATTTATGAGAGTTTCCTGGGAGTTGGTGAAGGTTGCTGATAAGCTGTGATGTAATGGAATACATTTTGTATAAATGTTATTTACGTTAATTCTACGTTAATTCAAGTAGTAACATCGGCGAATGATAATGAATCAAGCAGGCTGTAATTCTTCTAATATTTAAAGATGATTTTAAAGGAGGATATATTTGCAAGAGAAAACAAAACGTTTCCGCCTTCAAATAATTTACATTTTTTTGGAATATTCTCATATGTAACGTCTATAGCCGAATGATACGGTCTTAAGCAAAAATGGATAGAAAGGTAATAAGCATCAATCGTTAGCAGTATAATAGGCTTCTTCTGAAACTTATGTTTTTTGCTTGAAACTCCTCTTCAAATGACATAAAAATAAGGAGAAACGCAGTCGATCATTTCTAGCATTTCTTTGGTACCCAGTTATTTCCCCTTATTTTACATCCTGGATCCACTTTTCAGGACCACATCATACCCTAAGTTAAAGTTGGGATAATAAGCTTTTATAATATACCAAATTCATCCTTTCGAATTGTCGGGGCATTAAACTCGAAAAATAGGCCCTTTTTGAATTTCAGCGTCCTGACTATAAAAGTCTCAAAAGATAATTTTAACAGTCATTTTAATTAATAAATGGGATGGGCCATTTTGAGCAGGAATACTGCTTAAATGATATCATCATACTTATTTCGTTATAAGACGGGGTTCTCTCTAGAATGACCCAGAATATTTAAACTTCTTTTATGAAATTCTGCTATTGTATGGGCTTTTCCTTCCAAAACAATCCCAAAGATCTAGATATGTCTTATGAAAGGGATCTAGATTTTGGGAGTGTTTTGAAAGAAAGAAAACAACCCTGACTTATAAACCCAAGAAATACGGTAAGGTCTATTGATACACCTCCCTGTTTTTCTGCCATTCTTACACAGGGGGACAATTTTTGTGACTTCCTGTTTGCTTCCCTGGATGGTGAACCTCTTCCAAAGGGGTCTACTCTTGAAAGAAAAGAATTTGCTCCAGGAGAGCAAATTCTTTCATTTAAGAGTTAGCCCCCATTAAGAAAGGAAGCAAAAATGAGTAAGGCAGAGTTGCTTCCCTTTAAAGCAAACCCATTCACCTTAGATATTGGTACAGAAGTGCTTAGACTAATGAATCGGGAGGGCATTAGGGCTGAAACAGCCCTTAAATTTAGGGCTAGTTTAACAAAATTTTAGGGCAAAAGTTAGGAATTTAAGGGTTTTTTTTTCTCCCTTTTTGAAGCAAAATTACACAAAATGCTACATCTGCATTTTTAACCACTTTGGAAGTTTGACAAGTATTACTGAGAGAGTGAGTGAGTGAACCAAGCTTTCACGCCCCAACAGCAAGAAGGTAATACAGAGACGGTACCTCGATTTAAAGACTCGTCCGAAAGACTGGAGAAGCAGTGGATCAGACTAACTTACATAGAGTCACATGAATGAATGCAGGTGTGTAATTTTGTGTATTGAAGTTCTTTAAGCCAGAGCATTTTCCCAGTTTTATTGGTGTGAAGAGTAGGAAATTAGGAATGATGATGATGAAAAATAAAGCCTCATTCACGTGACCAAGTTTCTTTGTTATAGAAACTATAACAAAGAAAGTTTGACAACCCGTTTTGAAATAAAAGGACTTATTATGTTACGACACTGTCCGTCTATCCGTAAGCAGTCTTGTCCGCGCCATAACTGAGTAACCATTTGAGATATCTTCATGAAGTTTAATAGGAATATGTATTGGGTCAGGGCAATGTGTCCCATAAAGAATGTTTGCTCCCCCTTCCTTAATATCCAAGTTATGCTCCTTTGATAATTTTTTCCTGACTTGTTTTGTGCGTTCCATAACTAGATAATTGTTTGACATATCTTGATGAAACTTCATAGCAATGTGTATAAAGTCCCAACAATGTGTGGCATAGAATAATGGTTGCTTTCCCTTACTTCGTTTCAGAGTTACGACCCTTTGTTTAGTGTTTTAGGCTATTTTTGTGTTTTATATTTATTTATCCTGTTCGTGCCATAACGTGGTAACCATTAGGAATATCTTGATTAAAATTCATAGAAATGGGTATGATCTCAAGACAGTATGTCACATAAGAATGGTTGCTCCCCCTTATTCAATTTTGGAGTAGCTTTCCTTTGATTAGTTTTTGAGCTATTCTTATTCACTACTTAACCTTTTGAAATATTTTAAGGAAACTTTGTAGGAATGTATATAATAACGGGGCAGTGTATCATAGCAAGAGCCACAACTCTGGCATACTTACTTCCTGAATTATCTGCCCTTGCCTAATTTTCCTGTTTACTCTGTAACTCCTTCATCATTTGAAATATTTTAACAAATCTTAATGGTGATGTGTATATTGTCAGGGGAATATATAAAGACCAAGAATGGTAACTCTGGTTTACTTAATATATTAATTGTCTTGCTTCTTTGAATTTGGCGTTTCTCAGTTTCTGTGCCCCTTCAGTTTGGAAGCAATTCTGGTATACTAATAGTATTTGAAGTGTTAAATGTTTTAATAAGGGTGAAATCATTTATTAAAGAGTTGTTGCCCATGTTTGTCTGCCTGTTCATACTGCCTTTGCATAAATTACCTGCTCACTCCGTTATGCTAAAATGGGCGCATTTTGCGCCCCTTGCGAAGCCCTTGTTTACTACATACATATAGCATTGGATGTGGCAATGGTTTTTAATTTTTTGAATGCTGGTGGCAGAAAAGCCTAGTACCTTCTTATGGTTATAGGAGTCCAGGGCTGTATTAATAAAACGACTTAAGTGGTTGCTATGCTGTTGCTAGGGCTAAAACTGTATAAAGGAGATTCCGTACAACTATGAAATTTGCTCTGGAGGAACAGTCTAAAAAGACTGTTCCTCCAGAGCAAATTTCGTAGTTGTAGGGAATCTCCTTCAAAGAAATTTAGCCTTAGCAACAGCATAGCAACCACTTAAGTCGTTTTATGAATACGGCCCCTGGTAGCTCAGTGGCTAAGCGCTGTTCTACTGATTTAGCGGACCCGGGTTTGAGCCCCGCTTGAGGTGAGAATCTTTCCTTTCGTCAATGGGGTTCCACGGCTTATCGCCTTTCATTATCATCCTCCCATCATCCTGATATGACTGAAATACTGTTGAAAAGGGCTTAAAATTGCACTGAATCATCCGTTCATCTTATGATGATAGTGTACATGAAAACCAGCCAGCACACACAATGTCATGCAGTCTGATCTTGGTCTGCACCATTTTCTCAAGGATGTGATAAAATGCAAACAAGGAAGATTTAGTAGTTCAAGCATAATTTGCTTGTTGCTAAGGAAAACAATTATCCCTGGTTTCCATAGCAACCGTTGACTGACTGACCTAAGATTTTGAATGTGCAGATTTGGTCACCCAATGGACTTGTACACAAGTTTTGGTCAAAATCTGAAGACCTCGCTATGCCACCACCTGCCTGATTCTTAGCCGGAATGGTACTTAAAATGATTTAAATGTAGCTATACATGAATGTAATGCATAAATATGTAAGTTTTGTAGAATGCATGCAGAGGATTCTCATATTTATAGGACTATAGAAAACATTACCAGAAATGAAATGTTAAAAATTTTAACAATCTGACAGATAACACAAACTTCAGTCAGCTATATCTTGTGAAAAAATGCAATAACAACCACAACGTATGAAGCCCACAATATTCACTGGGGTGTGTCGCAAGAAAACATCCCTTCTGACATTTGCGACCAGCACAGACTGAGATTAGTGTGCGCATCAATGCAGCCCGACTGCAGGCCACGCTTAGAGTTAGTTTATGCCGGATCAGCAAAGGCTCTGATCAGTGGGGGAATGAGCAGGCTGATCTGAACTATTGCTGGTTGCATATGCCCGAAGGACATTATCTTGCGGCGTGCCCATTCATTTCTCCATTGCCAAATGAATTTTGAAGAAATTGCTATTATATTGATTTAGATTGTTCTCATGTTGATAGTTTAGAATCTACTCTAATCTATCCCATCACTTTGAAGGTCAATGGGACACCACAGATGACTGTGCAACAATTCCTATCCACCTATCCGGTCCGCGTAGCGCAATTGGTAGGGCAACCGACTAGTAAGCCAGAGGTCCTGGGTTGATACCCGGTCCGGCCACTTACTTTCATTTCCCCTTCCGCTGATTCAAGAAGGGCAGTTGTCAGTTACTGGTGAAAGTAACCGCACTTATTACTGGTTAACCGCCTAGGAGGTCTAAGCCTGTCCAGGAATATGGGGCTAGGTTAACTGACCGTCCCGACATGACCATAGCTGTTTACCGTCGACGTTAAACAATAACCTAACAACATCAACTTTCCAACTAGTCCTGTCTTCAGCTGCTCTGGTTGTGCTGGCAAAGTCTATCCCTGTCAACTTCTTAGTATTACCCGCTCCCTCTTTGGTCTGCCTCTTCCTTTTTCCTTTCATTGTGTCCTATAGAATTGTCATTACTAAGCCATCTATAAGAACTTGAGGTTTGGCAGAACAAAAAAAAAAGCAAAAAAAACCCCCGTAGTTTCTGTTTCTTGATTCGTCATATGTTTTTAACCCTTAAAGCGCCAAAAAAAGTGTTGCATTGGCAAACAGTGTGATCCAAATGAGGTGGATAATGAGCCACCTCATCTGAATCTACACTGTTTGCCCTCTAGTGTTCGAATTCTCAATATAATATTGCTTGGACGAAACATTTTTTTGAAATTCTGCGGTCGTAAATTTTGTCGTCTGCTTTTTGGCGCATTAAGGGTTACTTTCTGGCGCGGACAATGCTCATTGGTTACAGGGTCCTTGTGTGTCAGTTAACTAATTTCCGGAGAGCTGAGTGAAAACTAGAGTTTCAATAACATTACTTTCCTTAAATGAACAATGACAAAAAGAAATTGTTAATTCGGTTTTAAATTCCTGTTTTGTCATATGGGGTAAAGTTTAACTTAATACTTCCTTTATATTTTATCAGTGTTCTTTCTCTATGCCCTGCTCCCTTTCCCTGCACCCTCTACATTCGATGGACCAACCCAAGCACCTAAGGGACATTAGTCTTTGATTGGACTGCCTTATAAAATTTTTAAATTGCAGTACACTTGTCTCTGGCCGTTGTCTTCAGGCATTTTCAAGGTCACTGATGAGGCTTGAATAGAAAAAAACGCCAAAACTACACATAAGGTAAACGTACTTGGAGGTAAAAATAAATTCAAGCTGCCAAACTACAACGATACAAATCGACTCAAATCTAACTTAAAATAAACTGTCAGACATAAGTTAAGCATCACCTGAATAAGTTGCGACATAGAAGGAAGTATGATTCAAGTAACGTTATCAAAGGAATATCTTATCTTTTTGCATCAATATTCTGTCTAAATATTCTTCAGTATCCAAAGAACATAAATATTTGAAATTTTATTTAGTTCATATCAAATATGCCGATTTGTCTAATATGAAATTTAAGGTGGAATAGGACAAAACTTTCAGTATTCGTGTACAAAGAACAGCGATCAAGAAGTTCAGCACTTTCTTAATTACAAGATGACTTTCTTTTAAGTGTGAAACAAATAGTTCTTTTTCTATGATGTCATGAAAATGTGAGGGTTTGACGTGTTTATACGCAAAATAAATAAAGCTGGTTTATATATGAATTTGTTTTGCTGTCCGAAAGATATTGCAATAGTGCGAGCCGTCAAGAGGCCTTTAAAGATATGTTATTACTTCTTTCAATTATTTCCACATTTTGTGTTGATTAAGGCAAAAATGACCTTTCATTAGCTATCGAATATTACTTAATTTTACATAAACGCATAAATGGAGAAAAAACGTCTCCGAAAAATATATCTGAAATTTTGATGTTTTGATGAAATATGTTGACATGTAATTCCCTAAATAATTTTAAGTTTTCACCGTGCAAATTTTTCACAACGAATATTTGTTTAACTATACCCCCTGTTCCGATGACGTCGTTTCTTTCAATGTCAAAGAGAGATTATTCCTAAGAATGTTTTCCAGTCAACGTTTTGTTTCTAGTGAAACATTTATGGTCTCTTCTAGAGAATATAGCCTCACGAAAAACGAAAAAACTGAATCAATATCTTATTCCGTCTTCCAGGGAGGAAGCTTTCAATGCATCAGGGGGTCATTTTTGCCATTATATTTTTTGCGTAACGTGACGTCCCGTTAATTAAACTCTTACGAACCGCGTATTTCGCGACGTCAATTACTTCCGAAAACAGCAAAACCGGGAAAATGAACCCCTGACCTGTTTGAACTCCTCTGTCTAGAAAACGGAATGGGATATTTCTTCGATTTTTTGGTTTTTCATTTTCATAGGTTTTCTAGAATAACTAGACATTGCTTAATCGGAATTAAAAGATATGTCGGAAACCGCTCTTAGCGCCCAATTTAATTTGACGTTAAAAAAATTGACGTTATTTGAACAGGGGGTATGGTTTGAAAATCTACTTTGAGAAATATTTACACGGTGAAATTTTAATATTCTTTCATTAATATTCCAACTTAACATTTCATTAAAACATATCAAAATTTGAGATATATTTTTCGGAGACGTTTTTTCTCTATTTCAATTTTTACATGAAAAAGGTGGAATTTCAACAGCTTATGAAAATAAATGTTTGCGCCGATTTACTCGTAATGCGTAGACAGTGCGCAGAAAGTATAACACACTTTATGGAACTCTTGATGGCACATAATTTGGTATGGAATTTATTTCAATACCTCAACGGACTGCAGAGCAATGTCGATTAATGCGGATATCTGAGAGCTATAGATTTTGCGTAAAAAAACGTCAAACCATCACATTTTCACGACGTCATTGAAATAGGAATTGTTTATCTCACGTTCAAAAGAAAGCCATTTAGTAAGTCACAAATATTGAAGTTTTTGATGATATATTGTTTGACTAGAAAACTGAAAATTTTGGTTTTGACCTATTCCACCTTAACTTTCAACTAATTGGGGCGATGCTTAACTTACGTCTGACTGTATACACACTGGTCTGGCATTCAACACAGGCAACGAAGACAACATCAGGAACCTTGCTTGTTCCGCTAATCAGGATAAGTTTGTTTCAGAAGTATAGTCTCACGGACCATCCGATCCCCGGCTCTTGAAATAGGAATCAAAAGTTTTACTGAATTCATATGCATATTCAAGAAATGCTTGAAAACAATTTTTGGACTACAACGTCTATGCAACGAATCGGTAAAGAAACTTATTCAAGCACTGCATTTATACTAGACGGAATTTCTTCAAAAATCTGGTCTGATTAAGAGATATAACAAACTGCCGGGTCCGTAAGAATAATAGTTTGAAATTAATCTAAGAGATATGCGAAAACAATCAAGTTTTATAGTACGTTGCCTTCGTTGGCTGTGTTGAATGCCAGACCAGTGTGGTATATATTAGATATAAAAGTTCCACTAACTGGTGGGGTTATCACAAATCTCCTGAAAGTGACCAAACCGAAACTTAAGTTTTGCCACTTTCTGGAGTTTTTGCGATAACTCCACCAGTTGCTTTACTTCAAAATACGAGGGGAGTTCAATAAGTTCGTAGAACTCGGGGTTTAACTTGGGTTTAAACTGAAACTTCAGTTTTGCTGTAGAAGTTGAGCAAACAAGGCACCTAAACATTAGATTCTCAATAATCACCTAAAGTGGTATGAACATTTTCCGAACATAACCCACAAAGTCCCACGCGCATCGGTAGACCCTGAAAAAGAAGAGTTTCAGAATGATTCATGGAACACTGTAGGGGAGTTGCGAACACAATATACCTACTGTCAAGGGAGTTGGGACTGTAATTAGGAACAACTATGAATTATTGTTTTGTTTCAAGCGGACCAAAGATTACATAAGTACTCCATGAGCATAGAGCTTACGTTCAGGTCCACTTTATTTATTGTAAAGGTATTTATATGTGTATATCTTTGAAAAGAATAAACATTGTTTAAACCAAAAAGTACAATCTACGCTATGATGAATACGGGAAGTATTTTAAAGACCCACTTAAAAAACACTTACACCGAAGACAAAATAGGTTTTTAAGAGATTCTAATTTTAAAACCAGTCCTTCGTGAGCAAGGAAACCGCACATTATGGAACATATTTTTGCAATTTCAAATTGATTTGAAGATTAGATGCCTTTTGATGCTGAATCTTTTGAAAAATGGAAGAAGCATGGTCTTCTCCGGAGCTTATATTCTGATGAATTCTGATGAGATATGGTTGTAACCATGGGTGTGCCTCACACAGAAAGCTGTACATAACGTGTCATACCAAGTAACAAAAAACGTACCTGTAAATATAAAAAACTGTATTGTCATTCCAAGTACCCACTTGATCGGGGGTGAACCCAACACTCATCTCGCTGATGTCACTACAAGTATCTGTTGCTGCTCTCAGCGTCCAAATTCCGACGGAAATCCAGGTTTTCGAGTGGTGTCTATCAGTTATTATTAATGAGCCAAGACACGAGAAAACCAACAATGTGGTTGTGCGCCCAGCGCAGACTCAGATCAGCCCAGTCTGATCAAATTCTTTGCTGTCCGCATGGAGGTAGCTTAGACCCTTTGCTACCCTTGAAGCGCAAAGCGGGGATTCTGATCAGACTGGGCGGATGCCCAGGCTGATCTGAGTCTGCGCTGGGCGCACAACCACATTGTTGGTTTTCTCGTGTCGCGGCTCATTTTTTTCAATTTCTTCGTGATTTTAGATTTATGAATGGATGACTTGCGATGTTACGTCTTTTTCAACAGTATTTCAGTCAGGAGGGAGATAACGAAAGGCTGTGAGCAAAGGCACCCGATTTATGGCTGAAAAGATTTCTGCCTTCAGCGGGAATCGAACCCGGGATCGCTAGGGCAGCAGCCCCAGCCCTTAATTCGCTGAGCTACCGGGACTCCGTGCTGTTGGAAAGCTGAACTTTCGCAGCATATACTTTTATTTTGCACGTTTTCATCCAGGGGGCGCAAGACTTATCCCCTACTTTTCCGGCCTTTTGGGTGCGACTTAAAACCGAGGTCCTGTCTTCGTATAACCTAGTTGTTAGTGGGACGTTAAACTCACTCACCTTTTCGTGACACCTTCATTTTAAGACGTTTAGTTACAAATGAGCCTCGGCACGAGAAAACCAACAAAGTGTCAAGTACGCCCAGCGAAGAGTCAGCTCAACCTGGACTCCGCCCAACAACATCGAAGTCTTTGATGTACGCTTATAGGGTAGTTAAGGGTCTAAACTAGCTCCATGCGGATAGCGAAGACTCTGATCAGACTCGGCGGATGCCCAGGCTGATCCAAGTCTTCGCCGGACGAACATGCCACTTTATTTGTTTTGTCGTGTCGCGGCTCATATGTTAACGGATGATGAGTACCTTGTCAGTTTACATCCTTTTTAACAGTATTTCAGTCACTATTGGACAATGGGAGGGTGATAATGAAGGGCAGTATACAATGAAACCCCATTTACGTGAAGATTTCTGCTTGCAACAGGAATGGGATCCAGACCGCCAGCGTAGCAAGTCAGCGCATAACACAGGGAGCTGCCGTGGCTTCTTTTTGTACAATGTTATCTGCATTTCGACGTATTATTACTTATGAAGAGCTTTGGTCTCATGTTTATCGAAGTATAAACTACATTTGGTCGCGTGCTAGAAGCTCGAACGGGTTCATGTAAACTTTTATAGCGACCCAAGGTAGTTTAAAAGGGGGTATGTTAACTTTGCTAGCGGCCCAATATAGTTTATACTTCGATAAACACCAGAACATTAAGTTCATTGCTTCTATTTACATTCTTATCTATCTATTATTTGACCACACATGATCAAAATCGATATTCTTACAGGCCGTGAGGAAATAGGTAATTTGCATTTTAATTTGAATATCATATTTCATCCCACACTTATCGCAAAAAAAAAAACAACAACAAAAAACATGCATTTTCTCAAAATGTGTACGGTTAATTATGCGACTATTACCTATTGTCTAATGAAAATTTTGTTAAAATATGTGTTTCCGTAAACATGAAATACACGAGGGCGACAATCTTTAAAGGGTAGCTAAGGGTCTAAGCTAGCCTCATGCGGACAGCGAAGACTCTGATCAGACGGGGCGGATGCCCAGGCTGATTTGAGTCATCGCTGGGCGCACATGCCACTTTGTTGGATTTGTCATGTCCTATGTCTGAGTTCAAAGCACATTTAGAATAGAAAATAAAAGGTGCAGCTTTTAACTTTTGCCCTCATGTCACTCAAGCGTATACCGAGAAATACCTCAATCACTGCCCCAAATTAACTACAAAAGAATGCACCATAATGCCGAATAAATTTCACACAATTTGACTCCAAATTTGCCTATATCTTTATCTGAAAGGAAACAAGAATTTTTCTAAGTCACTGCGCAGTTTCCTTTTGCTATCAGTATAGTTTATGAGAAACAATTTGCCCAGTATTTCTCCGAATTACAAATGTTTCCCAGATGTTAACAGTATTTTCCCAGGTCCTGGGAAATATCAGTATTTCCAGACTTTTTGTCAGCCTTGACTATTACATTACATGATTGAATATTTGTCATTGAAATATCGAACTAGGGTTTTCCTTACAATGGTTCGTATTCATGAAACAGGTTTAAACTATGTGGAAGCATTTTAGCGCATACATGTACATGTACATGTACATGTATCCAAATTGATAGGTCGCAATATTGCTACTTCGCAATACTCTACTAGTATAGCGAACCCTTCTACATGCCTTTTCCATGTACGAGGGGAGTTCAATAAGTTCGTAGAACTCGGGGTTTAACTCACAGATTGGAAGATGATTTCAACAGTATTTGTCAATATAATCCCCCTTTACTCCACTTTTCTGTTAAGCAGTCTATGCCTTTGAAATAAAAGTCGCCTGTTTGGTCCCCAAACCAAGCCTCTGTGGCAGCCTTGAGCTTATCATCGTCCCGAAATCTCGTTCCACGAAAGTGGGACTTTAAATTTCGAAACAGATAATCATCACGGTAACAGGACACTTCGGCCCCAAACCATCTCGGCTCCTAGACATCTCGGCCCCTAGTCATCTCGGCCCCAAACCATCTCGGCCCCACCTAGAAATAAATTCCTGGACACTTCGGCCCCAAGTCACTTCGGCCCCTAGTCATCTCGGCCCCATAGCCCTAGTCACTTCGGTCCCTGTTTGACAAATTTAAATAATTTCTATATTTTTCACTATTTTAGCCCAATGAAATATTTACATCTTTTTCACAGTAATATTCCTCGAGTGTGCCATAGAATCCTGCAAAATTATGAGCTTAGTACCCGCTCAGTCTTGCGAGTTTTGTTTGGTTGGTTGTTTTGTGTTTAACGGCTCTTTGAGACATTACTTCAGTCTATATCGAGCCGTCTCCTAGAGAGAGCGAGAAAGAAGGGGGATTATGATAGCCGGGACAACACCGATCCGCACATACTGCAAGCACAGCAGGTCCTTGCCCTACTATTATCCAGATAAGTAGGACCGCATGGCACTGAAAGTTACTAAGCGCCATCGCCCGACCGCATCCACCCTGTCTTGCGGGAACCGTCGTGGATGCGTTCGCGCGGATCTTTTGTGTTTCCTTTGTAATCCAAAGAGCGAATAATCACAATGCGTGGAGGTGCGGTTCTGTTTTTTTCTTTTTTTTGATTTATTTATTTTTTATTTATTTATTTATTTTTTTTTTTTGCTTCGTATTTTTGGTAGGCAGGTAGAACCACTCTTCAATATTTTACAGGGTAAATGAATGTCTCTTTTTCACATGATTTTTATAATTATCTTACTTGTTGTGATGAACTAAGAGGTAGAAATTCTCCGTGCCTTGAGACTCTTTATTTCAGCACAAGCATGTGCTTTTTCTGTAATGACAGATTAAAAACTTGACTTGGCCGTTTTTTATAGTATTCCTTGTTCTCATTTTTTTTTATAATAATTATTTATTTATTTATCTATTTATTTTTGTGTTTTTTAATGTTAAATACCATGGGTTTCCTTTATCTAATACCAAACATTTTGCCGTGCCGACTCTTTGGACTAAAACTGTCAGGCTTTCATATTTTCAGACGGATAGAAAGCATATGACCAAATGCTACATGCGTATAAACTGTAATTTTTTAATATTCCTTCTGTTTGTCTTATTAAAAGACATTCAACCTGCGTAACGTCCAGGTAAGCAGCGGTATCGATTAATCGTGACACGCGACATCGATTAGTGAATGATAACCTCAGGTGTGATATTTAACGATGAGCAATAAACAAATGCAATATAAGGCGTTTTTAATTATCATGGCTGGATATACGGAAAAAAGAGAATTTATATTTGAGTTTTACAATATGTAAATATACATTGAAATTAACATGCGTAACCAACAGAATGGTTATTATTATATGTAGTTTATAAATTAATACTACCGATGATGAGGAAAGAGATCAAATGTGACTTAACTTAAATATATAAAACGTATATCAACTATATGAAAATTACTAAAGAAAGTAAAACTGTATGGACATACGTTCGATGCCAAAGTACAAAGTCACTTTTCGAGAAAGGTTATCTAGAATGCTTTATAAAAGTTTGACACTGGTATCCGTCTAGAAAATTACATTCGCTTCCTTGTTATATATTTACGAAAGTTTTACATGCCAGCTCTGGAATAGTTAAAACACAATATTAGTTATCGGTATAGGACATAATATTGTGATGGAAAATATTTAACATATCCGGAAGAATCGCGGTTGCAATCGAATTCGCTAAACTGGTCCAAATAAAATCGTAAAATGTGGTAACAATCCCGTCTGCGAATGAGAACATTACCCGGGTATTATCACGTTCTTTCAATATTTCATCCGTTGGAGATCAACAAACATATAAACATCATAACATGCAAACCCTAATATTTATTTTCTAACTGACTCATGATTTTGTTAATTTGCAGATATACTTTATCTTTTAATTCATAATTATCTTGAACCATAACATTTTGTGAAGTTTCACCTAGAATTTAGATATGATAATATAATGACCAACGAAATTTATTCACAAAATTTATTTGGAAATGGTAAAATGACAAGGGAGTATAATTTTACCTTTTAACAGTTTTTAGCTCACCTGAGCCAGAGGCTCCGGGGCAGCTTATAGTATGGTCAGGCTCCGTCGTCCGTCAACAATTTCAAACGACTTCTCCTCTGAAACCACTGGGCTAATTGTAACCAAATTTCATATGTAGCCTCCTGGGACCTTAGGAACGAAAAGTTGTTCAAACGGTCCTGGTCACATGACCAACATGGCCGCCATGCCCATATATGGTAAAAACCTGAAAAAATCTTCTTCTCCAGAACCAGTTGGCCGATGGCCTTGAAACTTGGTATGTAGCATCGGGTACGCGAGTACTACCAAGATTGTTCAAATTATGACCTTATACTGACCTTGACCTTTTTTACGGTAAGGTCAAATTTTCTTCTTTGTGCTTTTCTATGGCAAAATGCTAGAACATAAGATATCTTGGAAACTGTTGAAAATTTTGGGCTAAAAATTGGTATCTACAGTCATCTTAATGAGTACATGAAGATTTATGAGTACAAGAGGTCAAGGTCATTCTTTGACCTTTGACCCAGAACTCTCATATTTTGACAATTCCAAACAATCTCCTCAAAAGCCTTGGGCCAATTGAAACCAAAGTTCATATAGAGCCTCCAGGAGTTGAGGGAAGAAAACTTTTTCATACGGTCCAGGTCACATGACCAATATGGCTGCCACGCCCATATATGGTAAAAACCTTTGAAAATCTTCTTCTCCAGAACCAATTGACCGATGGCCTTGAAACTTGGTATGTAGCTTTGGGTACTCGAGTACTATCAAGATTGTTCAAATTATGGCCTTTGGTTGACCTTGTTCTTTTTTACGGCAAGGTCAAATATGGGAAAATGCTAGAACATAAGATTTCATGGAAAGTTCTGAAGATTTATGCCTAAAAATTGGTATATACAGTTATCTTAATGAGTACATGAAGATTTGTAAGTACAAGAGGTCAAGGTCATTTTTTGACCTTTGACCCAGAACTCTCATATTTTGACAATATCAAATCTCCTCAAGAACAACTGGGCCAATTGTAACCAAATTTCATATAGAGCCTCCAGGGGTTTTAGGGAATGAAAATTAGTTCAAACGGTCAAGGTCACATGACCAACATGGCCGCCAGGCCCATATATAGTAAAAACCTTTAAAAATCTTCATCTCCAGAACCAATTGATCGATGGCCTTGAAGCTTGGTATGTAGCATTGGGATCTCCAGTACTATCAAGATTGTTCAAATGATGACCTTGGGTTGACCTTGACTATTTTACGACAAGGTCAATTGTGGGAAAATGCTAGAACATAAGATTTCATGAAAAGTTTTGAAGATTTATGCCTGAAAATTGATATCTACAGTCATCTTAATGAGTACATGAAGATTTATGAGTACAATAGATCAAGGTCATTCTTTGACTTTTGACCCAGAACTCTGTCATTTTGACAATATCAAACCATCTCCTCAAAAGCCCCTGGGCCAGTTTTGAAACCAAACTTCATATAGAGCCTCCAGGGGGTTGAGGGAAAGAATTTTTTTTCAAATGTCCAGGTCACATGACCAACATGTCCTCCATGCCCATATATAGTTAAAACCTTTAAAAATCTTTTTCACCAGAACCAGTTGACCGATGGCCTTAGAGTAACTTACCCTAGAGTACTGAGGCTGAATGGACTCGGGTGAGCTACAGGACCAATGGTCCTCTTGCTTGGTGTTGTTACAGAGCGCGAAAATAAATGAAAGATGGCGATGCTTCGCGTGAACATGTACCGTACGGTATGCGAAGACTCAGATCAGTCGGCGCCGCAGATCCTGCCATCTTCGTTCATATAATCTAAAACAAAGTGAGAAGAGAACTCTGGTGGTAAGTCTGAAATAATGTGTAGACTGATTTCAGTATTTCTCTGTTGCCTGTTTTTGGTGTCAGAGTTTCTGTGATGTTTTACCTTATGTATGTTCTTATTATATTTGGTTCGGTTTGGGTTGCTGAGTGGCCACCTTTTGGGAACAAGCTGCTCACTCGGTTGGCCATATGTTCTCTGTATCTTGATTATTTGTAATCTTAGTTGTTTCCAACTATGGTTTGAGGGCTGGATTTGGATTTTGATTGTTTCAGTTCCTGGTCTTTGCATACTTTTTAGCTCGCCTGAACGAAAGTTCAGGAAGAGCTATTGTTGTCACCACGGCGTCGGCGTCCGCGTCCGCGTCAGCGTCCGCGTCCGCGTCGGCGTTCGAATTGGATGTTTTGGTTAAAGTTTTTTAAAGACCTATATCTCCTAAACACATGGATGGATTCTTTTGATACTTGCACTGTAGCTAGATATTGGTCTAAGGTTTAAAAGGGTACCACCCCACCCCACTCTGTGACCTTGATGTCAAGGTCAGGGACTTAGAAAATTGGTGTTTTTTTTGGACTGGATGTTTTGGTTAAAGTTTTATAAAGCCCAATATATCCTGAACCCATGGATGGATTCCTTTGATACTTGCACTAAAGTTAGATATTGGTCTACAGTTTTCGAAGGTACTACCCCCACCCCCCTCTGTGACCTTGATGTCAAGGTCATGGACTTAGAATATTGTCTTTTTATTGATTGGATGTTTTGGTTAAAGTTTTTTAAAGACACAAATCTCCTGAACCCAGAGAATAATTATTTTTATATTTGCATTGTAGTTAGATCTACAGAGTACTACCCCAACCCCGCTCAGTGATCTTGATTTCAAGGTCAGGGACTTAGGAAATTTTTGTCTTTTTTAAAGTTTTGTAATTGCATACTGATTCATAATGCTTTGCAGAGATTTAGTTTATACTTGAACTGATGTTAGACTCTTTTTTGAGTTTTTACAAAACACCTTATACTTACCCCACTGGGTGACCTTGAAGTCAAGGTCATCGACTTAGAAATTTGCTTTAAAGATTTTGGTTAAAGTTTTATATTTATGAAGACATAATTTCACAGTGCCACGATGATGGATACTAATACTTGGGCTGATGTTAGATAATGGTTCAGGGTTTTAATACATATAAGCCCCCCCCCCCCCCCCCCCCCCCCAAGCTCATGGACTTTGAAATTTCATTTTTTTTATTTTAATTTTATTTTAAGACTTATTTCTGAGATAGCTTTTGTGTTTTCATTATGGACATGTTTGCATGAAGTTTTATGCATAGCAGTCCACATAGTCCACCCCCCCTCCCCCACCCCCCACCCGTCAGTTTTTTTTTTACGTCAAGCTCATGGACTTTGAAATTTCTTTTCACTTTTTTTATTCTAATTTTATTTTAAGACTTATTTCTGAGATTGCTTTTGTTTATAAATGTGTTTTCATTATGGACATGCTTGCATGAAGTTTTATGCATAGCAGTCCACACCACCATAGCGGCTGAGTGATGGGCAAGCACCAATTCAGGCGAGCTATGCTGTCAGGCGACAGCTCTTGTTACTTTTACTATTTCCGCACATGGCGTATGGTCTTTTATTCAAACTAAAGACACCTTATCTTGTCCATGTACGTTGTTTATTAATACTCGTTAAATCACACCTACATTGATTGATATCAATAATCGCTGATCGCTGATTAATCGATACCGCGTATACACCTGGAAATTTTTTTCAACAGATATTCAGGCAGACACGGTCAGATGTACAATGATAGATAGATAGATAGATAGATTCAGTCGGTGTAAAAATGACCAAAAATTGGCAAAAAGGTAAATTTGAAAGAGCAAACTTTTGCCAGGCTAAAACGAACCGCAATAATTATGGTTATTTTACTCATAATCGCGGAGGTGAATGATCTATCACATCGTGTTTCAAATTCATTTCTAAATAGCTTGTATCATTTTCTTGACTAATTTTCTAAAATTAATTTCCATTCTGTTTGTTTGTTTTAAATTCCTGTCTGATTTTCTTGTTTTTGTTCCTTTTCTAAATTTGATTTAATTTCATTCTGTCTTTTATGGTTTCATTTTTTTCTGATCAATATTTGAAAGGTTATGTCCGTTCTGGGATTCCGTAGGTTAAAACTTGATGATATGTTTTCTGTCGATGAGAGCGCATGTAATGCGAAAAATGTGATAATTTGATTTGATGTGATGGAAATTGCTCCCATCCGATGAAATACTATTGCAGTGGGAAATTCGATTTACGAATAGGCCGACGGCCAAGGGTAGAAAGGAACAAAGTGGACTTAGTATCCTTGGCTTGCGACGATGGTTTAATTGCTACTCATGATCAGATTGATAACGTTCGTTCCTTTTGGGTGTGCTTCTTAGTTACAAAGGATCGTCTTTTCAGCGCCAATGAAATTTATTGAAGTTTTAGAGCCGTCTCGCTATACGGTAATTTGTGAGCATTCTTTCAAGATACTGCAAAAGTAATAGCTGTATACATTTAATGATAATGCAAAACAAAGCCTGGCATTCCTCTAAAAAGCGTTTCTGATAATATTACACATAAATATACTCAAAAAATACGAACATACAATTGGGGCCGAAATGTCTTAGGGGCCGAGATGACTAGGGGCCGAAGTGTCCCTGGGGCCGAGATTACTGGGGCCGAGGTGACTGGTGCCGAAGTGACTGGGGCCGAGATGGTTTGGGGCCGAAGTGTCTAGGGGCCGAAATGATTTGGGGCCGAAGTGTCTGTAAATCATAATCACTTGGGGCCAGATCTGGACTGTATGGCGGGTGATTTAACTGCCCGAACTTGCACTCACGAATAGCTGCTTGTGCAACTCTGGACTTATGCACAGGGGCATTATCATGCAAAAGAAGGACACCAGCGGCTAGCTGTTCCCTTCGTTTTTCTTTAATAGCAACCCTTAATTGTTTAATGACATTGGCATAGTATTCTCCTGTAATTGAAGTACCAGCTGGCTTGTAAACTATCAATATAATCCCTTTGGAGTCCCAAAAACCGTGGCCATTAGCTTGTCGGCTGATGGTTGGGTATGAAACTTAAGTGGGGGTGAGCAACGACGCTTCCATTGCTAGTATCTGGGTGCCAGTGGTGAAGCCAAGTTTCATTTCCTGTTACAAGACGAGTGTGAAAATCTTCTGGATCGACAGTGTACACTTCCAGAAGTTCTTGACTTGACTCCACCCTTGGCGTTTGCACCCTCCTGAGTGAGGAACTTTATGACACGAGACGTCATACAGTGCGCAAAATCAAGTTACTATTGTAAAATTTTGTTTATTATATACATTTTGGAACAGCCAACCATTCATACTTGCCAGCGCTAATGCATCGACCCGAATTCAAACCTGCGCGGCAAAAATATGTAGCTAGTCGTGAGACAAACGCTGCCGACTGAGCAATCGAGGCGCGCCATTTTGACGTGTTTGTTGACGTTACGTCACTAGTCCCGTATCTCTGGTTCTCGTTTCTACGATGCACGTTAAACAATGACGCGCCCGAAGCTGGAACTCAGACATATTCTTGTTTTAAAGGATAGTGATGCAGATTCAGAAAACGTCAGTTTGATACGGCGTTCTGTATCAGATGGCCAGAAAATAGGCAGTTCAAAGGGCGTATCATTGATAGGTATATAATAAATAGAGAATACCACTTTACTGTGTTATGCTATCAAGTTTATCTGGCTAGACCAGATACAGCGTAGGAATGGCGAGACTTGCCGAGCCGGTCCGACGTGTTTCTGGTCGAGCCTGATAAACTTGATATCAAAAGACACTTACATGATTTTCTATTGATCATGCATTTTCGGCCTATCGGAACCAGAATTTTATGGTGAATTAGTATACAAATTCAAAAAGATTAAGGGTAGGACTGATTTTTCTGATCAATTCCGAAAAATAATAATACGTTACAAACGTATTGGCTATAATTTAAATGTTATGCGACAGTCTGCATGCTTAGTGATTAACCCTATCACTGTTGATAACTTTGCTGCACTCTTTAATTGCACACCGGGGGATCGGGCGTCAGACTCTATGATGGCCCCGACCTAAAGCTATATATATTTTAGTTGGTTGGGACCGGAGCCTTTTTGTCTGTTGCTTGGTCCACCGGGGCTCAACTGGTGACCTTCTTTTGCTTCAGATTTCCAGTGGGGTTGTTTGGCAGGACAGGGATCTCCATCTGTCAGAGGGTTAATCACTAAGCATGCAGACTGTCGCATAACATTTAAATTATAGCCAATACGTTTGTAACGTATTATTATTTTTCGGAATTGATCAGAGTTCTCGTCTTTGCTTCTTAAGGTGTTGAAATTTGATTTATGTGTTTACCGTGATGATTCATTGACGAGTTAGAGGGTTATCATGCGAACCGAATAACCAACTAAATGTTTTGTACCACTTCAGATACTGAGGATAAGGTTGGGCCTGTAAAATCGATTTAAGCCCCCAGTAATTCATTACTGACCGTTCCAAGGCGGTAGTTCTGATGTGGTTCTCTGTTGCCTGTTTTTGGTGTCAGAGTTTCTGTGATGTTTTACCTTATGTATGTTCTTATTATGTTTGGTTCGGTTTGGGTTGCTGAGAGGCCACCTTTTGGGAACAAGCTGCTCACTCGGTTGGCCATATGTTCTCTGTATCTTGATTATTTGTAATCTTAGTTGTTTCCAACTATGGTTTGAGGGCTGGATTTGGATTTTGATTGTTTCAGTTCCTGGTCTTTGCATAATTTTTACTTTCATTTCCACGAGGATAGACGGTGAAACGTCGTTTTCTCGCATCAAAAACTTACGGTATGCATATAAATGACTCTGTTACAGTCAAAGTTTTTGGCGGAATTCCTTTATGCAATCATGGCGGAAAACTGGAAAAATCTGAAGGAAACACTTGCGTTTTCGTCGTTTCTTGCGTGTTAGAATCGAAATAGATTCTTGCTAACAAGTGATTTGTTGTCCAATATATCACTAGTTGTCGGTCAGTCGTCAGTGATAAATCACTCGCGCTTCGCGCTCGTGATATAGCCACTTCACGACTGACCTCCAACCAGTGATATATTGGGCAACAAATCACTGTAAGCAAGTATCTATCTCTTAAACAAAAAACATAATTAAACAATATCAAAGTGGCAATCACAGTATGCATACAAGCCTCAACTCTTCTTCGGACAGGACCATATTAACCGAGGACGAATCAACCAATCTTCGAACAGAAGTGGGAGAGACAAGTGTACAGGGTGTGTACATTTTATGTTATACTAACGCATTTGTCATGAAATTTACAATGAAACAAATCATTGCAATAAGTAGGTGCTTTAAAAATGATCTTCAGAGGATACCGTATTAGTAATTGTTCTTACTTTACTATTTCTGTTACAATGGACGCATTTAGACATGGGGAAACTACTTAATAACAATAAGGGCGATGTTATAAACGAACATCGAGATAGTTACGCAGAAAAAGTTACCTCCAAACAACTTACTACTGTTTATATTCAATTACAGATATGGCTCACCACGGCCAGCATCAGTATGTATCCAATCGTCTTCAGTGGCCGCTTCTGTAGGCACTGCCTGATATCATTTGCGCATGCGCAGTTCCATAGTGATATGACATTCCATATTATGTTATCATACCCTTTTGTCAGGTTGAACCTTGCAGCGAATGCCTGATTTATTCTGAAAAGCGAATTATGCCCGACCTGACCAGTCTACACAAGCTTTTACCGAGTGCATGCACAGTTTGCATATGAGCCGCGCCACGACAAAACCAACATAGTGGCATGTGCGCGCAAGGGAGACACAGATTAGTCTGGACAGGCATCCAATCTGATCAGAGTTTCTGCTTTGCCCTTAAAGGGTAGCTAAGTGTCTAAGGTAGCTCCATGCGGACAGCGAAGACTGTGATCAGACTGGGCGGATACCCAGGCTGATCTGAGTCTTCACTGGGCGCACATGTCAATTTGTTGGTTTTCTCGTGTCGCGGCTCATATGTTTTAAATGTTTACACAAGATGCGGCTCTTTTAGTTATACTTTGCAGCCAATCTTTCATTAGTCGCCGCGCTTTCACTGACTTTCTAAGTTCGCTTAATGATTCGGCCGGGATTTGAACTCGCACCCGCCTGCCAAACAGACTCTCTGACTAAAATGTTTTGTTATCTTGAAGTAACATGATACTTACGTAATATTTTAAGACACAGAAAGAAATGTCATTAGCCGTATAGTCATGAATCAATGCGTTTTATTTATTTATTTATTTATATTATTTTTTATCACTTATTTAAAACTGGAAGCCACCAGGCCACCAGTTATTTCAAGGTGAGTCACGTTATTTTGGTGTTGATAATTATACTGCTGTCCTGGGGGAGTAAATTCTCTTCTTTTACAGTTGAGCCTCATTGAGAAGGAGACAAAAATGAAAATGGCAGAGTTACTTCCCCTGAAAGTGTACCTTTCTACCTTGAGAAAAGCCTGTATTAAGTGTCTGGCAAAGTAGATGTACTAAACGAAAGTACATCAAGCTGGAATTTCCAAGACTCTTATCAATATGATTATTAAAATGGCTTTTCCGCATCTCCTTACTGGATTTTATATAAAAAGGAAGCAAACTTGAGATTGATTTAATTTGTTAATTTCGTCACTCAGGAGGCTGTCTAGAAGAGTCAGTAAGTACTTTGAAACGAAATAAAGAAAATATATTTTCAGATATTTTGTGCGCTATTGGGGTGGGTTGGGAGGGCATGGTCACATGTGTCCAGCTCAGTTACTGCGTAGGAGGCAATTCAACGAGTTTTGTTTCAGCAATTTACAAAGCAATTGGTCTCTGATAATGGACTCGACTGCGAAAATCACTAAAAATTAATATATTACTTTCTTTTTGTAAAATATGCCTGGGAATACTACGCAGCAATAAGAATTCAATCATAATCCAGGTTTTGTTGAAATGTAATAAAATCATAATCGGTCAGTTCTGTGGCTTTTAATATGTTGTCAGATTTTTATTACCAAAATGCATGTCTTTTCAATGAAAAATCAAATCAAAAGCATGTTATTGAAAGCGTGAATTGACGAGGCTTATCAGCATGACATATTTATATGACTTGTCCGTATCTCTTACAGGACTTCATACAAAAATAAAATAGAAGGACGTGGAGTTGAAACAGTTTGTTAATTTAGTCACTCAGGAAGATTGTTCGGAGACTCAGTAAGTACTGATTTGTAAAAAATTAAATAAAAAATATACTTTCAGATAATTTGCGCGCATGTTGGTGTGGGTTGTGAATGCATAGTCACATGTGTCCAGCTCTGTTATTGCGTAGGAGGCAATTCAAAGAGTTTTATTACAGCAATTTACAAAGTAAGTTGACTCTGATATTACGATTCAACGAGACGTTACAATAATTAAACGAACATAAACATGTGGAAAGACTGGATTACGAAAATCATGAAACTGTCAGATTTTTATTATCAAAATACTCATCTTTTAAATGAAAATACAAATCAATTGTTTGTTATTGAAAGCTGGAATTTCCAAGGCTTTTATCAGTATGACTTATAAATAAATATGACTTTTCTGTATCTCTTACAGGACTTTCTACATAAAAGAAGATTCTGAAGCAGAATATGGAATTGATTGTCAGTTTAGTCACTCAGGCAGTTTGTTCGGTGACTCAGTAAGTACTGTTGCCTTAAAAATTAAATAAAGAAAAAATATTTTCAGATATTTTGTGCGCAAATTGGTGTGGGTCCAGCTCTGTTACTGCGTAGGAGGCAATTCAACGCCTTTTATTACAACAATTTACAAAGTCAGTTGTCTCTGATACAACGATTCAACGAGTTGTTATAATACTGTAATTCAACGAATATAAACATGTGAAAAAAGCATGATACTAAGTTAATTTATAACTTTAAGTATATGAAATATGTCCAAGATTATTACACTGCATTGATAAGAATTTAATCATACAAATTAGGCAAGTTTTGTTGAAATGTAATAAAACCATCATTGGACAGTTTTTAAGCTTTTAATATGTTGTCAGATTTTTGTTATAAAAATACCTGTCTTTTCAATGAAAATTCAGATCCAATGCCTTTAATTGAAAGCTGGCATTTCCAAGGCTATTATCGGTATAGCTTATTAATATGAATTATCCGTATCTCTTACAGGTCTTAATACAAAAAGAAAGAACAAGAACGTAGAATTAATTTAGTTTGTTCATTTAGTCACTCAAGAAGATTGTTCGAAGACTCAGTAAGTACTGATGTCCTAAATAAATAAATAAAATAAATATATTTTCTGACATTTTGTGCGTATATTGGTGTGGGTTGTGAGGGCATGTTCACATATGTCCAGCTCGGTTACTTCGTAGGTGTGGAGCGGCTGTAGTGTAGTGGATAACACTCCAGACTACCAAACCAGGGGTCGCAAGATCGATCCCCCGCTTCTCCGGTCTTTCGAATGAGACTTTAAACCGAGGTCCCGTCTCCATATGACCTCGTTGTTGGTGGGACGTTAAACCCGAGTTCACTCACTCACTCACTTCGTAGGTGCAATTCAACGAGTCTTGTTACAGCAATTTACAGAGCAAATTGTCTCTGATACAACAATTTAACAACTTGTTAAAATTATTTAACGAACATAAATATGTGGAAGGAATAGAATGCAAAAATCATGAAACTCAATGTTAATTTTTTACTTTACGTTTGTAAAATATGACCGAGAAGATCATATAGCATGGATAGGAAATAAATCATACAAAATAAGCAAGTTTTGGTAAAATGAAATAAAATCATCGTGGGTCAGTCAGTCATCTTGGGTCAGAGTAGTAGAAGTAAAAAGTATGCAAAGACCAGGAACTGAAACAATCAAAATCCAAATCCAGCCCTCAAACCATAGTTGGAAACAACTAAGATTACAAATAATCAAGATACAGAGAACATATGGCCAACCGAGTGAGCAGCTTGTTCCCAAAAGGTGGCCACTCAGCAACCCAAACCGAACCAAAAATAATAAGAACATACATAAGGTAAAACATCACAGAAACTCTGACACCAAAAACAGGCAACAGAGAACCACAACAGAACTACCGCCTTGGAACGGTCAGTAATGAATTACTGGGGGGCTTAAATCGATTTTACAGGCCCAACCTCACCCTCAGTTTCTGAAGTGGTACAAAACATTTAGTTGGTTGTTTGGTTCGCATGATAACCCTCTAACTCGTCAATGAATCATCACGGTAAACACATAAATCAATTTCAACACCATGAAGAAGCAAAGACGAGGACTCAACAGATACAACGGGCCGTCTGACAGGTGGAGATCCCTGTCCTGCCAAACAACCCCACTGGAAATCTGAAGCAAAAGAAGGTCACCAGTTGAGCCCCGGTGGACCAAGCAACAGACAAAAAGGCTCCGGTCCCAACCAACTACAATATATAGTATTAGAGTTTAATATGTTGTCAGATTTTTATTCTGAAATTTTCGATGAAAATTAAAATGAATTGTTTCTTGTTGAAAGCTGGAATTTCCAAGGCTTTTATCAGTATCACTTATAAAACTGGCTTTTTTGTATCTTTACAGGACTTAATACAAAAAAATAGAGATCAAGAACGTAGAATTAATTCAGTTTGTTAATTAAGTCACTCAGGAAGATTGTTCGCAGACTCAGTAAGTATTGTTGCCTAAATAAATAAAGAAATAAATTATATTTTAGATATTTGTTCACATACTGGTGTGGGTTGTGAGGGGATAGTCACATATGTCCGGCTCTGTTACTGCTAGGGGGTAATTCTACCAGTTTTATTACAGCAATTTGCAAAGCAAGTTGTCCCTGATACAACGCTTGAACGAGTTGTTACAATTATTCAACAAACGTAAACATGTTAAAGGATTGGAATGCTAAAATCACGAAACCTAAAGTTAATATATAACTTTAATTTTGTAAAATATGTTTTAGAACATTACACAGCATGGATAAGATTTAAATCGTACAAAATAAGCAATTTTTGTTGAAATGTTATAAAATCATCAGCCGTCATTTTGTGGCTTTTAATATATTGTTTGCTTTTTATAATCAAGATACCTGTCTTTTCAATGAAAAGCCAAATCAAATGCATGTTATTGATGCTGGAAGTTCCGAAACTTTTATCAGCATGACTTTTTTATATGACTTTTCTATATATCTTACAGGACTTAATACAAAGAAATAAAGAAGAAGAACGTGCAGTTGATTTAGTTTGTTAATTTAGTCACTCAGAAAAATTGTTCGGAGACTCAGTAAGTACTGATGCCTAAAAAATTAAATAAAGAAATATACTTTTAGATATTTTGTGCACATATTGTAGTGGTTTATGAGTTACATATGTCCAGCTCTGTTACTGCGCTCAAGGCAATTCAAAATCAAACAGTTTTATTACAGCAATTTACAAAATAAGTTGCCTCTGATATAACGATTCAACGAGATGTTACAATAATGCAACAAACATAAACACGTGGAAGGACTGGAATGCGAAAATCATGAATTTTAAGTTAATATATAACTTAAAGTTTGTAAAATATGACCGAGAACATAACACAGCACGGATAAGAATAAGCTCATACAAATATAGCCAGTATCGCTAAAATAAAATAAAATTATCGTGGGTCAGTCTTGTAGTTTTTTATATGTAGTCAGATTTTTATCATAAAAAATACCCATCTTTTCATCGAAATTTTAAATCAAATGTGTAAGATTGAATTCCCAAGGCTTTTATCAGTATTACTTATTAATATGACTTTTCTTCTGCATCTTTTAAAGTGTTCAATACAAAAGAAAAAGGAAGAGAAACGTGAGATTATTAAAGTGAAATAAAATCATCGTTGGTCAGTGTTGTAGCATTTAGTGTGTAGTGAGATTTTTATTATTGAAATGCCTATCTTTCCATTGAATTTTTAAAGCAATTGAAAGCTGGAATTTCCAAGATTTTCACCGGTATGACTTCTGAATATGACTTTTCCGTATCACTTAATGGACCGAATTCAAACACAAAGTAAAAAATGGAAGAGAAATATGAGTTTGTTAACATATAATAAAGTCATCGTCGGTCAGTCTTGTAGATTTTAATGTGTAGTCAGATTTTTATAATCAAAATACCTATCTTTTCATAAAAATGTAAAAAAAATGAAAATTTGAAAGCTAGAATTTGCAGTCATTTATCAGTATTTATTGACTTATTAATATGCATTTTCCATATCTCTTACAGGACAGAATACACAAAAAGGACGAAAAATATAAGACTGATTTGATTTGTTAATTTAGTCACTCAGGAAGATGGCTGAGAGGCTCAGTAAGTACTATTCCCTATGAAATAAAATCAAGAAAATATATTTTCAGAAATTTTCAGCGCATATTGGAGTGGGTTGTGAAGGCATAGTCACATATATCCAGCTCGGTTGCTGCGCAGGTAGGTGCAATTCAACGAGTCTTGTTACAGCAATTCACAGAGCAAATTGTCTCTTATACAACAATTCAACGAGTTGTTACAATAATTCAAACAAACAAAAATTTGTAGAAGGATTGGAATCCGAAAATCATGAAACTAAAAGTAAATATTTTCTTACAAGTTTGTAACATTACAAAGCATGGATAAGAATAAAATCATACAAAATAAGCAAGTGTTTTTCTAAATAGAACAAAATCGTCGCGGGTCAGTCAATCGTCGTGGGTCAGTCTAGTAGAGTTTAATATGTTATCCGATATTTGTATTATCAAAATGCATGTCTTTTCAATGAATACAATTGAATGAATACAAATCAGTTGATTCTTACAGAAAGCTGGAATTTCCAAGGCTTTTATCAGTATGACTTATAAATAAATATGACTATTCTATATCTTTTACAGGGCTTTATACAAAAAGGAAGAAGCAGAACGTGGAATTGATTTAGTTTGTTTATTAAGTCACTCAGGAAGATTGTTCGGAGACTCAGTGAGTACAGTTGCCTAAAAAGAAATAATTAAAACAAATATATTTTTAGATATTTTGTGTGCATATTGGCGTGGTTTGTAAGGGCATGGTCACATATGTCCAGCTCGGTTGCTGCGCAGCAGCAATTCAACGAGTCTTGTTACAGCAATTCACAGAGAAAATTGTCTCTTATACAAAATATTCAACGAGTTGTTACACAAATTCAACGAACATAAATATGTGGAAGGATTGGAATGCAAAAATCATAAAACATAAAGTTAATATTTTACTTTAGATTTGTAAAATATGACCGAGACATTACGCAGCATGGATAGAATTAAATCAAACTAAATAAGCAAGTTTGTTAAACTGAAATAAAATAATCGTTGGCAGTCAATCATCGTGGATCGGTCATGCGTAGCTGAATATGTTGTCAGAATTTTTTTTATTATCAAACCCTGTCTTGTCAATGAAAATACAAATCAATTGCATCTTATTGAGAGCTGGAATTTCCAAGGTTTTTATAAGTATAACGTATACATAAACGTGACTTTTCTGTATCTCTTACAGGACTTTATACCAAAAAGAAGAAGCAGAACGTGGAATTGATTCAGTTTGTTTATTTAGTCACTCAGGAAGATTGTTCGGACACTCAGTATGTAATGTTGCCTTAATAATTGAATAAAGAGTGTATTTTGATAGATTTTTTTGTGCGCACATTGGTGTGGGTTGTGGGGGCATAGTCACATCATGTCCAGCTCTGTTACTGCGTAGGGGGCAATTCAACGAGTTTTATTACAGCAATTTACAAAGCAAGTTATCTCTGATACAACGAGTCAATGAGTTGTTAAATAATTCAACGAGCATAAACATGTGGAAAGATTGGGATGCGAAAATCATGAAACTAAAAGTTAATTTATAACTTTAAGTTTGTAAAATATGACCGAGAACATTAATTAGCATGGATACGAATTAATTCATACATATTAAGCAAGTTTAGTTAAAATGAAGCAAAATCATCGTGGCTCATTCTTGTAAATTTTAATGTGTGAGGAATTTTTATTATCAAAACATCCATCTCTTCATTGAAATTTTAAATCAAATGCATGTTATTGAAAGCTGGAATTTCCGGTGCTTTTATTAGTATAACTTATTAATATGACTTTATCTGTTCCTTTCACAGGACTGAATACAAAAGGGATTGATTTAGTTTGTTAATTTAGTCACACAGGAAGATGGCTGGGAGACTCAGTAAGTACTGTTGCTTAAATAAAATAAAGAAAATGTATTTTCAGATATTTTATACGCATATTGGTGTGGGCAAGAAGAGCATGGTCACATATGTCCGGCTCTATTACTGCGTAGGAGGCAAGTCAACGAGTTTTATTACAATTTAACGGAAGTTGTCTCTGATACAATGATTCAAGAAACATAAATACATGGAAGGATTGGAATGCAAATTATGAATCTAAATAACCCGATAACTTTTGCTTACAAAATCACTTTTCTAGGAAGCATGTAGCTCTTTTGTTCTCGTATTCTTAGAAAACAGCAAAAATTAAGAATCAAAATCTTAAAGAGTTACTTAAGGAGCAGAGAACACATTCAGAAGAAGGAACATGGGTCAGACTACTTAGTTTCGGCTAATAAAGCCTCATCAGTGTCCCAGGCAATATCTGGTGACGAAACCAGAGAAAATCATACTGTAATTTCTTAGTTTTCATTGGGCAGTCGATTCTAAGACTTATTAGTATAAAAAGGGTCCAAATCATATAAAAGACGATGATCTAGAATAAAAGTCTAAACCAATCTAAATTTTCAGGTTTTTGGAGTACATGTATATCCTCTGATTTCAAAGGACGAAAATAAAATATAATCTGCACTATGAAATTTGCTCTGGAGAAACAGTCTTTTTCAGACTGTTCCTCCAGAGCAAATTTCATAGTTGTAGGGAATCTCTTTCATAGAAATTTAACCTTAGCAACAGCATAGCAGCCACTTAAGTCGTTTTATAAATACGGCCCCAGAGAATATAATACTGTTATTAAGAAGTCTGTTGATTCTGGGAGATAAATTTTATTTCTATGGTTTTATCCACAATTTTGTATTTACCACTGATCACCACCTGAAGGAGTATGGATATGTCTCCATGGTTTTTCTAGCCATTTTTATAAAGGATACCAAGTTTTTGTGACTTTCCGTTTGCTTAAAAAATTATTATAGGAATGCATTTTATTTTTGTTGATTTTATCGATGTGTAAACGCCGGCAAATCACTCACAAACTGAATAAAGCCCAAAAGCTTTTATGTTAAAATTGATTCGTTAAGTTTGTGAGCGATTCGAAGGCGTTCACACTCCGTAAAATCCACAAAAATGAAATTCATTTCTTACAATTTCAACTCGATCATTTTTATATTAAAACTGTCATCTAAACTGAGTATTTTAAAAACTGTCACAAAGAAAAAAGTCTATTAGTAAGTAGTTTCTAGTTTCTGGTTCAGGGGATTTATCGAAGTATAAACGCCGCTTTCTGTACGCTCTTGACCAGTCATATTGCGCTAAATCAGCAGTAGAAAGTTGAGTTAGAATCATAATAGGGATTCTCTTAAAGGTCAGGGGCCTTATTCATAAAGCCACTTAAGTCGTTGCTATGCTGTTGCTAAGGCTAAATATCTATAAAGGAGATTCCATACAACTATGAAATTTGTTCTGGAGGAACAGTCTTTGTAATACTGTTCCTCCAGAGCGAATTTCATAGTTGTAGGGAATCTCCTTTTAAGAAATTTAGCCTTAGCAACAGCATAGCAACGACTTAAGTTGTTTTATGAATACGGCCCCAGACATTACTTCTAGAGGAAAATAAAAAGATAGGCAATGATCAGGAATTAATGCAATCAATTCCACATCCCACTGTCAAAACCAAAAGGGAAAAAAAGCCCACACACACAAAAGAAGTGACAAAAGTTCCCGAAAGACACGCACGGTAAACCGAATGAGCAGCTCTTTCCCCAAAAGGTGGTTATTCAGCTACTCTAATTAAAAGCAGGAGCAACATCTACTATTTTTAACTTTCTTTTTATTTTAAAATTACAAAACAAAACAAAATAGAGAGCAGAATGGTCAGCTATTGAGGTGACCAGACTGTTTGAGAGCGCAAACAAGCGGACATAACACCATGTAACACTGAGGAACCACAACAGAAGTGCCGCCTTGGAAAGTCAGCAACAGATTACTGGGGTAGGGGTGGTGGTGGAGGCGGGGGATTAAAGTAGATTTACTGAATCCAAATCTCTGCTTCTGCAGTGGTAAAAAACATTTAGTTAGCTGTTTGGTCTGCATGAATGTTTCCTAAACAATCAATGAATCATAACCGGAAACAAACAAATCACGGGTAAGAGAGATGAGAACTCGACAGGAACAACATAGTGCGACAACAGCAGATCCCTGGGATGTCAAACACTAATACTAAGATACTTGATTAAAAGAAAATCATCAGTTCAACCCCGAATAACCAAGCAATAGACAAGGCAAACTCTGGGCCCAACCAACTAAACTAAATAGCTTTATGTTGGGAGCAATTTTCCTTTAACAGTTGAGACCATTGTGTAGGGAGACAGAAATAAAAATAATTTGCTTTTCTTGGAAATGTACCCATTCACCTTTAGAAGACAAAACACATAATATGAGCCGCGACACGAGAAACCTAACAATGTGGTTGTGCGTCCTGTGCAGACTCAGATAAGCCTGTGCATCAGCCCAGTCTGGTCAGACTCTATGCTAAGTGCTTAAAGGGTAGCTAATTAAGGGACTGAGCTACCTCCATGCGGGCAGCGAAGACTCTGATCAGACTGGGCGGATGCCCAGGCTGATCTGAGTCTGCGCTGGGCGCACAACCACTTTGTTGGTTTTCTCGTGTCGCGGCTCACATATGGAAATCTAAAGTACTTTGTAATTCCTATTCATCCCCAAAATTTTGACTGCTTAGTAATTTTAAGAATGTTGCGAGCAGGGACTTCAGCAGGATTAGACAAACATCAGATTATGTCTTTGTAATTCCTATTTATCCCCAAAATTTTGACTGCTCAGCAGGATAAGACAACATCAGATAACGTATTTGTAATTCCTATTCATCCCCAAAATTTTGACTGCTTAGAATTTTTAGTAATGTTGCGACCATGGACTTCAGAAGCATAAGGCAAACATCAGATAATATCTTGTTACTCCTATTTATCCCCAAAATGTTGATTATTTAGTAGTTTTAGTAATTTTGCGACCAGGGACTTCAGCAGAATAAGACAAACATCAGATAATGTCTTTGTAATTCCTATTTATCCCCAAAATTTTGACTGCTCAGCAGGATAAGACAAACATCAGATAACGTATTTGTAATTCCTATTCATCCCCAAAATTTTGACTGCTTAGTAGTTTTAGTAATGTTGCGACCATGGACTTCAGAAGCATAAGGCAAACATCAGATAATATCTTGTTACTCCTATTTATCCCCAAAATGTTGATTATTTAGTAGTTTTAGTAATGTTGCGACCAGGGACTTCAGCAGAATAAGACAAACATCAGATAAGGTCTTTGTAATTCCTATTTATCCCCAAAATTTTGACTGCTCAGCAGGATAAGACAAACATCAAATAACGTATTTGTAATTCATATTTATCCCCAAAATTGGGATTGCTTAGTAGTTTTAGTAATGTTGCGACCAGGGACTTCAGAATCATAAGGCAAACATCAGATAATATCTTGTTATTCCTATTTATCCCCAAAATGTTGATTATTTAGTAGTTTTAGTAATGTTGCGACCAGGAACTTCAGAAGTATAAGACAAACGTCAGTATTAACTGAGCCACGTCACGACAAAACCAACATTGTGGTTGTGCGCCCAGCGCAGACTAAGATCAGCCTGGGCATCCGCCCAATCTGACCAGAGTCTTCGCTGTCCGCATGGAGGTAGCTTAGACCCTAAGCTACCTTTTAAGCGCTTAGCTATGTGTCTGATCAGACTGGGCGGATGCACAGGCTGATCTGAGTCTGCGCTGGGCGCTCAACCACATTGTTTTTTCGTGTCGAGGCTCAACTTAATTTACATGCTGACAAAAATCTAGGTCTTGAAGTGAAGGAATATACACTCAAGGGAAGCAACTAAGGGATAGACACTTAGGGGAAGCAACTCTGTCATTATATTTTGTTGTGCTTCCCAATGGGGATCAACTCATAAAGGAAAGAATTTGCTCCCATAGGAGCAAATTCTTTCCTTTAAGAGTAGACCTGAGATTGAATGTGTCATCTCCCTCTCATCTATTTACTTTTGGAAGCCTTTGTCATCCAGTAAGGCAAACAGAAATTCATACAATAGTTTCTCGGAGTAAAAATGGCGAAACATATACCTTAAGACAATATTTTTCTTAAATATTTGTGTTGACAGGTAAGGAAGCCATTACGTCAGAATTCCCAGGCTACTACAAAACCTTATCTCGACGACTATACAGAGTACTAGAAGATATTGGAGCTTCTATCTCAGTGAGAGATATGATGGTGAAGAGCATGACAACGTATGAAATACTGCAGTCTGCGAGCTGGTCAATAAAATGTCATAGAGAAATTTCTGTTTATATTTTTGGAAGTTCGTTTGAAGGTACAACAACGCCCGGTCTGAAGTCTGATGTAGACAATGTGTTTGTAATGGAATATTTACCGGTCGTGACGAACATGTTAGAAGCTCAGCAATACCTGTACTGCCTCCTTCTTGTTCAGGACTCCAACACACCAGCAGGTTATTGCAAACTACAACACGTTTTCTTTGGTGTGCCAATGACTCCAACAATGGCACCTGACTTCTTTTATTATCAAGCTGCTACAGATACAGAGGATAAACTTGTTTTTATACTCCCGCGTAGGCTTCTTATCGATAAAATGACAGTTAGGCACGGCCCTGCACATACCGTAGAAGCAACACATTCTCTCGTAGCCATCAATATAGTAAATGCTGTAAGAAGTCATACATGGCCTGACTGTGCTTCCGAGTGGTTAGTAAGAGAACGGCAATATAACTGGCCATCACAGGAACAAATAGACAAATGTAAAACGTTGGGATGTTTCTTTGTTCACGTCTGTCACCCTAACAGCGATGAATATCATTTACAATGGAGGTTATCATTCTCACTACAAGAAAGATTGTTAGTTACTGACTTTAACTCTGTTCAGTTGAAATGTTACATTCTTCTTAAAATGATTAAGAATGAGATGATACATAAACATCTCGGAGGAAAATATCTGACTTCCTATCATTTTAAAACTTGTTTGTTGTATATGATTGAAAATACCCCAGCTGAGTTTTGGACAGAGGAAAATTTGCTGGTTTGTCTCCATCAGTGTTTACAGCAGATGTTAGTGTACGTAGAAGCAGGAAGGTGCCCAAACTATTTCATTCCTAAAGAAAACATGTTTGACGGGCGAGTATTCGGGCAGATACGGATTAGAACGTGTGAAATATTAAAACTAATTCTGTCGGCAGACTTCAAGTTTCTGCTGAATATAGAAACTGACATGCTTGGAATTAGATACCAGGAGGCTCTTAATTCAGTGAGTATTGCACCAAGATATGGACAAGCTGTCGCTTTTCAGTTTCAGAAGTCTTGCTATGCTGTTTACCTAGCCCTTTTGGACTGCAGAAACACCTTGTTTAACAGTTGTCAGAATACAGCCAGTCAAATATTTGTTCAAGAACTACGTGAGCAAAAGCATAGGCTCCTGAGCTCTGTTAGGGTTTCCGAACGTAGCGTTACAGAAACACGTGAAGCATGGTCCTTACTTTTACCTTATATTGATATAACTTTGATGTCAGTTCAGATAGTAGATGCCAAACGTATGTCTGCAAGTAACGAGTTAATATATAACCTGTTAACAAGTGAGCAGTGGCATACTCTAAGTTTGGAAGCGGATTCATTTTCAGCTAAGCTAAAACAGGCATCTGCGATGTGTATGCTGGCCTATTGTGAACTATCGCTAGAAATCTTACAAGGCCTACAGGACCGGCTTGAGCAGCAAATATCAGTTTGCGGCTGTTATGGCACAGAGATACTCAGTCAAACATTCCTTGAAATGATACTGCCGGCTACTCCAGAATGTTCATATGAAGAGCTGTTACATCGACATTTCTCACCATGTGTTGTGTATCTGCCGGCAGAAAGAGATCTGACTCCTCCAGCTCTTTGTTATGAGATGAATAGATCAGTTGGTTCCCCGACTGATGACAAACAACACTGGTATGACTGGGCTGTGGTTGACGGGAAGGTTCTCTTCTACTTCTTACTGTACTTGAATCATGATCATCTTGGTATGGAAGAAAACGCACTTGCTGACTTAGGTAATATCAGGAGGCTGTGTACCACAGATATTACTCTCGATCATCAAGAGACATTGTTGAACTTACTAGGTTGGATATACAAAGAAAGAGGACGTACTGACATAGCTGAAACCTATTTCCGGATATCACTTGCCATACGACCTACACATAACGCAGCATCTTTACACTTACAAGAGATCAGCTGAATAGTGTGAATGATCCGAGACATGTCAAACAAACAAAGTGGCATGTAGGCAAAGCGAAGACTCAGATCAGCCTGGGCATTCGCCCAGTCTGATCAGAGTCTCTGCTTGCGCTTGAAATGATGCAAGCTCCATACCGACAGCAAAGACCTTGATCAGGCTGCATGGAAAATTCGCTAGGCGCACATGCTACTTTGTTAGTTTTGAGACAGAAGTCTCCGAACAAAGCCATGTAGATCCATATCAGACAGGGTCTGTATCGTTGGTTGTTGTATTGTCTTTTTCCAAAAGAGGAATTCGATGATAGTCCATACGGCTGGCTCTAAGGGCAGCCTGATCTGGTTCCCATATGTTTCTGAGCAGTCTGACCAGGGCTTA
Organism: Ctena decussata; assembly: GCA_963989385.1. NCBI lineage: Eukaryota > Metazoa > Mollusca > Bivalvia > Lucinida > Lucinidae > Ctena > Ctena decussata. The sequence continues at coordinate 13,343,318 of OZ022510.1, read as the reverse complement.
CTGCAAAAAGGTCAGGAGGAACTAGGCATCCGCGTTTTGGATGTTTCTTAGGTCAAAGTTTTTTAAAAAGCCAAATCTCCCCTAACCCATAGATGGATTAATTCTGACAACAGGACCAATCCGGATTGAAAACTGAGGTGTTTAAGCATAAGACTAACCTTTAAAGTAACAAGATTATCACGGCCAACACTGTTTGCAAAGCTTTACGAAACCGTCCTTGGTATGACAATAGGACCAATGCAAATAGAACACTGTGGTATTTGAACATAAATACTAACCCTTTAAGAGCCAAAAGCAAACGAAATTTACATCTGCAAAATTACGAAGAAAAAAAAAATCCAATATATAAAATTCTAAGACTAAAGGACAAACAATATAGATCCAGATAAAGCAGCTCATTATGAGCCACCTCATCTGGATCTACATTGTTTGAATTTCAACTATTTTTCATAATTGGGGCTTAAAGTGTTATATTTTAACCATCTGTCATGCCAGCTAACTCTCCAGTTTCCATATTTAATATATTTATGCCTTTATTCACTTCCAATTGTTTTCATATATATTTTTAATTACAGTGTGCGGTTAAGATTTGAGCAACGAGACGACAAAACCAGCAAAGCGACCTGTGTGCCCAGCGAAAACTCAGATAACCCTTGGCATCCGCCCACCTGACCAGACACTTCGCTGTCCACACTGAGCAAGCTTACACCCTTACCTACCCTTTTAGCATACAGCAAATACTCTGACCAGACGGAGCAGCTGCCCAGAATGACCTGAGTCTTCTATGGGCTCACATGCCACTTTGTAGGTTTTGTCGTGTCGCGGCTCACTTATGTTCTTAAATTCAGGAAAAAAAACACTGTAATGTAAAGATTCTAAAAATTGGGCCTACCAAAATAATAGCACAATTCTCTTCAATAGAGGAGCATTTTGTTTGACAATCATATGCAGTATTGGATCAAAAGGAATAATGGACCAATTAAAATAATACCACAATTCTCCTAAAAAAAGGAACAGTTTCGTTTGACAATGCAGTAATGGATATGAAGAAATACTAGGGTAGACCCTGATTAGACTGCTCTTTATGAAGCAATTTGGTCTGGGTCTTCATTATTTGTCCAGATGTATCTCTCCCAATATTTAGAATTTTTACGTTACATTCTACAAAAAGTGCCTCAATTTCTTCCTGATACAACACAGGGAATGAAAGTTTTTTTTTAATGAATTGTACTTTAATATCTGGGCCCAATAATTGTTCAAGGCAAGTTAGCTTATGTATTCTAATATGCAAAAAAATGTAAAATCAATTGTGCTTATATTTTTGCTGAGAAAAAATGTAAGGAGCCTTTGCGCTGCACAAACTTTTCACATTGTTTTCGGCGAAAATGGCAGTTTATTTTATTTTTGGCCTATCTTTGAAAAATTTAATATCTCTTTTATTAATACTAACAAACGACATCATTAGTTTTTATCAAATGGGCCTTGGTTCACTGTATGAGACATGAGAATGGACTCTTCGTCGAATCATTGGATATATTTCAAAGTACAAATATACATCAGCTGTATACTGTGGGCAATGATTAGACTGTTTCTTATTTACAAGGGAGAACATTTTTAGTGATTTTCTGTTCATCTTCCTGCGGGATGAGCCTTTAGACTGGTGTCAGTCTATTAAATAAACAAGATCATAAATAAAATGAATACAAATATCAAACTCTATCACTAAGTTTCAAAGGATGTGGGGTTTAATGCATTTCAGGAATGGGCAAGCAATAAAACATCTTGGTGATAGCGGTGTACCGGTTGTGTACCTTTCCATACGTAAAGCTAGGACCTAAATAACATGGAGCCGAATGCCAGGCTTGATGAAGCCTCTACAGAATGCGTCTTTCATAGGAAATAATTCGCTCCTGCTGAAGCAAATTTATTCCTTTAAAACCAGACCCACATTGAGAAGGGAGGAAAAACCGGAAATTGCATGAATGTTTATTCTGGATGTGTACCGGAACACCTTAAGAGCAGACCGATTTGGGTCTACATATTTGCCCAGATGTTACTATCTGAATATGTAGTGTTGATATAGTATAGTTGCTTCTTCTGAATGTGTACCAATATATCTTAAGAGCAGTTTGATTTGGGTCTCTACTTTTGCCCAAATGTCACTATCTGAATATGTAGTGTTGATATGGAACAGTGAAGATAAAATGGGATACTTTAACACTCACAAAACCTTTAGAACTTGCACGCCACAGTTTAAATCCAATGTCTTTAATATTTTTATACGTTTACTTTGTCTATTATTTTGTTTATGCACATTTTGTGCTATCTTAATTACTGGTGCCTCTATTCAGTGCTACAGATAAGAAGGGGTAACCCGGATAATTTAGGGATTCTCCATAAAAAGTATGTTGTGACTCCTCATTAGAAACGTCTCACTGAGACGGTTCTAATGAGGGGTCACATCATAGGACTTCATGTAGAAAAAAAAAAACTATATTTGACTTGCCCACAAAATCCCCATCTGATCTGGAGCACGGCTATAGTATTTTATTTGAGCATAGTTTTGTGTGATCTTAGGAAATGATGACTGTATAACATGTATATAGTAAAAATTATATTCAGGATAAGCTCTATCATCTTTATTATTATTTTGATATCCTGGCCAGAAATATTTTAACGAGATCAATGTGTATAGGTACGTCTCCCTGTTTTTCTGCCATTTTTACAAAGGGGAACAACTTCTGTGACTTCCTGTTTGCTTCCCATGAGGACGAAGCCCTACCTATATAGGTGTATACTCTTACAGGATTGAATTTTCCTAGGGCCCAGGAGCCGTATTCATAAAAGGACTTAAGTGGTTGCTATGCTGTTGCCAAGGCTAAATTTCTTTGAAGAAGATTCCCTAAAACTATGAAATTTGCTCTGGAGGAACAGTCTTACAAAGACTGTTCTTCCCTACAACTATGAAATTTGCTCTGGAGGAACAGTCTTACAAAGACTGTTCCTCCAGACCAAATTTCATAGTTGTAGGGATTCTCCTTTATAGATATTTAGCCTTAGCAACAGCATAGCAACGACTTAAGTGGCTTCATGAATACGACCCCAGATTCTTTCCTCTTAGAGGTAACCCCATCGAGAAAGGAAGTTAAAACGAATATGGCAGAGTTGTCTTCCCTGACAGTGAACTATGACCAAAAACCAGTCCAGACAAATGAGCAGTTTTTCTGCATTATGTACATTTTGCTGTCCTGTCAGCAGTATTTGAAACAAAGCTGGATATTACAATCAAGGGTCCATAACTTATTCAGACTTTACTGTAGCACCATATTTAAACCTTGGAAGCATAATTCTGGCACGCTGCCAGAGTTATTGAGAGCAAACAGTGTCTATTCAGGTTGTGTGTAATCTTAAGATTTCTCAATGAGTCTTTCTCTGAAAAGTCTTTAAAGTAAGGTGCATCTGTTAATACCATGATTACTCGGCAACAAGACTTCGTCCCCGTTTCTCTAGAATGACCCCACGTATCGAAATCAGTCGAGAAATTTTGTTATAAAGTTCCATTTGAAATCTACTCGAAAAATCTAAATCCTAAGAAGGCTCTTGATTTTGGGGTTGTTTGGGTGACGAAATCTAATGGATATTGCCGACAAACATTTCAACAGTACAGGTTCTCTTCAGCATGCGTGAGTGAAAGGCGTTTCATTGTGACTTCTTTGGTAAAGCTTTTTCCACAAAATTTGCAACGTAGCAGATTTCGTACTGAGGATTTTTGCACATTTAAGTTGTGTGGGTACATCTCCACATTTTTCTGTCATTTTTACAAAGGAGAACATCTTTTGTGACTTCCTGTTCGCTACCTTAGACGATCAATCCCTTCTAAAATACCGTCTACTCTTAAATAAAAGACTTTGTTATATGGAGCAAAACAATCTTTCTGTCAAAAGCAGGGCCCTGTTGTTAAAACAGAAGTTGCAACGCTACATATTCTCTCTAGTGTCTACAAGAATTCCTTGTGAGTTCTCAAACCAAAGGTTTCCCTAAACGATGTGCCACGCATGTCGCCCAGTGTCACAATGAGTCAGACAAAGAGGTGCCTATACTATTTAGACAGCTTAACCAGAAAACTTGACAAGAGGTTTCTCCTATGCAAATGCTGTCGTTCCTAGAAAAGCAATGTCTATGATTGGCTTCTGCAAGTCACAGATGAGACAAGCCAGAATTTTGCGGCAGGTGGTGTCCCCCTGTCTGCAAAGTGTCACAGAACAGAGGTGAACCAGAAAACTCGAGGAATGTGTTTGACGCCGAAAAAAGCAACAACCTGTATTTTGCATCTGCTAGTCATAAAAGGTGATACAAAAAAGCTGAAAACTTTGAATACAAAAAGTTGCAATTACAACAAATTTGGTTCAATTTACTTTCATGCTCAAAAAATGAAAAAAAATATTAATTCAAAGAAGAGTATCCTAAACTCAAAACTTTTCTAATTACATGTGTTCATGATTTTCCGCTATTTTTACACAGGGAAACAACTTTTGTTTCTTCCTCGATCTTTCTTCCATGAACAAAAAAGCCCTTCAAAAAGCAAATTCTTATGTTTTTAAGAGTTGTCTCTTATTGAGAAGAGAAAACAAATTAAACAACTGCTGCCACTGAGTGTCCGTCCTTTCACTCCAAGAACCTTACCTATGATATGTGAAAATGAGTATTCAGAATTTTCCCATCTCTACATTCAGAGTGTTAGAGAGCAGCCTTATCAGGGTCTGCTGTTGTTTCTGTATATTATAATGAACTTGTTCAGTTTTTACCTACGCAGTATTGTTTACGCAAATGGCGGGAAAGACCTGTCTTATTTAGCTATTTGCCACATGTATGACATAAGAAATATTTGTCTTTTGTATGTTTAATTATATGTTGTTTAAGACTGGAGGAAATATAAAAACCCTTGTCACATATAGAACATCCAAGAGATCTTTGTTCCGAATGTGAAAGTTTGAGGCCCTGACATGTATTAACTGTTTGCCACAAACAGAGCAACTTTGAGGTTTCTCTCAAGTATGGATTAATATTTCTTTATGTGTGAACTCTGTGCCACATATAGGTTTTTCCAGAGTAAATAAATCCGGCTGTTAAGCTGTTTATGTCCTCTTTACATATGACAAGAACTGCAAGCTTTGGGTTTTACTCATGCATGAGCCGGTAACGCGTCTGACTCAAGAGCTAGAAGTCCCGGGCTTGATACCCGGCCCGGCCACTTACTTTCGTTTCCCCTTCCGCTTATTCAAGAAGGGCAGTTGCCAGTTACTGCTGAAAGTATGTGCACTTAGTACTGGTTAACCGCTTAGGAGGGCTAAGCCTGCGCAGAAAAAGTCTGGTTAGGCTAACTGACCGTCCCGACATGACCATAGCTTTTTGCCGTGTACGTAAAACAATACCACAATAACAATACTCCAGCATGAATTTACGCGCGTTTCTGTTTAAATGTCGTTTGCATGAAAAGTGTTTACCATATACACATTAAAGATCTTAAGTATTGGGTCAGATTTGTATGAGCAATCAATGACGGCCTAGAACAGAAAACTCCATGAGAAGCATTTTTGTCAGGGTCTTCACCTTGTGCCACTCCATCTGATGTTTTCGGACACTTTCTAACACTTAACTGGTCCACTTTTGCGTGTGTGCATTTGCTCCAATTTTTAGAGATGATCTCCAGTGCTTAAAAAATGGTGATAAGAATTAAAGAAAGTGTCTCTTTAGGACAAAAACGCTACTTGTTTTAGAATTTGTAGATTCTTTACCGTACATGTACTACAACTGTGGTCTCTCTCCGGTATGAGTGTACATATTTTCCATCAATTGGACTTAGTGATCCAGAAGAACCAGAAAATATGATGAACGTATTCTATTCTATTCTATTCTATATTTAAACATGACAGAGAGCGATATAACATCATCGGACGGATATCTTCATATAAGTAATCAACGGCAAGGGCGAAAAGAAATTCTTGAAGTTGAGTGATTCATGACCAACATACACAACTTTAAGATTCTTTAGCCCATGCCATTGTATTCTTTTTGAAAGATATCCGTCGTTTGATGCTGTATTAATGCATGCTAGCATTCTCTCTTCCTTTTTGATCATTGGCAAACATATATACTCAAACTGGAGAGAAACCACATGATAAATCAATTAGCGTATTTGTTCAAAAGATTGAAAAGTTTGGTGTTACAATGCAGTAATGCATCTAAAAAGAAAAAGATGGAATGACAAACAATGAAGACTCTGATCAGTCTGATCTGCGCCTTCACTGTTTGTACACAACTTTCCGTCTTTACCAATGCTTACAACCTGTACTGAACATGCGGTAGACGGTTCCTACGTAAATGGCACTTAGACAGAAAAACGTTAATCAATTGGACTAAAACCTAGTGCGTGTAACGTTCATAAACAAAGAGAAACTAATCCATTCTGGAGAGATACCTCAAACTTGCGAGTGTGTTGTAGACAGATCACACATACAAAAGAAACTCGAATTTTTCACACGTTAATTAATACTGGAGAGAAACCTCAAATTTGAGATTTATGTGGAAAACAGTTTACACATACAGAAAACTCGAATATTTCACACGTTAATTCATACTGGAGGGAAACCTCATACTTCTGGTGTTGCGGTTAACAATTTGCACATATAGAAAACTCGAATATTTACTGGTTTATACATACTGGAAAGAAGCTCAATACTGCTGAAGTTTGTGGTAACGGTTCACACATACAGAAAACTCGAATAGTTACACATGTATTCATACTCAAGAGAAATTTTATAATCGAGAAGATTCATACGTTAATTCATACTGGAGAGAAAGCTCTAACTCGTGATGCTTCTGGTAAACAATTCACACATACAGAATACGCAAAGGCTAACATGTTAATTAATACTTGGCGGAAACCTCATACGTTTGATGTTTCTTGTGAAGAGTTCAAATATTCAATAAAGTCGAATATTCTCATGGTACTCTATACTGGAGGGAAACCCCACATTTTTTATCCTTGTGAAAAACAGTTCAAACATAGAGAAAACTAACAAATGTGCACGATTATCCGTACTGGAGGGAAATTTCATACTTTTGATGTTTGTGGTAATCAGTTCACACATACAAACAACTCGAATATTTCACACGTTAATTCATACTGGAGAGAAACCTCATACTTGTAATATTTGTGGAAAACAGTTCACACGTAGAAATCTCGAATATTCACATGTCAATCCATACTGGAAGGAACCATCATTATTCGATGTTTATGGTTGACAATTCAGAAACACAGAAAACTGGAATAAACATTCGTTAATGCATACTAGAAGGAAACCTTATACTTTTGATGTTTGTGATAAACAGTTCACGTGTACAGAAATTTTAATATTCATATGACTGGAAAGCAATCTCTCACTTTGACGTTTGTGGATAACAGTTCACAGTTCTGGAATTTACACAAGCTTATACATAAATTAGTCCACACTGGAGAGAAAACTCAAGTTTTTGATGTTAATGATAAACAATATCCATATAGAGAAACTCCGAATGTCCCTATAAATAAAACTCGAATATTCACATATTAACCCATACTAGAGGGAAACCTCTTACTTTTGATGTTTATGGCAAACAGTCCACAAACGCAGAAAACTGGAATATACACACGTTTATCCATACTTATGAGAAAACTCATGACAAGCGTTTGATGTTTGTGGTAAATATTTCATGCATAAAGAAAACTCGGATATGTATTCATTCCTGAGATAAACCAAGATTATTAGTTCCCCTGAGCCAATGGTTCTTGGGGAGCTTATAGGCTGGTAGCCTCCATTGTCTGTCGTCCATCGTCTGTTGTCCGTCATCTGTCAATGTTGACAAAGGAATTCACATCTGAAACTGCTGGGCCTGATTTTTTATCTGAACCAGGACTTAAATTCTCAAATGTAGTGTACGCAGGAATATTGTCAGATTTGAGATGTGCTTATGCATAGCTAAAACTCCTCTCATTCTTTTTAGCAAAATATAAGCCTCTTGATTTTAAGTGTTTTAGAAGACCAAACAAATCCTAGACTAAGATTTTATTAAGCTATCAATGGATTGAACAATTGGGCCCTGGCCCCGAGGTTATAAAACATTTTTCATGCTCAACTCAGCTGAGCATGAAATTTTCTCTGCTGATAAATATGAAAATGCCAACTAATGTTGGCATTTTCATATTTATAAGCAGTGAAAATTTATTACTCAGCTAAACTGTCCATGAAAACAACTGTACTTATCAGTTATTTGCTATTTATTAGCGGGTAAAATTTCATGCTCAGCTGAGCTTGAAAAATGTTTTATAACCTCGGGGCCTGATCTGTTATAGACAGTTCAAACCAGATTCAGAATGGATCTGCGGCCCTCATTTGGTTACTTTAACTATGTTAATTATATGGCGCGATTTCTGTTCTTCTTGAATTTGATCCTCATTACGAAGGGAAATGAAACATGAACATTGCAGAGTTGCTTCCCTGAAAGCGTACCTACCTACCCGAGGAAGCCTGCTCAATAAAATTCATACTGGTATCGATTTTTTGACAAAAGAAATAACTTGATACGAGCTCTTAACAAAAGTACACCAAACTTATTTACAACATTTATATCGATATCTATTCTATTCCTCTAATAGTATTTAGAAAAAATATAAAACGTATGAGACAGATTATTATTATTATTAATTTAGTCACTCAGGAAGATGGCTGGGAGACTCAGTAAGTACTGTTGCCTCAAAAATAAAAAAAAAATGTATATTTACGAATTGTTTGTGCGTTTTGATATAGGTTTAACGGCCGTTTCAAGAATATTTCACTTGTGTAGAGCCTATCGTGAAGAAACCCTTGGAGAAAACCGGAGCTCCTGGGAAAAATCACTTGACCTTCAGCAGGTCTCGGCTTTCTCACAGGTGCGCCGCCGAGGCTTGATAGACCTTATGCTTAAGAGTCGATGTTCTTATCCATTAGGCCCCGAACACCCGTCCAATAGCAAGGCAAAAATAGAATGAAAATATTATGGACGGACACTCAGTGCCAGGTGTGTGCAACTATTGTTACATACCGCTGAAGCATTTGGGGAACGTCGTTACGAGAATTGAAACAGCATGGAATGAAAATATTCTATTTTTTGGTTTTGGAAATTAAAGTTTGTAGACATTTTACAGAAGGCTACCATATTTAACTCCCAAAGTTACCATACTGTAATTCCTTTTAAAATACTTCATAAGAAATTAAAAGATTCCTTTTTATGTGCAGTGTACTAATATAGTTACATGAGAGTAAAAATTTACAGGTTAATGTCTTTAAAATTAATAAAATACTATAAAATATCGTTATAAATAATTAAAATATAGGATGTATTATTTACACAGGGAGTAGGGGTTAATTATACGAAGGGAGAAGGGTTCATTTCAAAATGGGAGTAAGGGTTCAATTTACTCAGGGAGTGGGGAACATTTAACACAGGGAGTGGGGGTATTTTACACAGGGAGTGGGGATATATTTTATACAGGGAGTGGTCATATATTTCACTCATTGATTGGTGTATACTTTACACAGGGAGTGGGTGTACGTTTTATACAAGCAGTGGGGATATATTTTACAAAGGGAGTGGGGATACATTTACCATAGTGAGTGGGAATACATTTTACACAGCGAACGGGGATACATTTAACATAGAGAGTGGGAATACATTTAACACAGGGAGTTGGGATACATTTATGTCAGGGTAGGTGCATTTTACACAGGATGTAGGGATACATTTATCATCGGGAGTAGAGTACATTTGTCGCAGGGAACAGTAGTACATTTTACACAGGGAGTGCGGTACAATTTACTCAGGGAGTGTGGCAACATTTTACACGGAGTGGGGACACATTTGACACAGAGAATGGAAGTACATTCTACACATGAAGTGGAGATATATTTGACTAAGGGAGTAGGGGTACATTTTATACAGGGAGTGGGGGTTCTTTTTACACAGTGAACCGGTAGTTGGGGTAACTTTTACACAGGCAGTGGGATACTTTTTACACTGGGAGGAAAATACACTTTTCACGGGGACTTTGGTCCACTTTTCCCAAGGAGGGGATGTATTTCACAGAGGGAGTAGGGGTACATTTTGCATATTTAACACAGGGAGTTGGGATACATTTATGTCAGGGTGGGTACATTTCGCACAGGGAGTAGGGATACATTTATCACCGGAAGTAAAGTACATTTTTCCGCAGGGAACAATAGTACATTTTACACAGGGAGTGGGGTACCATTTACACGGGGAGTTTGGCAACATTTTACACGGAGTGGGGACACATTTGACACAAAAAATGGAAATTCATTCTACACATGAAGTGGAGATATATTTGACTAAGGGAGTAGGGGTACATTTTATACAGGGAGTGGGGGTACTTTTTACACAGTGAGCGGGTAGTGGGGTTAACTTTTACTCAGGCAGTGGGATACTTTTTACACTGGGAGGAAAAATTCATTTTTCACAGGGATTTTGGACCACTTTTCCCAAGAAGGGGATGTTTTTCACAGAGGGAGTAGATGTACATTTTGCACAGGGAGTGAATATTCAATAAATACAGGGAGTAGGGGTACATTTTACACAGGGAATAGGTGTACATTTTACATAGGGAGGGTGGATACATTTTCACACAGAGATTGGTTATATATTTTACACAGTCAGTAAAGGAACAAGGGCTGGATAGGGGTCGGGGTTACATTTTACACATACAGCGGGGTTAATTTAAACAGTGAGTTGGGGCACATTTACAAAGGGAGTGTTGAATCATTTGACTCAGGTGTGGGGGTAGCTTTTACACAGGTTATAGGGGTACATTTTACATAGGGAGTGGGAATACATTTTACACAGAGAGCGGTGGTACCTGTAACCCGGTAAGTAGGGGTACAGCTTATACAGGGATAGGGGATACATTTTACATAGGGTTTGGGGTTCATTTTACCCAAGGATAGGGATTCACTTGATACATTGAGTGGTGGTACATTTTACCAATGACGTAGGGATGCATTTTACACATGGAGTGGAGATACATTTTACACAGTGAGTTGGCATACATTTAACATAGGGATTGGGGGTACATTTTAAACAGGGAGCGGAGATGCATTTTACCCAGGGAGTGGAGTACACTTTACGCACGGATAAGGGGTAAATTTTACATGGGATTTGGGGTTCATTTTACACAAGGATAGGAGATACATTTGACACATGGAGTGGTGCTACATTTTACCAATGGCGTAGATGCATTTTACACAGTCTGTGGGGATACATTTTATACACTGTCAGGTAACTGTAATACATTAACCATAGGATGTTAGGTACATTTTACACAGGGAGCGCGGATGCATTTTACCCAGGTAGTGGACATTTTATGCACGGAATGGGGGGTACATTTTACACAAGGCATGGGGGGTATTTTAAACAGGGAGTTGGGATGCAATTTACACAGGGAGTGGGGGTACATTTTACACAAGAAGTGGAGGTACATTTTACACAGGGAGTGGAGATACATTTTACACAGGGAGTAGGGGTACATTTGACACAGGGATTTGGGGGTACATTTTGCATAGTTAGTAGGGGTACAATTTACTAGTGAGTGGGTTACATTTTACTGGAAAAAGATCGGTGACTATCAATGCCGACATTACTGTTTTGGCTGCTCAATTTAAATAGAAACATAATCGGAACCGATCAAAAATCAACAATAATAGATTGACAAATGAAATAAATAATAAACAAATATAAAGTTATTTCTTATTATTATATCTTTAAATATTATGCACTTTATTTTTATTAATCTTACAAAGAATCCAATATAAAGCAAACACTGCAGATCCTTATCAGAGATCACATTTGCCGCGTCCGATCTGAACATTCTATGCTTTAGGGGACGCTAGGCAGATGGTGTCAACTATGAAAAAGCAGCTAGCGTCGTTTATCATGTAGACCGTTTCTAAGGGAAATATCCAACTAACAAATTGTACAGGTAAGCAGAAATTACCCACTCGAAAGTTAACATCATTTCACGACGATGAATATCCACTCTATAAGCCTCAGCTATATAGAGGTCAGCTTTATCAGCCTAACTTCTACGCATGCTATCGACAGTACATATTCTGAAATAAAGAAGCACTGTTAATGTAGTAAAACTCGTTAAATTGTATCTGTCAGAGAGCAACTTCCCCCCTCCCCACCCCATCCCCCAAGGACTCGAAAGTATTTCAATACATTTGATCATTTGTTCATTCTTATTTTTTGCCAAACAGACCGTGGCAGACGGGCATGTATATAAACAGGCACGTGGAACTACGCGCATGCATAGATGAACGCTTGCACAACAAACGTATGCGCAAAAACACGTACGCAAGTATCCTTTTCTTGGCAGACACGGAAAGACCAAGTGCCTAGCTGTTTCTCTCCAACACAAAAATAAGAGACTGGTGGGCCCATGTATGCGGCTCTAGCAGCTCTATTATTCGGCGGTATTTTTCGGACAGATACTTGTATTTCTTTGTCAGGTTTGAAATCCCACTTTTACGGGTGGGGGGGGGGGGGGAGCAAATTCCACTCTAAGCGCATTTTTGCATCTCTGTTACCAGGGAAAAATACAGTAAGAAGGGAAAACAGCTATGCAAACACACGCAAAGTAGATATTCTCCGGGAAAACTTGGCTTCATTTCATGGTAAAATTCTACAATTATTAATAAAGCCATTTTTCCAGTGGGAAATTCTACAATAATGAAAAAAAACAAAAAAAAAAAACATAGCCATATTTTTCCGGCGGAGCAACCTATTAACAGTTGGAACGCAGCTCCAAGGAGTAGGGATATAATCAAACACATAGCAACGAATTTTTATTTGAAATTGTCGCCATCAAAATGGCTATCGACGAACCCCATTGTATTTTCACGCCACCATACAGATTAATCAAATCGCCCCACCGGTTGAAATTCTGACTTCCATTATTGAATTTTTCTGTTAAAATAATTCCAGGACATCCTTTTCCGCCTGTGTAATTATTGACGAAACAGTGCCCTTTACGTCAGCGTCAAACATGTGAACAAAAAATTACGATTTACAGCTTATTCGACTTTCTCCAAAACGCAGACCTTTGCCATGATAAATATTGATATATATTCTACTATTATGTGAAATTTCAGAAATTTTGGTTTTGGAACATTTTAAAATTGCAAAATAACATATGACCGACCGGTTTGAAAACAAACCGAAAATGGCGTCGAAATCATGCCAGCCTTACGCGCTAAGTGTTCAAGCGCTGCCAAATTAACAAACTCACAATTCGGCCTGTCCGTAGAAAGGTAACACCTCTCACTGATTAATCTTCAACCAAGACCGAATAAAACAGTCAAGCATATACATTTTATTCATATTTTATTGTCAGAATCAATAATGTCAACTCTCACCTCTATGCTCTAGCAAATCGTAAACACAAGCTTATGACGTGATTTTGAATCGATTATAAGTTTGTATAATCATGGCTTAAAAGACGGACTTAATCTGCAATTGGTGTTCATTTAGGTACAGTTCATGCTATCGTTCAGGATTAGCCTTTCCCCTCATAATTGAACGGTAATTTAACGGTTATTTCTTTTTTTTTAATTAGCAGATCACGCGCTTGATTTCAAGTCAAATAAACGTTTGTATGTGAGTAACCTGGGAGGGATGAGAAATGCCCCCCCCCCCCTCCTTCGTGGGACGGTCAGAAGCAGGAGTGTATGGGTTATTACACTTTACGCACAATCATGTCTATCCTTAGAGAGCAAGAATAAGAGGTGGGCCCAAAGATACTTTATACATGTATTGCCGCTACTATTGAAATCTTGTTCAATTTACAAATACCAACATCATCAAATATGGCGATACCTGTTGAAATGTTGTCTATTTGACAAAATTACAATACGCACCTGGCTATTAGCGTACAGACAGTTACGCCTTTGAGAAGGGTTAGCAGTGCACTGTATGCATGCGATGTTTTGCATTGCCTGTATAAGTTTGAGAAACTCGTCAAGCATCTGAGTGTGTGTTACGAACACTTTCGGTTATGCAGTCACATATAAACAAACAACAAAAACATTTACTAATAATTCAGATCGTGTTTTCCTATTTCTCTATTAAAATGACTGATGTTGCCTCACATTAGAGTAGTCTTGGCGAGGCGGTTCTATATACAGCCGCAACACGTTTTCATGGATAACTGGCACAAATTATCGTAGACTTATTATCAATACACAACTTTATCAATTTCCTGTTAGTTTTTCTGAACTGGGAGACTCTTCAAAAATTCTTTGCTTCCAAAGGAGCTTATGCTTTCCTTAAAGAGTTTACTCCCATTGGAAAGGTAGGATAAATCAAAAATATTATTGCCGAGATGCTTCCCCTGACAGTTTACCCGGTTGCCCTAGGCCCACACATTTACATGTACACTTTCAATTTCTTTTCAGTTCCTTCCAATGCTTAACATGTTCATTCTTCATTTGTATGCCGACTAGAATTGTAACATTGTAATTGTCCGGTTGACTAGCAGGCCCGGGTATCTTGCAGGTCACCAGAAGATTTGATATTTTTGCATTTACGAACCGTCCCGAAGGCACATGTAAAGGGCAATCCAGTACACTTTATACTCGACTCTGGGCTTAATCATTATTCTTCATACTCTGCGTCCTGAAATTAAATAATTGGGCAGTTGATTTCCGAATCGAATAGGACAACAGTCGAAATATATTCATTAGGAAATGATAGGAATTGAGCTAGCGGCCTTCAGATTCTCATCTGAACACTCTAAGCTACCAAATATGGTGACGTGCGGGAAGGTTTTCACTTTTTCTCTAGTATTTTCTGAGGGTCAGTAAGTACACGGGTTACCTGCAACAAGCAAAGACTAAGATAGCTTGCACTACAAATGTTATAAAAGTTAAGATGAACAGCTTGCATGTGTGCATTCTATTATGGATCTTGGCTGGTAGCTTTTTTGTTCATGCACATTTTGCTAAATGAAAGCAATGCTGAGTTGCTTGAATAAGTATACAAAGTTCATGCGTATTTCAACAGTTCCTCACACGCCCGCTGTTTTCAACTTTCAAGCAGACTGTTTAAGTATACTGTCAATGGTCTTTACGCTTATTCGGGATGTGGAATTTGCCAAAGTGGAGCGATTCGTATATAGTTTAAGTTCATGTACAGTACTTTGCTTCCACGGAATAAATGGCTGTTTTTGTGCCACGTGCCAAACGTCGGATGGCACGTAGCAAGCCGCCGAATTCCCCCCCCCCCCCCCCCCCCCACCTCCCACATCCGCACACCCCGACACATTTTCAGGCTCATCATCGAACACACGAAATGCTCTTCGTAACTTAATTCAGAACGGAAAGAGTTTGCTTGCAAGCCAATCAGGGTTTTGCTATTTGCTTATATATACAGTTTTGTATCTTGAAGCAGTCTTTTTAGACTAAGCAGATTTTGCTGTTATGATATCCGACAAGATTCCTCTTTCCCTGCACTGTAAAATATTTTCGTAGATTTTACTGTAGAATACCTGGCAATCAGCTGCCAGTCCATTTCCCGTTATTTTTTTACGGACGACCGTACACATTGGCGGAATCATCACGCAGAGTAGGGTAAGACAGGTATTGTTTTGGTCATGTAGCTCTTCAACACTATAAAGGTATTTTCGAGTGTGGTCAGTTAGCATATCTCTACCATATCAAGATTTCTAAAAAAATGTTTTACAGGCAAACGCCCGTAAAAATAACGGAAAATGGACTGGCAGCTGGTTCCCAGGTGTTCTACCGTAAAATCTACTGAATTATTTTACAGTGTGTTGCGGCTCAGCTGTTGGTAAGATTCAAATGATTGTAATAAATCTCAGTATGTGTAACAACAATGAAGCCAAATCGGGCAGAGAGAGGGAGAGAGAGAGGGGGGGGGGAGAGAGAATATGCTGTCACAGCAACAACTGCTCAAGTCATGTTTTGGGACCTATACATCACTCCAGGCATCAGTCAAGATGAATTCCCCCCCCCACACACACACACACACACACTTCCCTGGCCCCCACCCATCCCACCCTTGTCACCAACCGCCTCCTTCCATCCCCACCTGGCTTGTTTCTTTCTAAGTAACTTGAGCCGTCGACGCGAGAAAACCAACAATGTGGTTGGGCGCCAAGCGCAGACTAAGATAATCCTGGGCATCCGCCCAGTCTGATCAGAGTCTTCGCTGTCTGCAGATATATAGCTTAGACCCTTAGCTACCCTTAAAGCGCTTAGAAAAGACTCTGTGCAGACTAGGCGGATGCCGAGGCTGATCTGAGACTGCACTGGGCGCACAACCACTTTGTTGATTTTCTCGTGTCGCGGCTCATATGTTCTCTGTAATTGTTGAGCAAATTATAAAATCAGATCGTATTTTTTTCGAAAACTAAACAAACAAAACGACAAGAAAGAAACTCTTTACTTCGTACTGGTGCATTTCATGTTCGACTTATAATCTGTTTCCACGACATGCGGACTGGCAATCTAGCTCAAGGCAATATACGTCATTTTTTTATTACGTCACAACAGTGACCTAATAACTTATTTGACAGAAAACAGATGACTGTTTGTAAGATAAATAATATTAGAAAAGGATATTATTTTCACAAATTTGAGTGGCTGAACGTCAGATTTGTACACTGCCAATCAGGTCAGCAGTCAGGTAAGGTACGTTCTACCAGTTTGTAGTCTATTTTAGCTAACTAAACTCCGTATTTTTTCTCCTCTTCAAGTATTTAGCAATCTAAGCTAATGTTTGACAAGCTGTCGACCTCAATTTTCTGTCTAAATTGTGGCTGTCTGGCAAGTATTGCTGGTGCTCATGTCACGTGCAAGACCGTTTCCTGAGCGTTAAAACTACAGATGCCATCTTTTACTTTGCAATTTAAAAATGTTCCAAAACGATATTGCTTGAAATTGCACATGCAAAAAGAAGAAATAATAGAGTTTTCGATGGCATGGTTATGCGCATTGGAGAAAGTCTCAGCTTTCTGTAAATTATGTTTTATGTTGATGTAAGTTTTCGGTAGAATCAAGATAGAGTATTGTACTTTGACGATGAATATTTTAGCATTTCGAGCAATTTGACCCTGAATTTTGTTGAGAAAGCCTGCTTAATACTAGTTAGCAAAACATTTTTATGTGTTTAATCATTTTAATATAGCCAATACCTCTAAATACATTTGAGAATAATGGGAAATTTCGTCAAGAACCATGTTCGCCATTTTTAAGGCCATTTTTTTATGTGGAAGGATCCATCGTTGTAAATACAATCACCGCTTTTCGAGGGTTTGCGTTCCAACTGTAATGGTGTTGGTGGCTGGAGAGCTACTCTCTGACAGTAACATATATCGTAACGGCTTGGCAAAATTAAATCATATTGATCATTTACTTCATGATTTTCAAACAAACGTTGTAGTCAGTTGTATAGGAGCAATCCCGTCTTATTTAAATGAACATACGCAAGGACACAAGAAGATTGCACTACACACATGTTCAAACAGCCAAGACTAAGAAAAAAGTGTAACCTCATATGATACCAGCATATTCGCACAGTCTGATTAGGGTTTTCTGTGTTCGCATATATTTCAATTTACCCTTTTCACATAAAACGACGTTCATAATACAAAACGTGACAAATTTTAACACAACTGTACGGGTTGGTAACTTTCTATAACTATTGATTACTGTTTAGTAACATTATATCACTACAAGTTAGTTTCAAGAAAATAGGCATTGAACTATGTATATAGGTGTATGGGTACAATTCTATAACTGCCCGCCATTATGAGACAACTTTTTGAGACTTCAACTTCGCGTCCGTTGCTTTAAAACACTTCCAAACAGGGGCCTGCACTTAATGAAAGAATTTGATCGAGCAAATCTTTTCTTTTAAAGTTGATCCCAATTGAGAGTGGAGTCAGAACCTAAGAATGCAGAGTTGCTTCCCAGTGTATTGTACCCATTTACCTTAGAAATGGCATATGCTACGCTGTCACTGTGAGGTTTTATTCAGAATATGAGATCAAGGTCATGGACTTTGAAAATAGGGATTTTTCCGTATTTGATTAAAGCTGTTTAAAGACCTATGTCTCTTTAATCCATGAATGGATTCTTTTGACACTTGCACTCTCGTTAGATGATGCTCTATACTTTTACAGGATACCACACCATTTCACTAAGTGACCTTAAAGGTAGGTAGGTTCCTGACTTTGCAATGCATCAATAATCTTGATGAACTTTCATCCAAGTTGTTGGAAAGCACTTATAAAAGGGAATTTATAAGTTTCACTAAAAAGTGTAAAACAAAAATATATTAGAAAAGTTGTTTTGCAAGGGATTTCCTAACTCTGCTTCGCACACCAGTTAGCGCTATTTTTAGTTCGCGCCCAAAATAGATAACGCAGCTGATGTCATGCTGCATTGCATTTTGGGATAGTTTTAACCCATCCGCCATGCCAGGACCTCTAGGAGAGCTCACGTCAAGGGAAAATTGACCTTTGGAGAATGGCATCAGAAATCGCGCACTTATAGACATAATAAACAAAGTTATTTTTAGAACTGTGATTCCAACGAAACAAAATAAAGCAAAAGGGAAAACGACTATTTTCTTCAACATCTGACGAGTTTCTCAGCAGCAACAAATTCAGAAAAATAAGAGAATTCAATACTGCTCAGAAAAAAGACGAAATTATTTTGTGGACATAATTGACATCGCTAGCCCAGGAACCTACCTTTAAAGTCGATGCCATGGATTTAGAAAATAGGTGTTTCTTAAAAATTCTAATAGTTTGTTTCATAACGCTGGGATAGATTTAGTTTATATTTAAACTGATGTTAAATATTGATTGGATTAAAAAAAATACTAGCACAATGCCACTGGGTTCAAGTTCATTAATTTAGAAGTTTGTCGTAAAGAATTTGGTTAAAGTTTATAAAGTATGAATTTAACAGTGCCGCAATGGATTAATTTGTTACTTGTACTTTGGACTGATACTTGATACTAGTCCAGGTTTTTTGATAATCCAGCCACCCCTTACATCTCAATACCCTGAGATCAAGATCACGCACTTCTATTTATAAATATGTTGACATGAATGCGCTTGCCTGAAGTAATATTAGACCCTAGCGGCCGTCAAGGCAGAGTCATGGAATTATAACTTTGCATATATAATGGGCAAGCACCAGTTTAGGCGAGCTATGCTGTCAGGCGACAGTTCTTGTTTTACTCTAAGAGTAGCCATACTAAACAGTGAGGCAAAAATCAAAATGGCATGTTTTTGGTTATCGTTTTCTTGGAAGTGAACCCATTCGCCTTTAGAAGGCAAAACACCTATGGAATTACTGAAGTACTTTGTAATTCCTATTTTCCTCCAAATTGTTGACTACTAAGCAGTTTTAGAAATGCTACGACCAGGGACATAAGAAAAATAAGAAAAAACAACAGGTATATGAGTGTAAACCAATTTACATGGTGACAAAAATCTAGGCCTAAATGCGAATTGATATACACTCAAGGGAAGCAACTCTGTCATTCAAGTTTCGCTGCGCTTCCTAATGAGGGTAAACCCTCATAGGAAAGAATTTGCTCCCGTAGGAGCAAACTCTTTCCTTCAAGAAAAGACCTGATTTTGGAAGCTTTCATCGGCCATTGTGACAAACATAAAATTAATAATTTGTTTCCCTAAGTAAAATGGCGAAAAATCTCCATGAGACAATATGTTTTCAAATATTTGTGTTGACAGGTAAGGCAGCCATTACATCAGAATTGCCAGGCTACTACAAATCCTTATCTCGGCGACTGTACAGAGTACTAGAAGATATTGGAGCTTCCACCTCAGTGAGAGACGTGATGATCAAGAGCATGACAACATATGAAATACTGCAGTCTGCGAGTTTTTCAATAGAAAATCGTGAAAAAACTTTTGTTTATATTTTTGGAAGTTCGTTTTAAGGTACAACAACGCCCGGTCTGAAGTCTGATGTCGACAATGTGTATGTAAATGAAAAATACCCGGTCGTGACAAACATAGCAGAAGCTCAGCAATACCGGGACTATCTCCTTCTTGTTCAAGACTCCAACACTCCAGCTGGATATTCCAAACTACAACATGTGTTCCTTGGTATGCCATGGACTCGGGCAATGATACCGGGCTTCATTTTTAATACATATATACCTATGTATGCAGATACAGAGGATAGACTGGTGAATCACCTTTTGATTTAGTATGGCATGGCCCTGCAGCAACTTTAGAAGCAACAGAATTTACAGTAGCGAAGGATTTAGTATCTGCCGTAAGAAGCTCCACGTAGCCTGACTGTGCATCCGAGTGGTTGGTAAGAGAACGACAGTATAACTGGCCATCACAGGAACAAATAGACAAATGTAAAACTATGGGATGTTTCTTTGTTCAGGTCGGACATCCTAGCAGTGCTGAATATCACTTACAGTGGAGGCTATCATTCTCACTACAAGAAAGATTGTTAGTAACTAACTTCAACTCTGTTCAGTTGAAATGCTACGTTCTCCTTAAAATGATTAAGAATGAGATGATAAATATACATCTCGGAGGAAAATATCTGACTTCCTATCAGTGTAAGACTTGTATGCTATATATGATAGAAAATACCCCTGCTGAGTTTTGGACAGAGGAGAATTTGCTAGTTTGTCTCCACCATTGTTTACTGCAGATGTTGGTGTACGTAGAAGCAGTAGTGTGCCCAAACTATTTCATTCCTGAAGAAAACATGTTTGATGGGCGGGTATTCGGGCAGATACGGATAAGAACATGTGAAATATTAAAAATAATTCTGTCGACAGACTTCAAGTTTCTGCTGAAAATAAAAACTGACATGCTTGGAATGAGATACCAGGAAGCTCTTGACTCAGGGATAATTGCATCAAAATATGGACAAACTGCCATTGTTTAGTTAACGAAGTCTTGTTACACTGTTAACAAAGCCATGTTGTACTTGAGAAGCTCCTTCTCTGACAGTTGCCAGAATACAGCCAGTCAAATATTTGTTCAAGAACTATGTAGGGAAAAGCATAGGCTCCTGAGGTCCGCTAGAGTTTCCAACCATAGCGTTACAGAAACACGTGAAGCATGGTCCTTACTTTTACCTTATATTGATATAACTTTGATGACGGTTTAGCTAGTGGAAGCCAAGCGTATGTCTGCAAGCAACGAGTTTATATTTAACCTTCTAACAAGTGAGCGATGGCATGCTGTAAGTTTAGAAGCGAATGCATTCTCAGCTAAGCTAAAACAGGCATCTTTGATGTGTATGCTGGCCTATTATGAACTGTCGCTAGGAATCTTACTAGGCCTACGGGACAGGCTTGAACACCACATATCAGTTTGCAGCTGCCATGGTGTAGTAATGCGCAATCAAATTGTGCTTGAAAGGACACTGCCAGCTATTTCAGAATGTTCATATGAAGACTTGTTACATCGACATTCATACCATGTGTTGTGTATCTGCCGGCAGAAAGAGATCTGACTCCTCCAGCTCTCTGTTATGAGATGGATAGATCACTTGGTTCCCCGACTGAGGACAAACAATACTGGAACGACTGGGCAGTAGTTGACGGGAAGGTTCTTTTCTACTTCTTACTGTACATGAATCATGATCATCTTGGTATGGAAGAAAACGCGCTTGCTGACTTAAATAATATCCGCAGACTGATTTCCACAGCACGTGTTCTCAACCATAGAGACAGAGCTTTTAACATACTTGGTTGGATATACAAAGAAAGAGGACGTGTTGACCAAGCTGCGAACTATTTCCTGAAATCGCTTGACCGAATACCTACACATAACGCAGCATCTTTACACTTACAAGAGATTACCAGTATACTGTAAATGAGCTGTGACACGACAAAGTAACAAAATGGCATGTGGACACAGCGAAGACTTAGATCACCTTGCGCATACTCCCAGTATGATTAGAGTCTCTGCTGTACGTTTAAAGAGAAGTTAAGTATCAAAGCTACCTCCTTGCCGACAGAGAATGTATTGGTCAGACTGGACCGAAAAATAGGCTGATCTGATGGATGAATGGATGACTTGCGATTTTACGTCTTTTTCAACACCATTTTAGTCATATCAGGACAATATGAGGGTGACAATAAAAGGCTGTGAGCAATGGAATCCCGTTAACTATTGGGACGATTTCCACTTCCAGCGGAGCTCGAACTTATCGATTAGTAGGCCAGTGCTTAGCTTACTGAGCTACCGGGTCTACTTGGCTGATCTGAGTCTTCGCTGAGTGCACATGCTACTTTGTTGGTTTTCTGGTGCCGCGTCCCAAATACCCTAAAATTGTGAAAGAATGGTCCGAGCAACGCCATGTAGACTATATCTGACAAGGCCTGTACTGTTGGCTCTAGAAACTGATCATAGTCTAGAATGTCTTTCAAAGCCCTATAGACAAATATCAGACAGGGTCTGTACTGTTGGCTTAAGGACATGATCAAATTCTAGTCTGTTTCCAAAGCAATGTAGACCCATATCAGACAGGGTCTGTACTGTTGGCTTAAGGACCTGACCTGAACATGGTCTTGTCTGTTTCCAAAGCCATGTAGACTCATATCACACAGGGTCTGTACTGTTGTCTCTAGGTCCTGATAATGGTCTAGTCTGTTTCCAAAGCCATGTACATCTATATCAGCCAGGGTCTATACTGTTGGCTTTAGGAAATGACCATGGTCTAGTCCGTTTTGCAAGCCATGTATACCAATATCAGACTGTGTCTCTATTGTTAGCTCTAGGATCTGATCACGGTCTAGTCTGTTTCCAAAGCCATGTAGACCGATATCAGACAGTGTCTGTACCGTCAGCTCTAGGCCCTGATCACGGTCAAGTCTGTTTCCAAAGCCATGCACATCCATATCAAACAGGGTCTATCACTTGTAATTTATTGTTTGTTGGGATATCATTGTCAATCTTTCCCTTTGATGTTGGGGATAGGGTTTGGGATCTGATTCAGTCAGTTCCTGAAGTGTAGTTACTCTTTAATTTTTTCTATACTGTTGGCTCTATGTCCCGATCATGGTATAGTCTGTTTCCAAAGCCATGATAACCAATATCAGACAGGGTCTATACTGTTGCCACTAGGACCTGATCTTTGTCTTCTCAATTTCCAAAGCCATGTACACCCATATCGGATAGGGTTTCTACTGTTGCCTCTAGGACCTGATCACACTCTAGTCTGTGTCCATAGCGATGTAGACCATACCAGACAGGGTCTATACGGTTGGCTCTAGATTATGATCACGGTAAAAACTGTTTCGTAAGCGATGTAGACCATATCAGACAGTGTCTGTACTGTTGGCTCTATGTCCTGATCAGGGTTTAGTCTGTTTCTAAATGTGGAGTTGATTCTGGTATATACGTTAGGCTCCAGGAGCAGTCCGATCAGGGAATCCTCTATTTCTGAGCAGTCTGGGCAGGGTTTACTGCTTTTTAGCTCACACTAAACGAAAGCTCAGGAAGAACTATGCATCTTGTTTCTGGATATTATCTGTGAATTTTTTGAAATAGCCATATCTCCCCATCACATGGATTGATTAATTATGACAATAGGACAAGTCCATATTAAAAACTGGGCTATTTGAACAAAAGCCTAACCCTTAAAGGGCCAAACAAGATAATGAAGTTTACAGCTGCAAAATTTCGAAAAATGTTTCGTCCAAGCGAAGGTATATCTAGAATTCAAGGACTCGAGGGCAAACAATGTAGACGCAGATGAAGTAGCTCATTGAGAGATGCCTAATAAGGGTTAGCACTGTTAGCAATTTAACTCTTTTTTTTTCATTTAGGGGGCTTGAAATGGTAACATTTGGACCTGTTTCATGGCGGCTAGCTCTCCTATTTCGATGTTTAATAATTACTAAGCCTTTATTCATTTCTGATTTTGTTGTTTTTTTCTGACGATGAATACGGCCAAACCAACGAAGTGGCATGTGCACCCAGAGATCACTCAGATCAGCCAGGGCTTCCCTTTAAGTGCATAGAGCGGCTGTCTAGAATGATCTGCGCACATGCCACTTTGCTGGTTTCGTCATGTTCAGGCTCATTAATATTCTGATATTCAGAAAAAAAGAACGAAAAATAAACAACAACATTTTATGGTACTGTAAAAAATACCAAAAATTGGGCCACCGAAAATAATACCACACTTCTCCTAAATAAATAAACAGTTCGATTTTACAATGCAGTAATTAGTTTGAAGGAATACCAAACAGAGAAAACCGTGATCGAAATGCTTTTAAGAAGCGATTTGATCTGGATCTTCACCGTTTGTTCAGATCTATCCGTCCCAATACTTAGAATGTTAACGATACTTTCTACAGTGTCTTTCTTCATGATACAAAACAGAGAAAGCAAGTTTTTAATGAATTGTACTTTAATATCTGGGTCCAATTCTTCATGACACAAAACAGAGAAAGCAAGTTTTTAATGAATTGTACTTTAATATCTGAGCCCAATTGTTCATGAGACAAAACAGAGAAAGAAAGTTTTTAATGAATTGTACTTTAATATCTGGGTCCAATTCTTCATGATACAAAACAGAGAAAGCAAGTTTTTAATGAACTGTACTTTAATATCTGGGCCCAATTGCTCATGATACAAAACAGAGAAATCAAGTTTTTAATGAATTGTACTTTAATATCTGGGCCCAATTGTTCATGATACAAAACAGAGAAAGCAATTTTTTAATGAATTGTACTTTAATATCTGGGCCCAATTGCTCATGATACAAAACAGAGAAAGCAATTTTTTAATGAATTGTACTTTAATATCTGGGCCCAATTGTTCATGATACAAAACAGAGAAAGCAATTTTTTAATGAATTGTACTTTAATATCTGGGCCCAATTGTTCATGATACAAAACAGAGAAAGCAATTTTTTAATGAATTGTACTTTAATATCTGGGCCCAATTGCTCATGATACAAAACAGAGAAAGCAATTTTTTAATGAATTGTACTTTAATATCTGGGCCCAATTGTTCATGATACAAAACAGAGAAAGCAATTTTTTAATGAATTGTACTTTAATATCTGGGTCCAATTCTTCATGATACAAAACAGAGAAAGCAAGTTTTTAATGAATTGTACTTTAATATCTGGGCCCAATTCTTCATGATACAAAACAGAGAAAGCAATTTTTTAATGAATTGTACTTTAATATCTAGGCCCAAAAGTTCAAAGCATCCATAGCTAAATGAAGTTGTAAGTCAAGGATTCATTAAGTCTTCCAGTATGCACAAAACCTAAAATAAGTTGTGCATATATTTGTGCAGAAAAAAAATGTGAGGAGCTTTTGCACTGCAAAAGCTTCTCACATTTTTTCGGCAGAAATTGCATTTTTGTTTTTGTGTATAATACAATTTATCATTTTACTGTGTCGCTAACATAGTCCGGGTTGTTAACTAAGTTCAGGATAACGTTGATTTCGAAAAAGTGGGTCCTGATTCAGTGTATGAGACCCCATAATGGACTCTTTCGTCTAAGCATCGGGACAAGTTCATCTTATCCGAATCATCCACTCTGAATCAATTGAATTGTTTTAATAGTACTAGTATATATTGTAGACCAAGATTAGACTGCTTCTTAGTACCGGTAAATGGGCACACATATCATGTTGTTTCACCAAATTTACAAACTTCAAAGAGAATATGATAGTTTGTGATTATATGTTAATCTTCCTGTAGGATGAAGCCTCTTCAGAATGGTGTCTGTTTTAAAGGGAAGAAATGGCTCTTACAGTCGCAAGGTCTTTTCTTTAAAAGTTGTCCCGTATCGACAAGGTTGTCAAACAGAAACTGACACAGCTGCTTTCGCTGAATGTGTACAAGAACATATTAAGAGCGGTCTGGTTTTGGTCTACACGTTTACTCTGATGTGACTATCTAAACATGTAGTGTTGATGTGGAACATTGAAGAAAAATAGGGATACTTTCACTCTGAAAAAAATACACTAGAAGTTGCATGTCACAGTTTTAATGTATCATCTTTGTCCTCAAGTGTTGTTTTATTCTAGTGCTTTATTGCAGCATATTTTCTTGATGACTGTTTTCAGTGCGCCTGATTCAAAGGGGTAACAGGGATTATTTAGGGACCCACCTAAGCAAACGTATGTTGTTACTCCTCGGTTGAACCGTCTCGCTGAGATGATTCAAATGAGGGGTAACATCACATGACCACATGATTCCTTTGAATTATCCTTAAAGCCCACCTTAAATATTTCGAGCAATGCTCTAGTATTTTATTTGAGAACAGTTTTGTGCTATCTTAGTAACTGATGCTGTATTCAGTGCTTCAGATAAGAAGGGGTAACAGGGATAATTAAGGGATAATTTTCCATATTTCTCCATAGAAACATTTTTGACCCCTCATTAGAACTCTTTCTCCGAGACGGTTCTAATGAGGAGTCACATCAAATGTTTTGATGGAGAAATGAGAAAAATACCTTTGAATTTCCAAAAAAACCCTACCTTATCTGGGGCACTGCTATAGTATTTTATTTGAGAACAGATTTGTGCTATCTTTAGGTATTGATGACTGTATTGATAATAAAATTAAATTCAGGATAATTTATTATTTGAATGATATTAAGGTGTTTGGGAAGATGATTTACCATATTTCTCTATAGAAACATTTTTGACAACTCATTAGAACCGTCTCGCTGAGATGGTTCAAATGAGGGGTCACATCATATGATTCATTGAGAAACAAGAGCATCATCTTTGAATTACCCTCAAAGCTGTAGTATCATTTTGATATCCTGGTAAAAAGTAGCTTTTGATGACATTAAGGTGAATGGGTAAACCTCTGTGTTCTTCTGCCATTTTTATAAAGGGGAACAACTTTTTGTGACTTCCTATTTGCTGCCAATGAGGACAAAGCCCTTCCTATAATAGATGTAAACTCTTACAGGGAAAAATATGCCTGGAGGTGCAGATTCTTTCCTCTTAGAGCTAACCCCACTATATCTGCAAACACTTCATTACAGAGATGTGTACAGATGTTCACATAAAACATTGTAGTAAAGTGTATGATAATAACTCACCTTTTATCATATGCATCGCATCTGAGAGTGTAATAAAGCCATGCATTAAAAACAATAATCCACTGGTGGATTGAATATTCAAATGACGTTGTAACGTTATACGTTGACGTCCATGAAATCGTCGCGTTGACTTATGGCGAAATCGCGACGTTTTAGTGCAAAATTTGCTAAGAAAATGCAATTTTAGTATCATATCTTGCATTCGTGCTCCTGTATTATTGAGTATATTTTAAACTTGCTGGCGAAAATGAATAACATAGCCTCGCATCTTATTTTTCCCCAACTCCTTTAATAAATTCAGTAATACATGAAAGATCATGTATTCAAGTAATTCATGTAAGATCCTCCATTTATAGAGCCACGTTCTATTTGTCTGACTTATATGTGCGTGTAAGCTTCAGATAGCGCGTTGTATTCATTCTGTTAATCAGAACTGAATTACATAACACCTTGACATAAATTCTTTAAGATGAATAACCGCGCAATGGACACAGCAACATTACTTCATGATCATCCTTCATACCTATGGAAAATCTTTCAGGGTTTCTTAAAAATGGCTGTCGAATGAATATTTCCTACACCTGCGCTATAACGTAGTTGTTACTTTGACACAGTCAGCCTTTCATGAGTCGCGCTGTTATTGCCTTTTTAAGTTTGCTATATGATTCGGCCGGGATTTGAACTCGCACCCGCATGCCAAAATGGACTCAGCGAACTTTACTATCTTTAATCTGAAAGTAACTAGACACTTAAGCTATATTGTTTTAAGACACAGGAAAGAAATGCCACTAGTCATGTAGATATGAATCAGCCCGATTTCTTTTATTTATTTCCTTTTCTTTTTGATAACAATTAGAAATAAAGCGGCAGCTATCAGTTTCGAACAGTAATGTATAGCTGAGTCAGACGTACTTTGGTTTTAATAATTATATGCCAGTCCTAGAGAAGTTAATTCTGTTCTTGTAGAGTTTATCCCTATTGAGAATAGAGGCAAAATAGGAAAATGCTTCCCCTGAAAAGTAAAACAAAGGGCAATGTTCAGGAATTAATTCAGTTAAACCCCATAGCCCGCCCTCAAAGCCAGAAGTTAAATACATGTAAGTATTTCCATACGAAAGCACGGTTTATCATGAATCTGCTGCAAACTTTACCAGATAACAGGGGTATGATAACGTATTGTGATATCAAGTCACTATTTAACTGCGCTTGCGCAGGCGATGCCTTTAAGGCCGATCTCTGAAGACGATTGGTTACATACTGACGTTGGCCCTGATAACAACGTTCGATTGGTCATATGACGTCACCGAATTACGTCAAAACGCATTCGCGACATCAGTAAGGTCGATGAAAACTGTATTTGTTTTTCATTTGTTTGTCTCTCTTTACGCATTTTAAAATATTTTCATGATAAATAGAAAACCACGTAAGTGCCTTTTGATGTCAAGTTTATTTGGCTGAACCAGAACAAGTAGGACTTGCTCGGCAAGCCTCGCCATCCCTGCGCTGTTTCTAGTCTCGCTTGATAACTTTTATATCAAAAGACACCAACATGGTATTCTCTAAACTTATCGAATGAACACCTCGATTGAACGAAAATACCGACATGGACAACATGAACAAGCAACAGTAAGGAGCCACAACAGAGGTGCTGCCTTGGAATAGTTTGTTATAAATTATTGGGAGGGTGGGATTTGGGGAAAGGTGATGCTTAACATGATTTTAATGGATCCAAAGCATGCCCTGAGCTTCTGCAATGTTTCGATTCATTTAATTAGCTGTTCAGTTCACGTATCGAGTAGAATCTCTAGACTATCCCATAACCTTGAAAGGCATTGGGGGCGCCACTGATGACTTAACACTACTCTTTTTCCTCCTATTCCAGTCTTCAGCTGCCTACAACATCCCCCGTTCCGCATAATCCAGTCTTCAGCTGCCTACAACATCCCCCGTTCCGCATAATCCAGTCTTCAGCTGCCTACAACACTCCCTTTCCTCCTAGTCTAGTCTTCAGCTGCCTACAACACGCCCATTCCTCCTAATTTGGTCTTCAGCTGCCTATAACACTCCCTTTTCTCCTAGTCCAGACTTCAGCTGTCTATAATACTCCCTTTTGCACCTCGAACAGGCTTCAGCTGCCTGCAACACACCCTTTCCTCCTAATCCAGTCTTCAGTAGCCTACAACACTCCGTTTCCTCCTAGTCTTCAGCTGCCTACAACACTCTATTTCCTCCTACACCAGTCTTCAGCTGCCTACAACACCCCCTTTGCACCTAGTCCAGTTTTTAGCTACCTACAGCTTCCCATGTCCTCCTATTCCAGTCTTCAGCTGCCTACAACTTTCCCTTTTTCCCAAGTCCAGTCTTCGGCTGCCTACAATACTCCATTTGCTTCTACATCAGTCATAAATTGCCTACAATATTCCCTGTGCAGCTCGTCCAGTTTTCAGCTGCCAACAACACTCACTTTCCTCCTAGCCAAGTCTTCAGCCGCCCACAACACTCCCTTTCCTTTTAGTCCAGTCTTCAGCTGCCTACAACACTCCATTTCCTTGTAGTCCAGTCTTCAGCTGCATACAACCCTCCCTTTCCTCCTAGTCCAGTCTTCAGCTGCCTAGCAGTGTTGACAAATTCTATCTTTGTCCACCTTGTAACATTATCTCCCAGTCTTCAGCTGCCTACAACACTTCCATTCCACCTAGTTTTTTATTCAGCTGCCTATAACACCACATTTCCTCGTAGTCCAGTCTTCTGCTGCCTAGTAGTGCGGACAAAGTCCATCTCTGCCCGCTCTGTAACACTATCTTCTACCTCTTCTTCTGCCTTCCTCTTCTTCTTCGTCCTCACAGGCTTAAAGAAATTGGGATGTGACAAGGAAACGCATCAGTTTCACCTTTGATCCAAGAAATATGTTGTTTTCACCAAATTGGCGTCAGCTTTGTCCGCGTGAACCTTCAGCCTTCAATGAATAATCAAGGAAACAAAAGATTACGGGTAAAACTATGATAAATCGAGATGTGGACTCCTCTGAAACAACGCACTACGTCAAGCTAGGATTTCCAACGCTTTAATCTCTATAACTTTCCATTCCTCTTACAGGATTAAATACAAAAATGAAAGACATGTAAAGTATTGAACCAGTTTATTGATTTAGCTAGTCAAGAAGATGGCTGGGAGACTCAGTAAGTACTGTTGCCGTAAAAGATAATTTGTATTGTCAAATATTTTTGCGCATATTGGTGTGGATGGGGAGGGCATGCTAGGGTTACCGACATGATAGTGAGCATATTGCATATCATTAATTTTGTATGTGTGTATTTCGATTCTCGTAACGACGTTATCCCCTGCCACTCCGCGGAACGTATCCATAGCCGCAGTAACGGGGCACCGTTCGTCCCTCCAGTTAATTTTGTAAACAAAAGTAATGTAGTTAGTTGTATTAGAGAAATCCTGTTCTATTTAAATGCACGTGCGCAGAGACAAAAGAAGATGCAACGAACACATGTTCGAAAATCCTGGACTTAGATCAGTGTTTAACTTGACATGATACCAGTAAACTCTTTCTTGTTGACGTGACATACTCTGTTACGCCTGCACATTGGTACAGTCTGATCTGGGTATTCTTTTCACATATATTAAAGTTGAGCGTGGTACAGCCCAATTAAAGGGCTACTAAACTGTGTTTTGACTATTTCCAGAAATATTTCCAATTAACAGATAGTTATGAGAGAAACAGATTGCTGAAAACCCAATCAAAAATTCCTACACAAACTGTAATTATTAACAATTAAAGTTTATGTAAATTAGATTGTAAGCCCCGCCCACTTTTTCTTTTCTACAGCTTTACTTGCATAATGTGATTTGGATTCCAGTTATTATTACCATATTCTGACGCAAAATTTTCAAACTCTTTTCACGAGATGATGTAACTTGTCTCACTAAATCTGTTTTAGGGGAAAAAAGTGTAAAAAAAAATAAAATATATACCGTATTCTACCTAATTAGCGCACATGCCCCTATAAGCGCACACCATGGCAATTTGTGAGACATAGGACTATAAATGCACATATTTTTTTACTGGTTTATTCCTTTGTTTGCTTGTTTACAAGAGCTGAAAATGCAACAGAATATATCATTTTTTATTTCTAAAGCTTCTCTATGAAGTTAAAGGTTAAGCATCAGAGAAAAGCTGCCTATAAGCAGCTTTTCTCTGATGCTTTACCTTTAAATTTGTTCCTTTCAATATATAATAACCTATTAAAATGTGCGCTAATAAGAAGGAAAGTTTACTACAAGTATTTGCCGCCATTTTGAAAAAGTTAAGCGCACAGGGCGCTAATAAGGTCGATTACGGTATATTTTTTTAATTTAAATTAAATGAATGACTGAAATGACGTCGTCAAAGAGTCCTTGTATATTTTTCAGCTAATTGAAATTTAAATTGCTTGAAACTTTTTAACCAGTTGGGATTTTTCCTTGCAGTTTTCGACATTCTTTTGACAAAACAATACCAGTTATTTCCAGTGATTTCAATGCATGTTGAAAAACAGTACAGTAGCCCTTTAAAATACAAATGTAC
Organism: Ctena decussata; assembly: GCA_963989385.1. NCBI lineage: Eukaryota > Metazoa > Mollusca > Bivalvia > Lucinida > Lucinidae > Ctena > Ctena decussata. Next base: position 13,311,532 of record OZ022510.1, on the reverse strand, counting down.
TGACAAAGTGTAATAACTGCTTTTGGGGTTAAGTAACATTTTATCACTAGATCTAGTCTCAAAAAAGTGGCATTATACTTAGTATGAAGGTAATTGTCCGTCCCTTTATCAAACGCACACTAACAGTTTGACGTCGCGCATGGTATTGTAGTATATTCACTGACCGATATAAAATGAGCTTCACTGAATTGATACGGTTTGGGATTTTAAGCTATAAACTATCTCAAATTTGTGAATTGGTATCTATTTTAATTGCGGGCCAATAATACTTGGCTTTACCGCCACGCGAGCACAAAAACTGATTCTTTTCTCGCCAAAATGCGTATGGTTCGGTAACAAAGTCGGGATGGTGGAAATACTTAAGGGAATGCTACACGTAAATGCTTAAGTAAATGTTTAAGTAAATTAACTGAGTTAAAAGAGGAAACCTTTTTATAAAGTCCATTTCATTGTTTATTTTTCGCAATCGCCATCTTAAGCAATTATACTTAATAGTAAAAAAGTGTACCTCTTGACAAATTTATGTCAAGATTGCAAGATTTGGTTTCTTCGAAGAGTCTTTATTGTATCGGAATAAAACAATTTGGAAAATATTGGTATATGCTTCAAATGTACTTGTGCAGCAGTTACGAACTATTTAAAACCATTGCTTTGTCCTATCAAATATTGAAATTTTATAACAAAATGCAAATTTGATACCTATTGTTACAGCTGTCTATATCATTAAGCTTATTTGAACAATACTTCCGTTGCGTTGATACATTTCCCAAAAGGATTCTGCTCTAAAAATGAAAACCTTTGCTCCTAAAGGTCTGGAACAATCCTTGTCTTAAAGGGTTGATTCCCATCGATAAGGGAGGTCAAATTGAAAATGGAAGTGTTTTCCATGATCTGTACGCATTCCCCTTTAAATAGCAAAGTTTAACCATAAATCAATTGCTAGGCTGTTCCTGCATTTGTTTTGTGAGCGCAATAACCGCGACTCGACAAAACAAACAAAGTGGCATGAGCGCACAGCAAAGACTGATCAGAATAAGGGTCTAAGCTCCCTCCTTGTCGACAGCGAAGACTCTTCTCAGACTGGGCGGATGCCCAGGCTGATCTGAGTCTTCGCGTTTCACATACGCCATTTTGTTTGTTTTGTCCTGTCGCGGCTTATTAAGATGTTACATGTATTTGCCACCTTATATGTTTTATACCTTAGGCCTCCAATGTGATCGTTTCTTTTATCTGTCCAGTCGTGAGACCGGACGTATAATGTTGAAGCGTTGTCTACCCGTCCGTATATACGTCCGTCCGTTAACTTTTATTGTCTTCTCCACACTCCTTTTGTTTTTCTTGAGAACTTCACCATTTTTTCCCTTTTAATCCATATTTGACAATACATTTCTTTCTTTGTCAGTACTATCAGTACTGATAAATTCTGATATCTGCATTGTCATTATGCATTGTGATCAACAGTTATCAGTTACATATTTAAGTTTACAGAAGTATGCTGAGGGCATTCATTTCGCTACCCTTGGTAAAGTTATTTGATGAGTCTCCACAACATATATTCAATGAAAATAATTCAATAAAGCAATTGGAATATGACTGATTAACCTCATCTCAGAGGTTGTTGATGCTCATAAGGTTTTGGAGATGGTAAGGGTGTGTATGTGTGTGTGGCAGGGCGGGGAGGGGAATGGTGTTGGACGAGGAAGGACCCTGAATTAAGCAAAATGGGCAATCTTCTAGAAGAATCAACTCTGCCATTTTGCCATTTTCATGCTGCCTCCCTTCTCAGTCCGGGTCAAATGTAAAGAAGAATTTCTTTAAGAGTAGACCCAATTTTGGAAGGGCTAAGTCGTCCTTAAAAGTAAACAGGAAACCACTAAAGCTGTTTCACTCCGTAAAATGGCAGAAAAAGAAGGTGTGCCTATACATCTTAAAACATGTGTTGTGGGTACTTTTCCTTTAGACGGACTAAACCTTGATCCAGAAAAAATGTCAGGGCGGCGACAAATATGCGCTGCGAATATCTGTCAAATTCGATCAGTCCACCAGAAGATTCGGTAGAAAAAGTGTTGCACGCTTGTTCAAGTTCACTAAGCATAACGCATAGGAATAGTTTACCTCCTATCACCACATTTACTGTCATGTATGAGAGACGATGTTAATGTGGTGATACTCACTGATTTGGGACAAAGACAAAAATCGGCATAAAATACTCAAAATAACACTGATCTTTCCAAAACTTAGCAGATGCCTTCTTTATGTTGTTTCTCATAATTTAGAATCCCAAAATGCAGCATTTGTTAATGTTAAAAAGTGTTTCTATAAGAGAAGTTCAAAGGGTAATTTTCTGCGTATGTATTATTTATATTGTAGGTGTTAACATAGGTATGCTTGCCTACCCTATATTTAATAAATGCGTCCAGTGTACATTTACTTTGTACATGGTTAAACATTTGAGAAAAAGCTACCATTTTCATCTGGTCTACATTACAATTTGAGAAATAGTTGGAATAAATAATTGCTAGGACGCTCTTCATTATGCAATAATGCACCTTCAGCACTACGTAAAGTTTCAATCGTAAACGATATTATTTTTTCAGATTTATTCGCAGAAAATTACCCTTTGATCTTTCCTTATAAAAACACTTTTTTAAGCAGCATGTATGTCTATTTTCTATTCTAAACTGCGAAGAACAACAAAAATAAGAAGTCTGCTAACTTTCAGGGAGATACGTTACTTTTTTATGGTTTTATGCAGATTTTTTCATTTACCATAAATCACCACCTGAATACATTGTCAGTCAATAGGTCTATAAGAAAAGAAGGTGCATTTAAAGATGATAATGAAATTCTGCGCCCAATGGAGTACTGTTCACAGTGTAAAGATCCGCTGCCGGTGGGATTCGAACTCGGTAATCTAAGTCTTAGTCGACGGCTCTGTCAAGGCCCATTACGTACATGTATACGTCTCTATAAACTGATATAACATCGTGTATGAAAATCTTAAAATAAGATTAGCATATTGCAAAAGTCGGTCACACTCTACAAGTAAATACCCACGACAATTTATTTGCGCTTATATTCGCGAGTCTCAATTGGCCCGCAAAATGACACATTTCATGAATATCGAAACTTTGCTTAAGTCATAAGGTGTAATCAAATGTTTTGCTGCGAAAATCCGGAACACACTGTAATAATTAAGACACGTCAAAATAATGTTATTAATACAATCTGCAGATTATCGGGTGTAACAGCGAAGACTCAGATTAGACTGCGCATCCTCCCACTATGCAGCTTCTTTGCTGTCATTCTATCAGCTTTGTCGCTTTGAAAAATGTGCCGAATGCTATGACAAACACAAGCCTGTTAGTCTCCGTTTTGGACAATTTGGTCACAATCAGGAGTTGGGCTGTGCATGTACCAAGAAAAAAGGCACGTATAGTAGGTGCGAATGGCAAAGCCTCAGATCAGCCTGTGCAGTGGAATCATTCGCCCTATTAGGTTTCGTTATCTATCACAACGTTTTGTGCTTTTCTTCAAATTACATTCAAACCTGTCTGGAGGGGTCCGAAGGGAACTAAAAACTGTTGCTTCGTGTAAATCTCGTTCGTTTGGTTTAAACAATATTTATTCATCAAAGGTAACATGTTAGAAACAGCATTTAACACAAATGAAATGACAGGATTTGAAAACAAGCAAAACGCTTATATCAATCATCTCCTGAACAAATAATGAGCAAAGTGAACACCCCACACATTCGAGTGCAAAGAAACCCCCATCACCAACCACAAAATGACACATGCCAGCAGCCCCTCATGATCACAAAGCTGGATCTGCCAAGACTCGAATGGATGGGGTGGTGAATGATATATTATGCTACTGGTTTATATAGCAAAACATAAAGATTGAGTATACAACATAGTTCAAATAATGAAAGTGGAATAAAAAGAAAAAAAAGGAATACAAATCACTAAACTGGTGAATCAGAAATTCATTTGTACAAACAGAAAGAAAAGAGAAAGGAGAAAAAATAAATAAATTAGCTCTCGATATCTCAAACATTGACATCTCAAAGAACCTTCCCAAGTCGGCTTATCTTTACATTCCAACTCCTGTCGTCCCCGACCACTGGCAGCTCAGAGCAGTTTTTCTGTTCCCAGAAACCTCACCCCGAGATATCAGAAGTTTGAGATGGCCTTTTCGACTTCGAGATATTGAGAACTGCCTGTAATTAGAAATCACAAAAATAAGTAAGTTGAATAGAGTTAAAGAAAATAGAGAAATAGAGAGGGGGGATGACACGGAAGGCAAATATATACACATGTAGAAGTTCAAGATACATGACTAATATATGTTTTCTAGATAACCGACTTAAGAGTAATAACAATAAGTATGTAATGATATGAGCTTGTGTTTTCGAGAGCAAATTAAAAAAACTGTTATTGTTTGAAAAAGAGATAAAGACTAAGGAGAAGAAAAGAAAAGTAGAAAAGAAAAAAAAGAAAAGGAATAGCAAGACATGCCAAATCCAAAGGTAAACAAAATATTATCTTATCAATCTGATGTTGAAATATCGATTTAGGACACATAAACTCGTTCGTTTGCACAGTAGACTCCCAAAGAGGTGGCTTCTAAAGGCAGGTGACCCTTAATATAGGTACCCACATAAGCAGGTTTGACTATATTTCGTTACCGAAAAAAAGGTAACTTGTGAAATGTTTGAACAAACAAGACATCTTCTAAGTTGAAAAAGTAACCTATGATTTGCGTCGCATGAAAAGATACCTTATTCGATATGCAAAAATGAAATACTCAGACCAGTCTGTGCATCTGATATTGGTCGATGTTGTGCAGATAATATGGCTAAACACGTGCGTCTATTGTTGGCTACACCGCATGTCCAGGTCACACCCAGTTTTGCATAACTTAACATTGGTTTTCTAAGTTTTGTTACAGCTTAGTGATTTTTGTTACCGGTGAGTGAGCAGCGTGTATGTCCTATGCTCCTTTTTTCTACAATGAAAAAGTCTAGGGGAAGGTATAAAGATTGCCCCGCCTTGACAATTCTTTTTGATCAAGAAATACCTACAGCACATGCTTGAGGAGAAAAAATATCTCGATAAGCATCTGTTCTACCAATTTGATAAAGGGTTGAAACAAAACATTGCAAGAACGACCTTCTCAGTATATCGAAGTAATTAAGACTAAACTATAACGATGTTATTTTTTTTTCAGATTTTTTGCGCATAAAATCACCCTTTGATCTTTCCTTGTAAAATCACTCTAAATCAGTATGTCGCTCTTTTTTCTTCATATTCTTACCTGTAGAGAACAGCAAAAATAAGAAGTAAGCTAAGTTTCAGGGAGATATGTTACATTGTTATGGTTTTATTCAGATTTTGTATTTACCACAAATCACCAACTTTAAGTGCATAGATATGTCTTTATGTTTTTATTCCCTCGCACATCGTAATTGTGGAGGGGATATAAAGCATATCCCGTACGTGCGTACGTACGTACGTACGTATGTATGTATGTATGTTCACATTTTGTCATCGCTCTAGTGACTTCATTCATTAACAGATTTTAATATAACTTCACACAAATATAGGACTCAACAAATACAACGGGCCGTCTGACAGGTGGAGATCCCTGTCCTGCCTGTATTCTTGGCCTTTTGTACTATTAAATGTTATTCATTGACAGTTTGCCGAGTCCTAATACAAATAACTAAGTATTATTTCCCAAAAATCGTTTGCTCTTTTTTGGTTTAAACATACATGTATTTTATTTAGACACATCTGCACGCATTATGATTGTTTTCAAGAATTTTATAGCATACTCTTCTCATCTTTATTCAATTTGGTTTATGAATCCAAGCCGAACTTTTGTTTGCTCTCAGGGTCGTTTCCATATACCATACCTTTGCGGTGTATGTTTAAATGCAGATCTACAACCCTCAAATCAGTGCAAGAATCAGACAAAACTTCCATACAAGAATCAAATAAAATTAAAATTGATCACTTAAAACATTTCTTTGTTTCTGCCCTCAGTTTTTTTTACAATTATACACAAAACCAGGAACTTGCATTACATACACGGTATAATGTATGACGTCAATTTGTCACCCTCGTATTACCCACAGACCATGTTTTACGCTGCTTGTGCAAGCATAACAATTGTTGGCAATAATTTCCATAGAGTAGAAAGCGGAAACCATAATAAAATAGCATACCAAATATCAAGCATTTTACTCTACTGCAAATACTAGACATAGCCAAATATAAAACTAACAATTCAAAATAATAAGGCAAATTTTTATCCTGCTCCGCAGAACCGTCATAAGGTCACTATTACGACCCATACAGACAACATCCTGAGCTTAGATTGGTATATTAAATACAGCACTGGATAAAGGAAAGACGACTTAATATCTACTGCAATTTTTAAGATTTTACTATCAATAATAAAACTTCTACAGCAAAAGTCCACGTATTTTTTTATCATCCCTCATACTTATGGCAAATGTAACTTTTTGAACTGCATTTCACTGTTTAACTGACAATAGCAATGAAGTCTTCACAAAAAGGGTTTGCTATATGTAAAAGAAAGGGGTTGAAATACCCCACCCAACAATTCCACGTACATTGTAGCAAACATTGGAAAATCCTGAAAGAAAGTGTAATTGTGACATCTATGCATCGCTCCTTATATGTAGAAGTATCAAACTCATTGTTACATATGGTTTCAGTGTAAAAGTTACAATATCTGCTTTTTTACGAGCCTTGGTGAGGATTTTGCGACGTTTGTGTTTAGCCTTGAAATTTGCATTCTTATCTCTCACGAATTTGATTTTTTAGTGAAAACATGCATTCTTATGCACTTCCGAATATAACGCGATGTCCGATTGGATAACATCAAAACTTCACCACAGTAAATCCTGCAATATACTATCGGAAACCCGACGTCATAAAACACGTCGCTTGCGATTGGTTGAGACACGATTGTGTCGCTGACGTAGATTATAGAAACCTCAAACTTTTTATGCATGTGGTAAACTGTTCGCGTATATAGAAAACTCGAGCAGACACGCGTTAAATCTTAGTGTTTGGAAACTTTAAACGAAATAGTGCGCTCATATAGAAAACTCGAATATACACAAATAAATCGAGACCGCAGAGAAACCTCAAACTTTTGATGTTTGTGTAAGCAGTTCACACATAAAAAAAAACTCGAATATACACACGTTAATCCATACTGGAGAAAAATCTCAAACTTACGATGTTTGCGTTTAACAGTTCACAAAAATCGAAAAGTGGAACCTAAACAGGAGAGAAACCTCATTCTTGCAAAATTCGCATAGAAATTTCGAATATACATACGTTTATCCATACAGATGAAAAACCATAAACTCTTGAAAGTTGTGGCAAAGAGTTCATACATAAAGAAAACACTTACTTTTACATATGTAATTCCATATTGGAAAGAGACGTCAAATCGTAGATATTTATGGTTAACAGTTAACTCATATTTAAAACATGAATACACACGTTAGTCCATACTGGAGAGAAGCCTCAATCTTTTGACGTTTATCGTAAGCTGTTCGCGTAGCGTATACAGAAAACTCGAATATACACACGTAAGGTCTTAATTAATATGTAGAAAAGAGGAAAATACACATGCTGATTTAAACTGGAGAGAAAACAGGGGTCTGCCGTTAATTCATATTGGAGAGAAAAAAAAAATAAAATGACATAAAATAATAATAGAAATAATAAAAAATATAAAACTCGAATATGCATCCGTTAACCTAAACTTGAAGGTACCCCCAACTTGTGATGTTTATAGCAACGTTTTCGCACATATTGAAAATCAGAATATACGCACATTAAGCCATACTCGTGAAAAACCTATTACTTGTGATGTTTCTGGTAAACATATTACACATAAAGAATGCTCGGTGCTCGGGTGTAAACACGTTAATCAATATAGGAGAGTAACATCTCACTTTAATGTTTGTTCTTCTAAACAGGAGAGAAATCTCAAGCTTCAGATAATTGTGGTAAACTATTTACACCCAAAGAAAACTGGAATATTCAAACGTAAATCCATACTGGAGACAAACGACAAACGTGTTTTGTTTCTGGTAAACAGATAATACATATAGAAAACGCGAGCATACACAATCATGATAATCTAATCTGGAGAGAAACCACAAACTTGTTATGCTTGGGAAAGAGTTCACACATATACATGTACAAAGCTCGAATATTAACACGTTAACCCATATTCAAAAGGAGAACTAAACGTGTTATGTTTGTGGTAAACAATTCACTCATATTGAACACTCAAATTAAAACACGTTAATCCATATTCTAGAAAATTCCTAAAGTTGTGATTTTATCGGAAGAGAGCTCAAGCATATAGAAACCTCGAATATTTAAACGTTAAACCATACTCGATATAAACCGAAACCCTGTCAGGTTCGTGGTAAACAGTTCACACATATAGAAAACGCGAGTATTCACATGTTAATACATTCTGGAAAGAAACCTCAGACTTGTAATGTAACAGTTCACACCTAAAGTTAACTCGAATATACACACGTTAATTCATACTGGATAGAAACCTCAAACTTGCGATTGTGGAAAAACAGTTTACACATACAGAAGAAACGGGTATACACACGTTATTTCATACTGGAGAGAAACCTCAAACCTGTGATTGTGGAAAAACAGTTTACACATACAGAAAACAAGGGTATACACGCGTTAGCTCATACTGGAGAGAAAGCTCAAACTTGTGATTGTAGAAAAACAGTTGACACGTACAGAAAACACGGGTATGCACACGTTAATTCATACTGGATAGAAACCTCAAATTTGTGATTGTGGAAAAACTGTTTACACATACAGAAAATACTGGTATACACACGTTAATTCATACTGGATACAGACAATACTCAAACTTAAGATGTTTGTTGGAAAAGTTCTCACATACAGAATTCTCGAACTTAAACACGTTAATCCAAATTGGATAAAAAAAATCTCCAACTGGTGATGTTTGTAGTAAAGTTTTAGCACATATAGAAAACCTGAACATACGCACGTTAATTCATACTTGAGAGAAACCTTCTAGATATGATGTTTCTGGTATACAGTTCTCACATATAGAATGCTCAGATATACATACACACTTTAATCGATGTAGAAAGGAAGAGCCTAACTTTTATTATTCCAAAATGGACGGAAACCTCAAACTTGTGATGGTTCTGGTAAACAGTTTACAGCATATAGAAAACTCGAATATTCTCAAGTAACCCCATGCTGGACAGAAAATGTAAAAACTGCTATGCTTTTGATTAACAGATTAATATATAGAAAACGCGACTGATCGGGTATACAGACTTTAATCAGTATAGATGAAAAACCTCTTACCGTTGATGTTATTATTCCCAGCTGGAGAGAAATCTCAAACGTGCTATCTTTGTGGTTAAGAATTCACACATATAGAAAACTCGAATATTTACACGTTAAAACCTGAAAAGAAACCTTTAAGTGATGTTCGTGTTGAACAATTTACACATATTGAAAACACGAATATACACACGGTAATCCATACTTTGAAGTTTATTCATACAATTTATTAAATTCAAAAGTATGTTAGGCTGTTAAGCCCTCGAAGAAACCTCAAAGTTGTGATGTAAGTGTAAAAGACCTCACACATACAGAAAACTCGAATTCACGCGTTAATACATACTAGAGAGAAACCGCAAACTTTTCATGTTTGTGGTAAACAGTTCAAACATATAAAAAAAAGACTCGAATATACATAAATTAATCTATATTGGAGAGAAACCTCATATTTGCGATTTTCGTGGTAAAAGTTCACATAAAGTAAACTCGGGTATACACGCATTTATCCATACCAGAGAGAAACTGCATACTTGTGATGTTGTGGTGAATGGTAACACATATAGAAATTTCCAAATACATACGCTAATTCATACTGGAAAGAAACTTCATACTTGTAATGTTTATGGTAAACCGTTCAAACACATATGTGTAGAAACCTCGAATATTTACAAGATAATTCATACTGGAATGAAACTTCAAACCTGTGATATCTCCGTAAACCAGTTCACACATATAGAAAACTTGAACACACACACGTTTATCCATACAAGAGGGAAACCCGAACTTTTGATGTTTATGATAAACAGTACACACATATAGAACCCTCAAATAACCGGAAAACCTCGAGCTTTTGATGTTTGTGGTTAAAAGTTAATACGGTACGTATGCATGCATAACACACGTTAATCCATACTCGAGAGAAACCGCAGACTTGTATAAGGACCCAAAACAGGCACATATTAATTCACGTCGGAGATATATTATCACACGTCATTTGAAATTAAAGCTAAAGCACACGCTTGTAGTGTTGTCGTAAACAACCATACTTCCACTGACACGGGACAAAAATCTTATACTTGTAGTGTACAGGTTGCGGGATTACGTGGGTTTGGTTTTGAAAAACTGCACGGATAAATAAGGAAACTAGCTTGTTATTACTCTTTCAATATTTTTCAGCGCTGATTTATGGGTCACTTTCAAGAACACATCTTCCCAATTCTAACGACACTTCGATGGAATCTCAAAGACTCACACTTTTGGCGAATACTCTGTCACAAACAGAAAAAAAGAAAACAAAATCGGGAAATATCGAAACTTAAAATTAGCAGTGCGATATGCACGAAGTCAGTAGCAATTTTCTGACAGTTCCTGCCACAAGAAGGAGCCCCCTTTGTAGCTCACTCAAAGTGTCGTTCGAACCGGATAGACGTGTACTTAAGAGTGGTGTACAGATCAACGAGTGTAAATTATTCGAAAGAGAAATAACAAGCTGCCATAAACCACAATTTACTCACAACATCACCATTACCCTCGCAGCGTATCAAAGCAATAACCCACGTCATTCCCACCTTGAGTGGTTTTGGCAAATAGTTCACACAAACACATACACACGCATGCACACACGCACACACAAACAACAACGACCATCACCACCATCACAAAAAAAAACATGTGTGTTTTTGGCAAATAGTCTCTCCCCCCCCCCCACCTCCAGACACACACAAAAAGGTACTGTAGAAGAAAAAAACATTAATTCAAATTGGAGAGAAACGTGCTTCTTAATTGTAAATAACTACTTTTAAAATTAAACTATTTAAATAAATAAATAACGCAAGTTGGTCAAGTTGGTCCCGTTTCACCCTCTTACATAACTATTTAACACAATAAATAGTAAAAAGGCCATAGAAACAGTGTACTCAGTCGCAGAACACTGCTGATCTAGCGGACCCGGGTTTAAGCCCCCCTTGAGGTGAGAATCTTTACACCATTTACACCATAAACGGGTTCCATTGCAAACGGCCTTTTATTATTACCCTCCCATCGTCCTGATATGCCTGAAAAGAGCGTAAAATCACAAGTCATCCATCCATCATCATCCAAGAACAGTGTTTTAGCACTCGACTGGTGTGCCTAGAATCTGCCACATTACACACAACTCAATCTAGCAAGACCCAAATGAGTCATGGCACGAGAGACCTGTGAGCAGCATCGTCGTAGGTCAGCCTGCCTATTCGCTCAAAGTGGTCTGAGTTTATTACATGAGATTCATTGACTGTGCATGCAAATAGGGGAAACTCTGATAAGTTTGCCCGTATACGTAGACTCATATTCCTTTGCGATGTGCCCTCGTGCAGTAGAGCTCTACTCCTGTTGGTGCGTTTTCTTTAAAATATGATTGCAGTTTGGATGGCTGGATGGATGGATGGATGGATGGATCGATGGATTTGAGCTTTATATCCCATTCAACAGAAGTTTTGTCATATCGAGACAGTGGAAGGACAAAAATGACAGGCTATGTGCTTTTGAACCTCGTTTACTATATGAAGAATTCCTCCGTCGACGGAGTTCCAATCCGGTCATAGAAACCCGTAAGCCAGCGCTTAATCGGCTGCGCTACAGAGGGTCCTCAATTAGTAATGGTCAGCGGAAAATAAAGCGGCGTTTAGAAAACATTTTTCTGAGCATATACAATCTGCGCATCCTCGCACATGTACAGTCTGGTTTGAGCGTTTCATGTAGGTTTTACGGCCATTTCAAGAATATTTGACTTACATCGAGCCGATCGTTAAGTAGACGTGGGCGAAACCGGGAGCTCCTGGGGAAATCACCTGACCTTCCATAAGCAAACCAGATTTTCTCACATGTCCGGAGCTTGTTTAAGTCGGCGATCTTATCCAGTAGGCCACTAAGGCCCATCATATAGCAAGAGAACGCAAAAATTGAATGAAAATTTTTCACGTTTTTTGTCTGGGACTTCAGACTAAACATTATCCATGAAGACCCAAAAAAGAACTGCCGCATTGGGACGGCCAGTAACGAAATTACTTTGCCGGGGAGTGGGAGGGTGGGGGGGTGCTTAACCGGTTTTTGGTCGACCAACCCTCGCTTTATGCTACTATATTTAACTCCTTCGGTTAATTTAATGTAAATGTATCTCCTTTTTAACAAAATTGGGCAGCGGCACGGAAAACGAAACAAGGGCTTCGCAAGCGGCGCATACTACGCCCGTTTTAATGTCATAAAGGAGTATGGAGTGAACAAGATTGTTTACAAAAGGATAGATAGGCAGACAAACAGGGGCAGCCACTTTTTAACTAATGACGGCAACATTTTTCAAATATTTAACACATCAAATACTATGAGTATACCAAAAATCAGCTTCAAAGATGAAATGGCTCAAAAGTAGAGTAATGCCATAGTTGAACAAGGGAGATAATTCATAAACTAAATATACTAGATTCTTGGTTCTACTACATTCCCCTGACAAAATCACATGTAGGGTTAAGGAATCACAGAGGACACAGGAAATTCATGCAAGGGCAGATAATTCAGTAAGCCAGAGTTGTGGTTCTTGCTCGGGATACATTGCCCTATTATTATACATATTCCTACAAAGTTCCATTCTAATATTTCAAAAGGTTCAGGAGATATGGAGGGACTGAGGAATGCCTAAAATTACTAATCAAAGGGAAGTTACTCCAAAATGAAGACAGGGGGAGCAACCATTCTTGTATGCCACGCATCGTCTTGTGATCATGCACATTGCTATAAAGTTTCATCATGATATTCCAAACGGTTACAAAGTTAAGGTATGCACAAGATAAGTATACACAAAAATAGTCATAATCAACTAATAAAAGGGATGTTACTCTAAAATGAAGAAAGGGAGAGCAGCCATTTTTGTACGCGACTCATCGTTGAGACTTCATACACATTGCTATGAAGTTTAATGAAGATACCCCAAACGGTTATCTAGTTATGGCGCGCACAAGACTTGCAGGGAAAACTAATCAAAGGGACATAACTTGGAACCTAAGGAAGGGGGAGCAACCAGTTTTGTACGCGACACGTTCCCCCAACCTAATACATATTCCTACCAAACTTCATGAAGATATCCCAAATTGTTACTGAGTTATGGCGCGTACAAGAATGTTTACGGACAGACGGACGGACGGACGGACAGCGTCCGTTTTTTTTCAAAACAGGCGTATAAAAAAGTGGCATTTGCGCCCAACAAAGACTCAGATCAGCCTTGGCATCCGCCCAGTCTTATCAGAGTCTTCCCTCTCCGATGGAGATAGCGTAAGTCCTTAGCTACCCTTGGAGTTAAAACAAAGACTCTGGTCAGTCAGGGCTGATGCCCAGGCTGATCTGAGTCTCCGCGTGGTACACATGCCATTTTGTTGGTTTAATCGTGTTGCGGCCCATAAAGTTAGACGGATACTGAATAAAAGTATTGGTGGGGTATTCATTTCATTATACCAGCTGAATAACCCAAAGGGCTATAAAACATTTGGATAAGAAAAAAAATCACCGTTTTGTTTTCTTTCAAAAACAAACTTTTGTATTTATACATACTTTTTTTACACATTTGCCATTTGAATTCATCTCTCTAGCACATGGATGCACTTTCATTTCTGCAAATCATATAATCTTTAATAAAGGATAATTGAAACAAACTGGTTAGAAAAATTGCAATTATCTTGATCAAAGTATATTGTTACATTTAAGAAAAATGCAAGAAAATTGAATAATTATCAGGAAAAACGTCATGAAAAGTATATTCAAGCGATGGGGCATGCTTATGCATATTGTTTTAGTAAAACTTAATTTGTATGATACAGAATAAAAAAAAAGAAAAAAAAAAACTTTCACTGTTTCGTTTCCTAGAAAAAAAAATGTATAAGTTCAAAAATATCCCCCAAAAAGACTGCCCAAATTCTGCACCTGCTCTGCTGCAAGCACAGCCGATCCTTGCCCTTTTATTTATTTTCCTGTTGTTCCGTGTCTACCACGGAGTAATACCTCCAAAATACGCAGATGGAATTGAAATTGTAAAGACCTTGATCATTCTGGTATCTAAGGAACATTCTGTTCTCGGTTTCCACTGTTTGTGCAAATGTATCTGCCCAAAAACTTAGGATTTTTATGGTAGACATTGTACGTGTTTAAATATTCCATAGTTGGTCGATTTCACCATGAACAATAACTCTGTTTTTTGTGTTTTAACAAGTCAATACAGAGTTATTCTGAATCTGAAGACCTTAATACGTTCTTTTTTCATGTTGTGTTTTAATCCTTTAGCCTCCTATACCACACGTCTTAGAATGGAGGTATAATGTTGTAGCGTCGTCTGTCCGTCCGTCTCTCCGTTAATTTTGTTTAGCCGCTCTACACTCCTTGGATTAAAACTTTTGCAGCAGACATACTTATATACATCAATGAGCATGTAAGATATCGGTATAAACTTTGGGATTAGAACGGAAGATATATGCTTACAGACTTCTCCTCCATCCAAACACCTTAACTCCTCGAAAGCGTTTTTTGAGACTTTGGCCAAATGTTTTCGTTTCAAACCGCATGAGTATATACTTAACTTACATGCTGACAACCTTCTAGGCCTAAACACATAGGGGAAGCAACTTTGCCTTTCGGTTTTCGTTGTTGCCCTTTTGAATGGAGGTCAACTCTTAAAGGAAAGAATTTGCTCCCATGTGAGCAAATCCTTTTCTTTAAGAGTGGACCTGATTTTGGAAGGTTTCATCGTCAATTGAGGCAACGGAAATTAATACACTTGTCTCCCTAAGTAAAATGGCAAAACAAGTTTCTTAAGACGATATTTTGGATTTTTTTTCTATTTTGACAGGTAAGGAAGCCATTACGTCAGAATTCCCAGACTACTACAAAACCTTATCTCGACGACTATATAGAGTATTAGAAGATATTGGAGCTTCTACCTCAGTGAGGGATATGATGGTGAAGAACATGACAACATACAAAATACTGCAGTCTGCGACCTGTTCAATAGGAACTCGTTATTCCAAAGGTTCTGCTTATATTTTTGGAAGTTCGTTTGAAGGTACAACAACGCCCGGTCTAGAGTCTGATGTCGACTGTGTATTAGTATCAGACTATTTACCGGTCGTGACAAACACGGCAGACGCTCAGCAATACCTGTTCTGCCTTCTTCTTGTTCAGGACTCCAACACTCCAGCTGGTTATTCCAAACTACAATTCTTGATCTATGGTGTGCCATTGACTCCAGCAATGATGCCTGACACCTTTTCTACTCTACTTCCTTTAACAGCTGCTACAGATACAGAGGATAGAATGTTTTATATATTCCCGCATCATATTTGTATTCTTACAAATGCAGTTAGGCATGGCCCTGCACATACCTTCGAAGCAACACCTTTTACCGCAGCCACCGATATTGTTCCTGCTGTAAGATGCTGCACGTGGCCTGACTGTGCATCCGAGTGGTTAGTAAGAGAACGGCACTATAACTGGCCATCACAGGAACAAATAGACAAATGTAAAACTTTGCGATGTTTCTTTGTTCAAGTCGGACACCCTACCAGCGACGTGTCTCATTTACAATGGAGGTTATCGTTCTCACTACAAGAAAGATTGTTAGTTACTGACTTTAACTCTGTTCAGTTGAAATGTTACATTCTTCTTAAAATGATTAAGAATGAGATGATACATAAAAATCTCGGCGGAAAATATCTGACTTCCTATCAGTTAAAAACCTGTATGTTGTATATGATAGAAAATACCCCAGCTAAATTTTGGACTGACGAGAATTTGCTGGTTTGTCTCCATCACTGTTTACAGCAGATGTTAATGTACGTTGAAGCGGGAGTGTGTCCAAACTATTTCATTCCTGAAGAAAACATGTTTGACGGGCGGGTATACGGGCAGATACGGATTAGAATATGTGAAATTTTAAAACTAATTCTGTCGGCAGATTTCAAGTTTCTGCTTATTATAGAAACTGACGAGCTTGGAATTAGATTCCAGGAGGCTCTTGACTCAGGAATAAGTTCTTCAAGATATAGACAAGCTGCCCCTTTTCCGATAGTGATGTCTTGTTATGCTGTTTACGAAGCCCTGTTGTTCTTGAGAAGCATTTTCTATGATAGTTGTCAGAATACAGCCAGTCAAACATTTGTTCTAAAACTACACGAGCAAAAGCATAGGCTCCTGAGATCTGTTAGAGTTTACGAACATAGCGTTACAGAAACACGCGAAGCATGGTCCTTATTTTTACCTTATATTGATATAACTATGATGTCAATGCAGATAGTAGAAGCCAAGCGTACGTCTGCAAGCAATGAGTTTATATTTAACCTTCTAACAAGTGACCGATGGCATGCTGTAAGTTTAGAAGCTGATCCGTTCTCAGCTAAGCTAAAACAGGCATCTGCGCTGTGTATGTTAGCCTATTGTGAATTGTCGCTAGACATCTTACGAGGCATACAGGACCGGCTTAAGCAGAAAATATCAGTTTGCGGCTGTTATGGCGCAGGGATGTACAGTCAAACATGGCTTAAAATGACACTGCCGGCTACTTTAGAATGTTCATTCGAAGAGTTGTTACACCGACATTTCATACCATGTGCTGTGTATCTGCCGGCAGAAAGAGATCTGACTCCTCCAGCTCTCTGTTATGAGATGGATAGATCGGTTGGTTCCCCGACTGAGGGCAAATTACACTGGTACGACTGGGCAGTAGTTGACGGGAAGGTTCTCTTCTACTTCTTACTGTACTTGAATCATGATCATCTTGGTATGGAAGAAAACGCACTTGCTGACTTAGATAATATCTTAAGTCTGGTTTGGACAGGTCCTACTCTCTCTCATCGAGAGACAGCATTTAACATACACGGTTGGATATACAAAGAAAGAGGACGTATTGACCTAGCTGAAACCTATTTCCGGCTTTCACTTGCCTGGCAACCTACACATAACGCGGCATCTTTACACTTACAAGAGATCACCTGAACAGTGTGAATGATCCGAGACATGTCAAACAAACAAAGTGGCATGTAGGCAAGGCGAAGACTCAGATCAGCCTGGGCATCCGCCCAGTCTGATCAGAGTCTCTGCTTGCGCTTGAAAGGATCCCAGCTTCATACCGACAGCGAAGATCTTGATCAGACTGCGTGGAAAATTCGCTGGACGCACATGCTACTTTGTTAGTTTTGAGAGAGAAATGTCCGAACAAAGTCATGTGGATCCATATCAGACTGGGCCGAATGTTGGCTGTTGTATTCAATTTATCTGTTTCCAAAACGGGAATTCGTTCATGGTCCATACAACTGGTTCTTGGAGCAGCCTGATCAAGGTCTCCCCTTTTTCTGAGCCGTCTGACCAGCATTATCTGCAGAAGTTCAGCATGAGCTAGGCGTCCGCTTTTTTGGATGTTTCTTAGGTCAAAGTGTTTTAAAAAGCCAAATCTCCACTAAACTGAGGTATTTAAGCATAAGACTAATCTTTAAAGAAGCAGGATGATCATGGTCAACACTGTATACAAAGCTTTACGAAACCGTATGGTACGACAACAGGACCAATGCAAATTGAACACTGAGGTATTTGAACATACAGACTAACCCTTTAAAGATATGCACCCAGAATATTTCTATTAACTTTCAAATTTCTTACGAAAAACTAAATCCTATGCATGATAATGATCGCTTGTAAAAGTGCTTTTGTCTGTCAAATTTATGATTTGTGATGGTCACTGGAAGTAGGAGACTTCAAACAGTTATTGGCTGAAATGAACTCACGTGCACGGATCAGAGGTTAACGCTATTGTTTAGTTATTTACTCCACAAACCATAAAATTCAAAGTATGCTTGCAGAAATGCCTTTTCATTGCCATGTGGGAGTCAGTCAATTTGTGACGACAAAATATTCATGAATATTTAACAAGAGTATGCACTGAAATATCGTCTCTGCCTCCGTAACAAAGATGTTTTCGCTGAAGATTGTTTGTACAAGGCTTAACTGTGTTGCATAAAACTAATCAGTTTCCTAATTTTGTGATTATACGAGGGAGTACACCTTTAAGAGCCAAAGAGCAAACGAAATTTACATCTGCAAAATTAAAAAGAAAAACAATCGTCCAATTTATAAGATTACAAGACTTGAGGGCAAACAATGTAGATCCAGATAAAACAGCTCATTTTGAGCCACCTCACCTCGATCTACCTATATATGGGGCTTAATGCGTCAAAATTGTGACCTGGTTTCATGTCAGCTAACTCTCTAATTTTCATATTTAATATTTTTATGCTTTCATTCACTTCAGATTGTTTTCATATATATATATTTTTAATTACAATGTGCTGTTAAGAATTGAGCAACGAGACGAAAAAAAAAAAAAAAAAAAAAAAAAAAAAAAACGGCATGTGTGCCTAGCGAACACTCAGATCAGCCTGGGCATCCACCCAGTCTGATCAGACTTCGCTGTCCGCATGGAGAAAGCTTTCAATGTGGGATTTGATTGTATTAATTCCTGATCATTGCCTATCTTTTTACTTTACACCCTTGCCTACCCTTTTAGCCCAGAGTAAAGACTCTGATCAGACGGGGCAGCTGCCAAGAATGATCTGAGTTTTCGCTGGGCGCGCATCTTCTTCGTTGGTTTTGTCGTGTCGCGTCCCATTTTGTGTTTTTAAACTCAGGCAAAAAAATTTGTATGGTACTGTTTAAATACAAAAATTCAGGACACCTACAATTATACCACAATTCTCTTAAAAAGAGGAACAACGAAGGAATACCAGGGTAGACCCTGATCTGACTGCTCTTTAAGAAGCAATTTGGTCTAAGTCTTCACTATTGGTCCAGATGTAACTCTCCTTATATTTACAATTTTTACGTTACATTCTACAAGCAGTGTCTCAATTTCTGCCTGATATTACATAGGGAAGGAAAGTTTTTTAATGAATTGTACTTTAATATCTGGGCCCAATAATTGTTCAAGGCAAGTTAGCCGCAGTTAGGTATTCTAATATGCATACAATGTAAAATCATTTATGCTTATATTGTTGTTGAGAAAAAATGTGAGGAGCTTTTGCGCTGCACAAATTTTCACATTTGTTTTCGGCAAAAGTGGCAGTTTATTTTATTTTGGCCTACAATACCTCTGAAACACGAACTAACGACGTCATTACGTTTGATCAGTTGAACCTTGTTCATTGTATGAGACATGAGAATGGACTCTTTCGTTGAATCATTGGATATGTTTCGAAGTAAAAGTAAACATCAGCTGTATACTATGGAAAAAGATTAGACTGTTTCTTATTTGTTTCACCTTTTTTACAAGGGAGAACAATTTTAGTGATTATCTGTTCGTCTTCTTGCTGAATGAAACCCTAGACTGATGTCAGTCAATTAAATAAAACAAGAGCAATAATGAAAATGAATTTAAATATCATACTCTATCACTACGTTTAAAAAAATTCACAAAATTAAAAAATTAAAATATTCACCTTAAATATTTACTGGAGGCGCAGATTTTTCTTAGAGTTAACATTATAGAGAAAGGGAACAAAAATAACTATGGCAGAGTTGTCTCACCCTGACAGTATACTTATTCACCTTAAATATTTACTGGAGGCGCAGATTCTTTCTTCTTAGAGTTAACATTATAGAGAAAGGAAACAAAAATAACTATGGCAGAGTTGTCTCACCCTGACAGTGTACTTATTCACCTTAAATATTTACTGGAGGCGCAAATTCTTTCTTCTTAGAGTTAACATTATAGAGAAAGGGAACAAAAATAACTATGGCAGAGTTGTCTGCCCTGTTAGTGAACTTATTCACTTTAAATATTTACTGGAGGCGCAGATTTTTCTTAGAGTTAACATTATAGAGAAAGGGAACAAAAATAACTATGGCAGAGTTGTCTCACCCTGACATTGTACTTATTCACCTTAAATATTTACTGGAGGCGCAGAATCTTTCTTCTTAGTTAAAACATGGCTGGCTATTACAATCAACTTGTTTAAATTTTAGTTATTTTTGATCAACTTGTTAAATATTAGTAATTTTCAAAGGTACGTAACTTATTCACTTTCTTTAGCTCCTTTCAAGTCTAAGAAGAATAAATCTGACAGGCTTCCAGATGTATGTGCATAAGCTTAAGATTTTTCAATAAGTCTCCTTGCCACGAGCCTTTCACTGTAAATTGCAACAGTACACATTCTGGTTAGTGTCATAATAATAATCCGGCTACAATACTGCGCAAATTCTCTGCCCCCTCCCCCCCCCCCTCCCCCACTCTTCCCGCAAACTTCCTATAGAATGACCCCAAGTATCAAAATCAGTCGAGAAGTTCCGTTATAAATATCCCTTCGAACACAACCCGAAATATATAAATCATAAGACGGATCTTGATTTTAAGGGTTGTTTGGAAGGGTGAGGGGGTCAGGGGGTTGGGGGTAGAAGGGTGGACTAATATATTAGATATTGACAACAAAAAATTCAACAGTACAGATTCTACTCAGCATGCGTGAACGTTGAGACTTCCTTAGTAAAGTTTTTTCCACAAAATTTGCAACCTAACATATTTCGTTCTGCATGTCTCTGCAAACACGACAAAACCAGCAAAGTGCCATGTGCGCCTGTCGATGACGCAGATCAGTCTGGGCAGCTGCCAGGTCTTATCAGTGAATTTGCTGTGCGCTGAAGAGGTAGCTTAGTGTCTTAGCTAACTTCAGGCGGACAGCGAAGACTCTGATCAGACTGGGCGGATGCCCAGGCTGATCTGAGTCTTCTCTGGGCGCAAATGCCACTTTGTTGGTTTTGTCGTTTCTCGGCTCATTGAAGTTCTATGGGTTAATCACCATGTTTTCTGCTATTAAAAAAAAAGGAAAATAATTTTTCTGACTTCCTGTTTGCTTCCTTGGACAAACAAACCCTTCCAAACTGCCGTCTAAAAATATTACCTCATAGAGAAGCAATTTTATTCTATCATGAGTGGACCCCTATTGGAAAGGGGTGGGGTGAGCGGAAGGGGGGGTGCAAAAATGAATCTGGCAGAGTAGGTTTCTCTGAAAGTACCCATTTACTTTACAGATATGTCTTGAGTTTTCCTCAGTAAACCTTGGCCTTAAAAGTTGCAATGTAATTTCTGTTAAATATGCATAAAAACTAGGAGCTGCGGTAGCTCTGGCCTGCCTAGCGGTTCTGGATCGCATCCAACTGGCGGAGGAAACCTGTTCAGCCGTAAATGGGATTCCTTAGCACACAGATTCATTATCCTCTAGCCGTCTTGACATGACCAAAAAAATGTTCAATGGGATATAAACTAACAAGTCATCTATCAATCCATGCATTAAAAAAACTATGTTGTGACCTAATCTGCACTGCTTTGAAGGGGCATTTCAGTTGTGCCGCATCATATTTTTTAAAGAAAATTTAGAAAAGTAATAACATAATTATCAGAACTTCCTCTTGTCCAGAGCTATTGCAATGTTTTTAAGCACAAGACTTCTTATTGAGTCCTTCCAGTAACGCTAGATCAACAGGCCAGCGCTTAACCCACTGAGCTACCGGAGCTCCTCAGATGATGATTATGATAATGACTTGTAATTTTATGTCATTTCCAACAAATTTTCAGTCATATCAGGACGATGAGACGGTGATAATGAAAGGCTGTGAGCAATGGAGCCCCGTTTACGGTAGGAAAGATTCTCGCCTAAAGAGGGGCTAGAACCCAGTCCGCTTGATCAGTAGATCAGCGTTTAACCCACTGAGCTACCGGGGCTCCTCAGTGCTAAACCAGACAATCTGACAAAAGTTTCTCCATTGCTAAGGCTGCCGCTTCCGGAAACTCAATGTCTATGATTTGTTTTTGCTAGTCATAGATGAGACAAGCTAGAATTCTGCGGGCTGGCGGTGTCCCTCCAGTCTGCAAATGGTCACAAAAGAGATATGACTAAGAAAGCTAGACTAAAGTTTATGATGTCGATGGCCCAGCATGCAGAAGACGTCAAGACGTATTCATTACAATTTGAGCCTATCACAAGAAATAGTAGGCCTATATCTATAATTATTGGCATAATCATTACGTTTTGAGGCCCGAAAATCGCTTCTCACTGAAAACTAAGGCCTTAAATCGCTAACCACAAAAATATGTACAATAATCGCTATTCGTTAAACCCCATCCAGACTCTCACTTTTGGCAGCAGCTCTGACTAGTTATTTAATGGATGGATAGGTGGATGGATTTGTTGATGACATGTGAATGTACGTCCTTTTCAACAGTATTTCAGTCATATCAGGACGATAGGAGGTTGATGATGAAAGGCCGCTTACATTTGAAAAGATTCTCGCCTAAAGCGGAGATCGGACCCGGCACCGCTAGATTAGCAGGCCAGCGCTTGAACTGCTGAGCTATGGTGTTTCAGCAATTAAAAGCTGAGTCAAGCTGCTTTGGTGTTGATTATTATATGGCTGTCCTGGAGGAGAGAATTCTGCTCTTTAATAGTTGATCCCTATTGAGAAGGGAAGTAAAACATGAAAAAATGCAGAGTTGCTTCCCCTGAAAGTGTACCCTTCTACCTTAAGAAAAGGAAGTTAAATAAAGTTTCTATCGAATTTTTGGAAAAAGGTAATGCTTGATATACGAGTGCAAAACGAAAGTACATCTAACTGGAATTTCCAACTTAATTTTCGATATAACTTTAAATTGTCCTTCCTTTTATAGATCTAGAGGATTATGAGATTAGTTTAGTTTTCTTTTATTTTGTCATACAGGAAGAATGGCTGGGAGACTCAGTAAGTACTGTTGCCTCAAAAATGGTTCCGCTGATGTAGATTTTACGACCCTTTCAAGAGTATTTGACTTAAATCGAGCTAATCGTTAGGCAGATGTGGGCAAAACCGGGAGCTCCCGGGAAAACACCTGACCTCCTATAAGCAAAACTAGGCTTTCTCACATGGTCGGACCTTGTTTATGTCAGCCCTCTTATTCATTAGGCCACTGAGGTCTGTCATATAACAAGACAAACGCAAAAAAATGAATGAAAAATATTTCACTACTTTTTTGGTCTGGGACTTCAAACTAAACTCGCATTATACATTACGCTACTATATTTAACGCCTGAGGTTACAATAATGTCAATGCCTCTCTTTTTTAAACAAAATTCGACAGGACATGGCAAAACGAACAAAGTGGCATTGCCCGGTAGAGACTCAGATCAGCCTTAGCATTCACCCATTTTTTCAGAGTCTTCGCTGTCCGCATGGAGATAGCGTAGGTCCTTAACTACCCTTTAAGTCAAAACAAAGACTCTAGTCAGTCAGGGCTGATTCCAAGGCTTATCTGAGTCTGTGCGTGGCGCACATGCCGCTTTGTTGGTTTTATCGTGCTCAGGCTCATCAATACGTTCTTTTTTCTTGTTATATGTTTTATTTCTTTAGCCTCCTGTATGATGTGATTTGATCCACCCGTCTTGAGAACGGAGGTATAATGTTGTAGCATCGTCTGTCCGTCTGTCTGTGCGTTATATTTTATCCGCTCCAAGCTCCTTTGTTTAAACATTTTACAGTTGACATACTATATACATTTATGAACTTGTAAGATATCAATACAAACTTTGGGATTAGAAGGAAGATATATGCTTATAGAGTTCTTCTCCATCCACACTCCTCAACACCTGGAACACTTTTCTTTGGCCAGATACACTCCTTTCAATCCTCATAAGTATATACTTAATTTACATGCTGACAAAGAGCTATGCCTTAAAGTGGATGGATACACACTCAGGGGAAGCAATTTAGCCACTGTTTTCGCTGCGCTTCCCAATGGGGGTCAACTCTTAAAGAAAAGAATTTGCTCCCTTTATGAGCAAATTCTTTTCTTTAAGAGTATACCTGACTTTGGAAACCTTCGTCGTCCGTTGAGGCAAACAGAAATTCATAAAAGTAATTCCCTGAGAGAAAAAAAATGGCAAAAATTTCAACCTAAGAAACAGTTTTGAATTTTTTGTGTTAACAGGTAAGGAAGTCATTGCATTCGAATTCCCAGGCTACTACGAAGCTTTATCTCGACGACTATACAGAGTACTAGAAGATATTGGAGCTTCAATCTCAGTGAGAGACGTGATGATCAAGAGCATGACAACATATGAAATACTGCAGTCTGCGAGTTTTTCCAAAATGAGTAGAAATCAAGACGATGCTGTTTATATTTTTGGAAGCTCGTTTGAAGGTACAACAACACCCGGTCTGAAGTCTGATGTCGACAATGTAATTCTAAATGAACGTTTACCGGTCGTGACCAACATAGTGGAAGCTCAGCAATATCGGCACTGCTACCTTCTTGTTCAGGACTCCAAAACTCCTGCAGGTTATTGCAAGCTACAACCAGTAGTCCGTTGTGTGCCAATGACTGGAGAAATGGTACCTGACATCGTTTTAAATGATAAAGATGCAGAGGGTAGACTTGTTTATACCCCCCGGCGTAAGTCTCTTTCTGGTACAGTAAGGCATGGCCCTGCAGATACCCTGGAAGCAACACAATTTGTCGTAGCCAACGATTTTGTATTTGCTGTAAGAAGTTCTACGTGGCCCGACTCTGCATCTGAGTGGTTAGTAAGGAAACGGCAGTATAACTGGCCATCACAGGAACAAATAGGGAAATCTAAAACTTTGGGATGTTTCTTCGTTCATGTGGGACATCCTAAAAGCGATGAGTTTCATTTACAGTGGAGGTTATCGTTCTCTCTACAAGAAAGATTGTTAGTTACTCACTTTAACTCTGTTCAGTTGAAATGTTACATTCTTCTGAAAATGATTAAAAATGAGATGATATATAAACCTCTCAGAGATAAATCTTTGACTTCCTATCATTTTAAAACTTGTATGCTATACATGATAGAAAATACCCCAGCTGAGTTTTGGACTGAGGAGAATTTGCTGGTTTGTCTCCATCACTGTTTACAGCAGATGTTGGTGTACGTAGAAGCAGGAGTGTGCCCAAACTATTTCATTCCTGAAGAAAACATGTTTGATGGGAAGGTATTTGGGCAGATACGGATTAGAACGTGTGAAATATTAAAACGTGTTCTGTCGGCAGATTTCAAATTTCTGCTGAATATAAAAACTGACATGCTTGGCATTAGATACCAGGAAGCCCTTGATTCAGGGATAATTTCATCAAGTTATGAACAAGCTGTCGCTTTTCAGTTAACGAAGTCTTGTAATGCTATTTACACAGCCCTGTTGTTTTTCAGAGGCATATTGTTTGACAGTTGTCATAATACATCCAGTCAAATGTTAGTTCAAGAACTACGTAAAACAAAGCATAGGCTCCTGAGGTCTGTTAGAGTTTCCGAACATTGTGTTAGAGAAACACGTGAAGCGTTGTCCTTACTTTTACCTTATATTGATATAACTTTGATGTCAGTTCAGATAGTAGAAGCCAAGCGTATGTCTGCAAGCAACGAGATCATATTTAACCTTCTAACAAGTGAGCGATGGCATGCTGTATGTTTAGAAACGGATCAATTCTCAGCCCCGCTAAAACAGGCATCTTTGATGTATATGCTGGGCTATTATGAATTATCGCTAGAAATCTTACTATGCCTACAGGACCGAATTGAACAGGCAATGTCAGTTTGCGGCTGTAGTGGTTCACTTATGCATAGTCAAACACGGTTTGAAATTTCAGTGCCGGCCACTCCAGCATGTTCATATGAAGAGTTGTTACATCAACATTTCATACCATGTGTTGTGTATCTGCCGACAGAAAGAAACTTGACTCCTCCAGCTCTCTGTTATGAGATGGATAGATCAAATGGTTCCCCGACTGAAGACAAAGGACACTGGTACGCCTGGGCAGTAGTCGACGGGAAGGTTCTCTTCTACTTCCTACTGTACTTGAATCATCATCATCTTGGTTTGGAAGAAAACGCACTTACTGACTTGGATAATATCTGGAGGCTGCTTCCCGAAGAACTTCTCTGTCATCGAGAGACAGCATATAACATACTTGGTTGGATATACAAAGAAAGGGGACGTATTGACCGAGCGGAGTACTGTTTCCTGGAATCACTTGACTATAAACCTACACATAACGCAGCATCTTTACTCTTACAAGAGATTAGCAGTATACTGTAGACAAGCCGTAAAACGACAAACCAACAAAGTGGCATGTCGGCATAGCGAAGACTCACATCAGTCTGGGCATCCGCCCAGTCTGATCAGATTCTTCGCTGTGCGCTTGAAAGGATGCCAGCTCAATACTGACATCAAAGACTTTGATCAGACTGATTGGATGATCAGGTGATTTGAAAATTCGCTGGGCGCACATTCTACTTTGTTAGTTTTGCTATACAAGTTTCGGAACAAAGCCATGTAGATCCATAACAGACAGGGCCTGTACTGTTGGCTGTTGTATTGTCCGTTTCCAAAATGAGACTTCGATTATGGTCCATACGGTTCGCTCTAGGAACAGCCTGATCAGGGTCTTCCTTTTATCTGAGCAGTCTGACCAGGTTTTTCTGCAAGAGTTCGTTCTGCAGGGGATAGGCGTCCGCTTTTTGGCTGTTACTTAATTCAAAGTTTTTTTTTTTAAATCCAAATATCCCTAGCCATAGATGGATTAATTCAGACAACAGGACCACTCCAAATTGAAAACTGAGGTATTTACGCATAAGGAAAGGAGCAGGATGATCATGGTCAACACTGTTTACAAAACTTTACGAAACGTACTTGGTATGACAACGGGACCAATGCAAATTGAACACTGAGGTATTTGAACATAAAGACCAGCCATTGAAGAGCCAAAAAGCAAACGAAATTTACATCTGCAAAATTAAAATGAAAAGAAAAAATAATAATCGTCCAATATATAAAATTCCAAGACTAGAGGGCAAACAATATGGATCCAGATAAGGCACCTCATCTGGATCTACACTGTTTGAAATCCAACTATTTGCATATTTGGGGCTTAAAGTGTTAAGTTTTGACCATCTTGCATGACAGCTAACACTCCAGTTTCCATATTTAATATATTTATGCCTTTATTCACTTCCGATTGTTTTCATATATATTTTTAATGACAATGTGCAGTTAAGATTTGAGCAACGAGACGACAAAACCAACAAAGCGACCTGTGTGCCCAGAGTACACTCAGATCAGCCTGGGCATCCGCCCAGTCTGACCAGACACTTCGCTGTCCACATGGAGCAAGCTTACACCCTTACCTACCCTTTTAGCACACAGCAAATACTCCGACAAGAAGGAGCAGCTGCCCAGAATGAGTCTTCACTGGGCGCACATGCCACTTTGTTGAATATGTCGTGTCGCGGCTCACTTATGTTTTATAAATTCAGCAAAAGAAAAAACATTGTAATATAAAAATCTAAAAATTGGGCCACCCATAATTATACCACAATTGTCTTAAATAGAGGAGCATTTTGGTTTTACAATCGTATGCAGTAATGGATATAAAGCTAAACTAATACCATAAATCTCCTATAAAGAGGAACAGTTTCGTTTGACAATGCAGTAATGGATCTGAAGAAATACTAGGGTAGACCATGATCAGACTGCTCTTTATAAAGCAATTTGGTCTGGGTCTTCATTTTTTGTCCAGATGTATCTCTCCCAATATTTAGAATTTTTACGTTACATTCTACAAACAGTGCCTCAATTTCTTCCTGATACAACACAGGGAATGAAAGTTTTATTTAATGAATTGTACTTTAATATCTGGGCCCAATAATTGTTCAAAGCAAGTTAGCTTATGTATTCTAATATGCATAAAATGTAAAATCAATTGTGCTTATATTTTTGCTGAAAAAAAAATGTAAGGAGCATTTGCGCTGCACAAACTTTGCACATTTGTTTTCGGCGAAAGTGGCAGTTTATTAGCTCACCTGTCAAGGTGAGCTTATAGTATAGCCTTGGTCCGTCGTCCGTCGTCGTCGGCGTCATCGGCGTCCACACTTTTAAACATCTTCTTCTCAGAAACCACTGAGCCGATTGAAGCCAAATTTCATACAGAGCCTTAACAGGATGGGGGAACGAAAGTATACTTAGTAAAACAATTGAAGGATATTAAATTTTAATCCTAGTTGTGACTTTAACTGGAATATATACCAAATTAAATGTGCATGCATGTACTTTTACTGGGCGTATGCAATTGATGCGCAGGAATAATTAACGTCACGCTACAGTGGTTACTGTAAGGTAGCATTCCAAATGTAATGACCCCCTACTGCAAAAAATCACAAACAATTAAAATTGAGTTTAAACCTGCTGTTTTGCAAATAAATCACATAGGCAGCTTGCCTGATCATGTAAGCGCCTCTTACAATATTCTGATGCCAACTATTCTGCTGCTGATCAAGGCTAAACTAAAGAATATTCTGGACAGTGAGTAGGAGTTGTCTTGATTCTTCAGATTTGCAAATGTGTCAAATGCTTTTATTGTGTTACTAACGTTTTATGGGAATGATGGTCTCCGTATGGTAAACCATTCAACTCTTTAAAATCGGCATTAACAACAATATGGCGATAAGTATGCATGTTTGTGAATTCATGCTGTAGGGGTCATTCCATTTGGAGCGGTACTGTACGGTAACCACTTAAGCGTGACTTTTATTGGACAGGCTTTTAATTGTAGATACCCGATACTATTGAATGCATAAGATTTTGTTTTAGATAAAGTTTTTGTTTTAAGTAAAAATAATAATAGAATTTTGATATCCCTCAATTGTTTTACTAAGTATATATATATTTGGTTCAGGTCACATGACCAAGATTGCCGCCATGCCCATATATGGTAAAAACATTTAAAAATCTTCTTCTCCAGAACCACTGGGCCGATTGCCTTGAAACTTGGTATGTAGCATTTTAGACTCTAGTACTACTACATTTATATAAATCATGACCTTGGGTTGACCTTGACCTATTTTATGGCAAGGTCAAATTTGGTCCCTTAGGCTTTTGCATGGGAAAATCTGAAAAAGTGCATTTTTCTGTTCATGTTGTGCTCTGTGATATGGAAATGTAGTGAATTTCAACAGCTATGGATGTGAGAGGTCAAGGTCATTTAGTGACCTTGACCAAAGGTCATTTGGCCATTGGGTGTCATCATTTTCAAACATCTTCTCCTCAGAAACCATTTGGCCGATTGAAGCCAAATTGCTTATAGAGTCTTAACAGGATGGGGGAACGATAGTTTATATATTTGGCCCAGGTCACTTGACCAAGATGGCCGCCATGCCCTTATATGGTAAAAACCTTTAAAATCTTCTTCTCCAGAACCACTAAGCCGATTGCCTTAAACTTGGTATGTAGCATCTTGGAGTCCAGTACTGCAAAATTTATATAAATGATGACCTTGGGTTGACCTTGACCTATTTTATGGCAAGGTCAAATTTGGTCCCTTAAGCTTTTGAATTGGAAAATCTGAAAAAGTGAATTTTTCTGTTGCTTTTGTGCTCTGTGATATGGAAATGTAGTCAATTTACACACCTATGGATATGAGAGGTCAAGGTCATTTAGTGACCTTGATCAAAGGTCATTTGTCCATTGGGTGTCATCAGTTTCAAACATCTTCTCCTCAGAAACCATTGGGCCGATTGAAGCCAAATTTCATATAAAGACTTAACAGGATGGGGGAACGATAGTTTATATATTTGGCCTAGGTCACATGACCAAGATGGCTGCCATGCTCATATATGGTAAACACCTTAAAATATCTTCTACTCCAGAACCACTGGCCCGATTGCCTTGAAACTTGGTATGTAGCATTTTTGACTCCAGTACTACAAAGCTTACATAAATAATGACCTTAGGTTGACCTTGACCTGTTTTATGGCAAGGTCAAATTTGGTCCCTTAAGCTTTTGAATTGGAAAAGCAGAAAAAGTGCATTGAGTGAAATTCAGTCATCGTCAGCCCCTACGAATACTAGAGGTCAAGGTCATTGTCGTCGTCAACCGTCGTCAACATTTACAAAGGACTTCTCCTCAGATATCACTGGGCTGATTGAAGCCAAATTTCATACAGAGCCTTAACAGTATAAAGAAACAAAAGTTTATATATTTGACCCAGATCACATGACCAAGATGTCCACCATGCCCATTTATGGTAAAAACCTTAAAAAGTCTTCTTCTCAAGAACCACTGGGCCGATTGCCTTGAAACTTGTTATGTAGCATCATGGACTCTAGTACTACAAAGTTTATATGAATGATGACCTTAGGTTGACCTTGACCTATTTTATGGCAAGGTCTCAAATTTGGTCCCTTAGGCTTTTGAATGGGAAAGGATGAGAAAGTACATTTTTCTGTTGCTATTGAGCTCTGTGATATGGAAATGCAGTCAACTTCAACTTCTATAAATACTAGAGGTCAAGGTCATTTAGTGATTTTATAGAAGTGGCCATGATGGAACAGTTTACACATTCACTATCCAATCCTTTAGAATTGCAGCCTGTTTATTAGCCTGCCTGAGCCGAAAGCTTGCATTTTGGCCACTTGACCTGAGCATATACTGGCAGGTGAGCGATCGTTGCCCTTGGGCGACTTGTTTTATATTTGGCCTATCTTTGAAAATTTAATATCTTTTTTACTAACACTAACAAACGACATCATTAGTTTTTATCAAATGGGCCTTGGTTCACTGTATGAGACATTAGAATGGACTCTTTCGTCGAATCATTGGATATGTTTCAAAGTAAAAAAAAATACATCAGCTGTATACTGTGGGAAATGGTTAGACTGTTTCTTATTTGTTTCACCATTTTTACAAGGGAGAACATTTTTTTTGTTATTTTCTGTGCATCTTCCTGCTGGATGAGCCTTTAGACTGGTGTCAGTCTATTAAATAAAACAAGATCATAAATAAAATGAATATAAATATCATACTCTATAACTAAGTTTCAAAGGATGTGGGATTTAATTCATTTCAGGAATGGGCCAGCAATAAAACACCTTGATGATAGCAGTGTACCGGTTGTGTATCTTTCCATACGTAAAGCCAGGACCTAAATAACATGGGGCCGAATGCCAGGCTTGATGAAGCCTCTACAGAAAGCGTCTTTCATAGGAAAGAATTCGCTCCTGCAGAAGCAAATTTATTCCTTTAAAGCCTGACCCATATTGAGAAAGGAGGAAAAAACAGAAAATGGCATGAATGTTTATTCTGGGTGTGTACCGGAACACCTTAAGAACAGACCGATTTGGGTCTACATATTTACCCAGATGTTACTATCTGAATATGTAGTGTTGATATAGTATAGTTGCTTCCCTGAATGTGTACCAGTTTATCTTAAGAGCAGTTTGATTTGGGTCTCTACTTTTGCCCAAATGTCACTATCTGAATATGTAGTATATATACTGTATATATTGAACATTTAAGATAAAATGGGATACTTTAACACTCACAAAACTTTTAGAACTTGCATGCCACAGTTTAAATCCAATTTGTCTTTAATATTATTATACGTTTACTCTGTCTATTATTTTGTTTAAGCACATTTTTGTGCTATCTTAATTACTGGTGCCTCTATTCATTGCTACAGATAAGATTTTGATTAATTTTGATTGATTTGATGCTTAAAGTCCACGGTAAACAACTATGGTCATGTCGGGACGGTCAGTTAACCTAACCACACTATTTCTAGGCAGGCTTAGACCTCCTAAGCGGTTAACCAGTACTAAAAGTACATACTTTCGCCAGTAACTGACAACTGCCCTTCTTGAATCAGCGGAAGGAGAAACAAAAGTATGTGGCGAGACCGGGTTTCAAACCCAGGACATCTGACTTATGAGTCAGGTGCCCTACCGATTGCGCTACGCGGCTCGGCCCTACAGATAAGAACGGGCAACCCGGATAATTTAGGGATTCTCAAAGAAAAGTATGTTGTGACCCCTCATTAGAACCGTCTCACTGAGACGGTTCTAATGAGGGGTCACATCATAAAAATTCATGTAGAAATAAGAAAAACTATATTTGACTAGCCCACAAAACCCCCATCTTATCTAAGGCACGGCTCTAGTATTTTATTTGAGCATAGTTTTGTGTGATCTTAGGAGATGATGACTGTATTACATGTAAATAGTAAAAATTATATTCAGGATCAGCTCTATCATTTTTATTATTATTTTGATATCCTGGCCAGATTATTTTAACGAGATCAATGTGTATTGGTACATCTCCCTGTGTTTCTGCCATTTTTACAAAGCGGAACAACTTCATCTGTGACTTTCTGTTTGCTTCCCATGAGGACGAAACCCTGCCTATATAGGTGTATACTCTTACAGGATTGAATTTTTCTAGGGCCCAGATTCTTTCCTCTTAGAGGTAACCCCATCGAGACAGGAAGTTAAAACGAATATGGCAGAGTTGTCTTCCCTGACAGTGAATATGAACAAAACAACAGTCCAGACAAGTGAGAAGTTTTTCTGCATTGTGTACATTTTGCTGTCCTGTCAGCAGTATTTGACACAAAGCTGGATATTATAATCATAGGTCCATAACTTATTCAGACTTTACTGTAGCACCATATTTCAAACCTTAGAAGCATAATTCTGGCACGCTGCCAGAGTTATTGAGAGCAAGCAGTGTCTATTCTTGCCCCGAGGTTAAAAAACTTTTTTTCATGCTCAGCTCAAAGTCGTACTCAAGCGTCTGAGTTTATTCTCAGTTGAGATTTGAGTTCAGTTGGAGGTTATAAAAGCCGTTGAGTACATTCTCTGGTGAGCATGACGATGAGTCTGAGTTGCATCTTGAGAACGTTCTCAAACATATTCTTTTTGAAATACGCAAGCGGTAGTTTGGAGCTCTTTGATGTTAAAGAACACTTAGTAGATCTACGGGAAACTTTGTTGTTTGATTTCATTTCAATTAAGGCCAGAAGCGATGTCCAGTTGTGTAGCAGAACAACTTGCTAGCAAAACAAAGGAAAGCATGAAAAGAAAAAGAAGAAATTACCTTCTTCTTATATAGGCGAATTAAAAGTCCCAGAAAGATGAGAGAATCTAGTGACAGAAAGCTATTTGTTGATATATAAACACAAACTATGACCTTGATCAACTCGTGACATCAAGAATGACGTAATTATTAGAAGAGGTCGCATACCACTATATTCTGTAATACTGAGTGGCGTCTCATGAAAGGATACCTTATGGTATCTACGAACGGAATTCTCAGATCAACCTCCGCGGATATCGGAACAGTCTAATCACAGTTTTCCCCGTTCCCTTGTGCAAACTCTGGATCGCAGGAACTCTAGATCGTGGAAAGCAAAGTCTCGAAAACCGTTTGCTCAGATGCGCTGGCCGACTTGAGTATGTTCATTGAGCGCATGTATAGCTTAGATTAGATCTCTTTTCACGCCACAAAAGTAGATGATGATAGATGATTTGCAATTTACATCCTTTTCAACAGTATTTCAGTCATATCAGGACGATGAGAGGGTGATAATGAAAGGCAGAGGGCGATGAAACCCTGTTTACGGTTGGCAAGATTTTCGCCTACAGCGGGGCTCAAACTCGGACCGCTAAATCAGTAGGCCTAAGCCAGTGCTTAATCGACTGAGGTACCAGGACTAACTGCAAATGAATTAAGAATAAAGAGAATGCGTGTAGTAAAATCCCCCTCTCTCTCTCTCTCTCTCTCTGCACATGGGGGGTAAATGTTGCGGATTTAATTCTGTTTTTGTTTGTTAGATGTTTTAATTTCTTGTTTTTATTTAACGGAATTCACTGTGAGAGAAACATGTAAATAGTTTTCTTATTTTATTTCTGTTAGGTCTCAAAAGCCACTGGTCTTACAAGACAAGAAACTGGATTTTCAGTCCCGCATGTGTAATATCATTTATTTTTTATTTATTTTATTTTGTGTGTGTAGAGGGGGGGGGGGAGGGGGGTCTTTTATTTTTTACCCAAGCATGTTTGTGAGTTAGCCTCCTTTGCTTTTAGTTTTTCTTTTTTCTTTTTCTTTTATGATTTAATTTCAGTTCTTTTAGTTTAGGGTGTTTTCTTACTAGAAATGACAATTTTTTCTGACGGGAACCATTGTTTTACTAGACTGACAGTTCCAAGCTTTATAAAAGTCCCTGTATTTTTCTGGTTTTGTTATATATTCATTCCTGATTTGATGCATGCACATAGCCCCAAAGCAGGGACTGACAGATGCCAGTTTACTTAATTTTGATGATGACGACGACAAAACTGATGACCCCTTCTTGGGAACCGGTGATTTAAACATTACGATTTGTACAAACTTGAGTGAGTAAGTGTATCGAGTGTTCCCTGCAAAAAGAAAAAAAAAGTCTAGTTGGCTTAAATTGAGCAATCTACCTTGGTGGCCATATCTGATCAAGGTACGCGGCCATTTGTGCAAATATCTTACCCAAGCTCAAGGAGGCTTCATAAGAACTTTGGTACCATTCTGCTCATTGCTTCTGAAGACGTCGTTTGGATGTGTTGACGGACGAGGACGACGGCACTTATACAAAAGCTGACGGACGAGAACGACGGCACTTATACAAAAGCTGCGCTCTTAGAAAGTTATTAATGCCATGCGAATAGATTTTTTACGGCATACGCAAACAGGAAAAGCTTAGATTAGCCTGCGGCTCTGCATATTTTGATCTGAATCTATGAATGTTGGAGAATCTAAAACAATAAATAAGTAAATAAATAAATTAATTAATAAACTAACAAGCAACTTTGTCTATATTGTGTCCTTCGCCTTTAAAGCTATACTTCCATGCCATTTCATCGTTTCCTAATTAAATCTCTCTCTGCCCCTCCCCCACCTAATCTGAACCTTACCCCATGTCATCCCACTCATAACCCATGTCATTATCCTAGGTTGGTTTGGTAATGTAATGTC
This sequence comes from Ctena decussata, assembly GCA_963989385.1. Classification (NCBI taxonomy): domain Eukaryota; kingdom Metazoa; phylum Mollusca; class Bivalvia; order Lucinida; family Lucinidae; genus Ctena; species Ctena decussata. The sequence continues at coordinate 13,276,246 of OZ022510.1, read as the reverse complement.
AACTATAAATGTCTTTTGACCAAAAACAACAACAAAAAACAAAACAAACAAACAAACAATAAAAAAAAAAAACAGACGTCCCGCACCTGCGCTTTCATAGCAGTATCATTTTCCCTAATTTGCCAAGTTAAGATCTCCTTTGACCTCGAAAGTAGGTCCAAGGTTACCAAAACTTAGTAGTTCTTTTGCACCTCCTGATTATACACCTGTCTGTGTCTGGTGGTAATCCATCAAGCCCTTCAGGAGATATGGTGTAGAGAAGCCATTTTTTCAACATTCCTTGACCTCCTGTGATCTTGAAAATAGGATCAAGGTCACTAAAGTACAAGCACTTCTTTTGCGTCTCTCAATGATATACCTGTGCAAGTTTAATTTAAATCTTTACATCCATTCAGGAGACAGTGTGCAGACAAAGCATTTTTCAACACTCTTTGCCCTCAGGTGACCTTGAAAATTAGGTCAAGGGAACCAAAATATAATCGGTTCTTTAACATCTCCCTGTAATATAGCTGCGCAAGATTGGTTAAAATCCATTTAACCATTCAGGAGCCAGTATGCAGACAAGGTATTTGTCAACACTCTTTGAGATCCTGTGACCTTGAAAATGGGGTAAAGGTAACCAAAATAAATCCTTTACAGCTTCTAGTAATATTATGAAAGCATAAAAGGACCATATCCAAAAAAGAAAAAAGAAATTTTCTCGTTATAGCGAGGAAATTATCTCGTTATAACGAGAAACGTTTCTCGTTATTACGACATAATTTCTCGTTATAACGACTTAAGTTCAATTTATTTTTTCTTTCTTTGGATGTGGTCCTTCTAGGCCTCGTAAATATCTGCCTATTTCACGATTAAGAATCGTCATAATCGGAGCCAATGGCTCTGATAAGGAAAGATAAGGAAGACCATCACGGTCTTCCGTAGCACTTGCGGCTCCGCCGATATCAGCTAAAAATAGACACAAAAAGCAAAGTTTCGCATTCGTAGTATAAATTTGTTTTACAGCATGGAATCTCTAAAAATGTATTTAGTTCAACGCTATGGTCTTCTTTCCTAGGCTAAGTTAAGTTGTCATGTGAGTTCGATTTTGTCTGAATCATTGGCTCCGGTTATGAACAGCACCACCCGTGTATTATAATATTAATAGCCTACTATTTTCTCAATTCCGATAGCAGACTAGTAGAATAAGTAACGGAAAAGTGTCTTTTACTTTTTAGATTTTCTTTCTTTTGTCAATCCTGTTGCTGCGTGTTTAAGTGAATGATCATAAAAGTTGCGATTTCATAAGTTATCCCCCCCCCCCGTCCTTGGTATTATCCACATCAAGTAACAGTAATCTGGGCAGCTACAAATCAATTCTAATTCCGCAAGTTTCTTTTACATGATTTTTATACCGCAAGTTTCTTTAAATAATGCGTCATCAAACTGTTTCAATGACTCTGTTCAAACCTTTTTCATAAAAAGATTTTAGCAACGACAATGGTGATATGCTGTAACAGTTAAAGTTGTGTAAGCGACCAGACCACATGATTGTTTCACCTCTCCGGGAGCCATACTGTTTTCTCATGTCTGTCTGCCTGCCTGTCTGTCTTTCCGTCCGTCTGTCCATCCACCCGTCTGTCAAAAATCATGTCCGTCCCATAACTCTGAAACAGATGAAGTATTTTCTCGAAACTTGGTACAAATATAAAGCATCAGCAGATGTTATGAAGAGAATGGCATTTTAGCTGAAACATACCCTAAATGATTATGTCCCCCCCCCGCCCCGCCCACCATGGGGGACATACTGTGTTTGGTTTCGGATCCCGTCGGCATAGCTTCTTTTTCTGCACTCTATCTTCTGAAGGGGTGGATGGATTTTAAACAAACTGGCACAGACACATTACTATGTGAGGAGAAAGAACTGATTAGATTTTGGGGACCTTGACTCCATTTTCAAGGTCACAGGAGGACAAAGAGTATTGAAAAATGCCTTATCTGCACTCTATCTCCCGAATGAATGGATGGATTTAAACCAAGCTTGCACACATATATTATACGAAAGCCTAGAAGGACCACTTCCAAAGAAAGAAAAAATAAACTTTCTCGTTATAACGAGAAAATTATCTCGTTATAACGAGAAATGCATCTCGTTATTACGACATAGTTTCTCGTTATATTGACTTAAGTTCAATTTCAAAAGATTTTTTTCTCGTTATAACGAGAAAATTATCTTGTTATTACGAGAAAACTATCTCATTATTACGACATAGTTTCTCGTTATAACGAGTTAAGTTCGTTTTCAAAAGAAAAAAAAATTCTCGTCATAATGAGAAAATTATCTCGTAATAATTAGATAATTATCTCGTTATAACGAGATGATTTACTCATTATTACAAGATAATTATGTTGCAGTACCGTTGGAAGTGATAGTGGTAGTCGACCAGCAGCAGTAATAGAAACAGTATTAATAGTTGTTGTAATAAGAGTAGCATTACTAGCTGAACCTATTGTAGAACACACACATTGCTACTTGAATTTAATCAATACATGTTTTAATCTATGTGTTTGTGTTGGTATAAAAAGATGACTTTAACGAATAATCATTTCATATGATATTTAGGGACCGACCATTTGATATTGTGGGGGGGGGGGGGGGGGGGGGTTGGGGGCTGGTATATTTATCAAACAAAGTCCCTGTCTTACGATATGCAAGAAAAAAATAACCTGGCTCATAAGTGGGGTTTAAAAAAAATTGGCCTCAAAAGTAAGTGAAAAAAATAACCTGGCTCCACCCAAAATTTCAAAAAAATAATATTGTCTGCAGATAATTCCATTTGAATTGAGTTTTTATAATGCCTCTGGCTTCTGGGGAGCTGCGCCCCACAGACCCCCCCCCCCCCCATATTTATAGTAATATATTAATATTATCTACAATTGTTTTACACACGCGCGCCAGCATGTGCATACATTTACGAAAAACATCCTATGACTCTTTCAGTAAATATTTAGCAAACTTTCTAAAATGCGAATAAAGCATGTTTGGGCATATGATTGGGCTAGAAAAATCCCTTAAATTCCTAATGTTAGCCCTAAAACTTTGCAAAAATAGCCCTAACTTTTGGCCAAAATATCCCTTATTTAAGGCATAATTTTTTGCCAAACTCATACAGGGATGGTTGTATCTGTACCTAAGATGAAGAGAGTAACATGTTCCAGGCACTGGTTTGCAAAAACAAGCTAAGCCATGCTCTTTAAAGCCTGGTTAAAGACAGCACCATGTTCTTTTTGTGAGAAAAAAGGTGTAAAAATATTGATGTGGGTAAAATAAAAGGGTGTTAAGGTCAAGTAAACAAGGATCTAGCTGATAGTTCAGCCTATAAAATTTAAAAAAAAAAATAACCTGTTTGAGTTAATTTGAAAAAAAAAAGAAATTAGCTCCCTCAAGGTGGAAGCTCCCTCAAGGTGAAAAAAAAAGAAATTGTTTCCAGAGGCCAGTGAAATAAAATGTTCTGTCTCCATCAAGAATACCAGCCCCCTCCCCCCCCCCCCCCGACCCCAGACCCCCTCCCCCCCCCCCTCACAGAATATCAAATGGTCGGTCCCTTATGAAAATTCGGCGACATTCATATGAAATGATCATGAGTGTAAAATTCTGTCTATCATATGACCCTTAAAAAGGGATTTTTTTCGCCTTCACGTGACATGAGAAAACCAACAAAGTGGTTGTGCGCCTAGCGGAGACTGGGACCAGCTTCAGTCTTCGCGCCGCATGGAGGTAGCTTAGATCCTAAGCTACCCTTTAAGCGCTTAGTAAAGACTCTGATCAGACTAGCCGGGTGCCCATGCTGAGTCTGCGCTTTGCGCACAGCCACTTTGTCGGTTTTCTAGTGTCGCGGATATAATCAAACATTTTGATATTAACACACATACCTACACCCTACCCCTGGGTGGGATGGGATGGACATAGGGGAGGGGGGACATCAACGCGTAAAAGCAGAAAACTTCCGAAGTATTATAGGAGCGGCGGTAGTGTAGTGGATAACGCGCTAGTCTATCTATCCAAAGGTAGCATGTTCGATCCCCCGCTTCTGCAACTTCCACTAAAGCCACTGCCGCTATTGCTACATTCGCTTCTATTTCTTCCACTGCCGCCGACACTGTTGCATAGTTACAGAAATAGAAGTAATGCTAAGAAAGGGAGCATTATTACTACAACGTTGACTGGAACTATGCTTCTGCTACTAAAAACAACTACTACTATCAACTACTACTACTATTGTTAATATTACTACTCATCAACTACAATTTTTACAACACTCTTATATCGTTATAACGAGATAATTATCTCGTTATAACGAGTTAATTATCTTGTTATAACGAGTTTATTATTTCGTTATAACGAGTTACTTCTTTCGTAATTGCTGATAACAAAGTTCAAAATTGGAATAGAATAATTTACTGAATTACTTATCATCGCTACTTGCACTTGGGCTTCTGTCGCTAAGTTATGGTAGTGCAGAGCGGTACAAGCCCAAGTCCAAGTGGTGATGGTATTTCTTGTTGTTATCCCCCTTGCTTCGAAGAAATTGAAGGGGTATCTTCCTTCTGGGTTGTCCGTCCGTCCGTTCATCTGTCTGTTCGTCACGCATACCATATCTTAATCAAAGGGCCAATAGCCCTGAAATGACAGATTCTAGAATATAGTCATCCTACGTCGGCTACAAATAATTTCAAACTTCAGCCCTGTTGCTTGTATATGGCCCAGCTCTAATGATGAAAATAAGCCATTTAGTGCAAAACACTTCATGCTCCAGCCAAAATTCACAGGCACTCGACGAAAAATTTGTGAAATTCTCATATATTATGAAATGTTAGTCTGTCTCCCACCTCTCTATCAAATTTCAGGAGCCCCGGTAGCTCAGTGGGTTAAGCGCTGGCCTACTGATCTAGCAGTAGCGGGTTCGAGCCCCGCCGGAGGCGGACTTCTTTCCATCGTAAACGGGGTTCCATTGCACACAGCCTTTCATTATCACAATCTCATCGTCCTGATATGACTGAAATACTGTTGAAAAGGACGTAAAATCGCAAGTCATACATCCATCCATCCATCCATCAAATTTCAAGTCGATCGGTTGCGACATAAGAAAGTTACTAAATGTCCCACTTCGTAGTTTAATAATTCTATGGATAGCTAGGAACCCAAACCATTTCGTGTGGCCAGTGAAGACTCTGACCCGACTGTGCTAATGCTCAAGCTGGTCTGAGTCTTCGCTGGACGCACACATAAATTGTACGTATTGCTGGGCTGCGGCTCATTTAATATAGCATCTATGACAATGAAATGATATTTTCCCGTTTAAAATGTTCTAAAGTTTCAGAAATTGTTTGTCATTTTATTGTACAATTATTCATTTAGAAACATACCTTCTACAGATATTTTGCTGGAGATAAATTCAATGGCTAAAAGAATTTTGATAAATGCATCTGACTAGAAAGCAAGGAAACCCCCCATTTGCCCATAGAAACGATCAATTTACCGTAGTATCTGTTGCATGGACTTATAAAAGGCAAGAAAAAAATCTGTATCAAATTGTCCCATGCGTTACATCAACATGCCCCACTACTGGGGCAAGTTGATGCATTCGACTTGCTAAAGAAATCTACTTAAATGGAGGAAAAATATATCAAACTTCAAGGATTCCTATGTGATTTTAAATGCAGAAAAGACAGAGCTTTTAGTATAAATAAAGAGGATCAAAATTGGCCAGTCCGGTCACGAGATATATCAAAAAGTGCATCAACTATCCCCGGTCTCCCCTAATGCCTGCGTTTGTGATATCAGCTCTCCAGGTGCCTTTTCATCAGCAAAACTATTGTGGCTTCTGGGGGCTGCGCCCCTAGACCCCCTGCCACCCAGAGTCCCAATTAGTATCATTAATAGTTGTAATTATTAAGCATTCGATAAAATGATTTCTGGATGCCCATAAGCAGAAGAAACTGCAAGAAATCCAGACAAAGTTAACACCGACCATGATCAGTTAACCTGTTAGAACAGGTTTTTGATTGAGGTCAGTCTGAGATAAAATAGGTAATATATGGCGTGGGTGGGTAGCTGGGATTGGGGGGATGGGGGGGGGTCATAAAACTTTTGGTCACCTATATGGAGGGGGCGGGGGGAGGGTCGGAAAAATAATTCTGGTGAGACTGGAGGGGGGGGGGGGGGGGGGGGGGGTCGGAAAAAAATTGGTGAAGTATATGAAAATGTACCCCCCCCCCACCCCCACCTGATAATAAATAACTCGTCCCTAAATGACAGGAAAAGTGATTAGAAACGAGAGAGAGACAGAGGGCGAGTTGATGTCTATAGTTTTGACGGACAAAGTTTATTTACCAGATGTGCGGGCGCAAGGGTATACAAAGACCCTACCTGATGAAAGCAAAGAAGTAAATAAGCGTAGGTTGGTTGGTTGTAGCTAAACCCCAATTGGCTGAAGTGTTGATAAATATCTTTGGTGGTGTGCAACCTTTGCTAAATTGACAGTGTCCTTTTGACGTCACACTTTATAACTGCAACGTCACATTGGAGCTGTACCAATAGCTTGCTAGATTATTTATATAACCGGGGAAAAACCGATCGATACTGAAAATCACCTGCTGTTTTGGAGAAGGATGCATTTTCTTCGTCAGTCGTCTTGCAAAATGGAAACTTCGTGTCGTTTCTAGAAAGTTGATTTGCAAAGCTTGCATGCCACATAACATGTACGTCCTGCCTGCTGACCTACTCGAAATTCGGCGATTCACAAAAAAAAAGGAGATGCATTTATAAGAAGATTGACAGCTGAAGCAAAGGCAAAGGTTAGGGTTTTTCTTTCTCTGTTTTGGGGTGGAAAGGCAGCTCAATACCCTCATAATAGTCTGCTGCCTAAAGCGGTATCTAGCAAATTTAATTCATCCAGCGGATTCGTTCTATTTGCGAACACGACCGGTCATCTGGCCAAATTCCGTGTTTAACAACGTGTCTCGCTTAAATTAGCCGCCATGTTTTTTTGCTTGAGCACGACTCTGAGAATGGTCCAGTGCTTGCTCAAGATTTGGACGTTTCATGCTCAACATCGTGCTCAACGTTGAGCATGAAAACGTTCTCAAAAGTTTTATAACCTCGGGTTTGTGCTCAGACTCAGGAATTATGCTCACTTGAGTCTGAGAATGTTCTCAAAAAGTTTTATAACCTCGGGGCCAGGTTGTGTGTAATATTAAGATTTCTCAATGAGTCTTTCTCCGAAAAGCCTTTAAAATAAGTTGCATCTGTTGATACCATGATTATTCGGCTATAAGACGCTGCCCCCGTTTCTCTAGAATGATCCCACGTATCGAAATCAGTCGAGAAGTTCTGTTATAAAGTTCCTTTTGAAAACTACCCGAAAAATCTAAATCCTAAGAAGGCTCTTGATTTTATGGTTGTTTGGGTGACGAAATCTAATAGATATTGCCGACAAACATTTCAACAGTACAGGTTCTCTTCAGCGTGCGTGAGTGAAAGGCGTATCGTTGTGACTTCATTGGTAAAGCTTTTTCCACAAAATTTGCAACGTAGCAGATTTTGTTCTGACGTTTTTGCACATTTAAGTTTTGTGGGTACATCTCGACATGTTTCTGTCATTTTTACAAAGGAGAACATCTTTTGTGACTTCCTGTTCGCTACCTTAGACGATCAAACTCATCTAAAATACCGTCTTCTCTTAAATAAAAAGGAGCGGCTGTAGCGTAGTGGATAACACTCCAAACTACCAATCCAGGGATCGCAAGTTCGAACCCCCGCTTCTCCGGTCTTTCGGATGAGACTTTAAACCGAGGTCCCGTCTCCATATGACCTCGTTGTTGGTGGGACGTTAAACCCGAGTTCACTCACTCACTCACTCTTAAATAAAAGACTTTGTTTTTAGAGGACGATAAAAACCTTTCTATCAAAAGCAGGCCCCTGTTGTTAAAACAGAAGTTGCAACGCTACATATTCTCTCTAGTGTCTACAAGATTTCCTTGTGAGTTCTCAAACCAAAAGTTTCCCTAAACGATGTGCCACGCCTGTCGCCCAGTGTCACAATGAGTCAGACAAAGAGGTGCCTATACTGTTTAGAGAACTTAACCAGAAAACTTGACAAGAGTTTTCTCCTATGCAAATGCTGTCTTTCCTAGAAAAGCAATGTCTATGATTGGCTTCTGCAAGTCACAGATGAGACAAGCCAGAATTTTGCGGCAGATGGTGTCCCGCCTGTTTGCAAAGTGTCATTAAACAGAGGTGAACCAGAAAACTCGAGGAATTTGTTTGACGCCGAAAAAAAGCAACAACCTGTATTTTGCATCTGCTAGTCATAACAGGTGATACAAAAAATGGAGAAAACTTTGAATACAACAAGTTGCAATTATAACAAATTTGGTTCAATTTACTTTCGTGCTTTAAATATGAAAAAAATGTATTAATTCAAAGAAGAGTATCCTAAACTCAAAACTTTCCTAATTACATGTTTACATGATTTTCCGCCATTTTTACTAAGGGAAACAACTTTTGTTACTTCCTCTTTCTTTCTTCCATGAATAAAGAAGCTCTTCAAAAAGCAAATTCTTTTATATTTTTAAGAGTTGTCTCTTATTGAGAAGAGAAAAAAAATAAACAACTGCTTCCACTGAGCGTCCGTCCTTTCACTCGAAGACCCTTACCAATAATATGTGAAAATAAGTGTTCAGAATTTTCCAACTAAACAGTGAGCATGCCAGGGAGCAGCCTTATCAGGGTCTTCACTTGTTGCTGGATATTGTAATGAACATGTTAAGTTTTTAGCTATACAGTATTCTTATCTCAAATGACGGGAAATACTTGTCTTATTTAGCTGTTTGCCACATATATGACATAACAAATATTTGTCCTTTGTATATGTAATTATATGCTGTTTAAGATTGGATGAGGTATAAAAACCCACGTTACATATATAAGATTTGAGAGAGCTTTCTTCCGAGTGTGACAGTTAGAGGCCCTGATATGTGTTAGCTGTTTACCACAAAAAGCGTAACTTTCAGGTTTCTCTCAAGTATGGATTAATATATTCTTTATGTGTGAACTCTGTGCCACATATAGGTTTTTCCAGAGTAAATTAATCCGGCTGTTAAGCTGTTTATGTCCTCTTTACATATGACAAGAACTGCAAGCATAGGGTTTTACTCACGCATGAGCCGGGCCGCGTGGAGCAGTCGGTAGCGTGTCTGACTCAAGTGCTGGAAGTCCCGGGCTTGATACCCGGCCCGGCCACTTACTTTCGTTTCCCCTTCCGCTGATTCAAGAAGGGCAGTTGTCAGTTACTGCTGAAAGTATACTTGACGCCATTAATTCTGCAAGTTTTTTATGGAACTATGTTTCTGTGAGTTTAAGTCTCAAAATTTTAGAACTGCTATAGAAATATCAAACTATCGTCCAGCCATGTAGAAAACCGATAATCAGTGTATTCATCCCGTTCAGTATAATGTATAGGCTATTTTAGTTAAAACCACGTGCTCAGCGTGCACGTGGTATTCGAGCAGGTTCTCACATGTATTGTGTTGTTGTTTCTTATTCACTTTAGTCGGATGTATGAAATACGGTTTAAAATTAAATAAGAAATCAGCGAATATAGAGCGATGAGGCTTTCAAATGCGGAACGTTTACAGGCAATAGGACAGATTCAAACTGGGCGTACATATAGAGCAGTTGCTGCAGCTTTTGGGGTCCATGAAACGACAATAGCACGTCTACATCGCCGATATGCTACCACTGGCTCAGTAGCCGACCGACCAAGACCTGGCCAGCCGCGTGTGACATCTGCCCGTCAGGACCGTTTTATACGTCTCCAGCATTTGAGAAACCGGTTCACACCAGCGACTTCCACCGCAAGAAACACTAGGGGCCATAATCGTGTCCGTATTAGTCCTCAGACAGTTAGACGCCGTCTGAAACAGGCTGGTATACTGTGTCGACGTCCGTATCTAGGCCCGCGTCTAACACGGAATCATCGTAGGGTTCGTACACGTTGGGCGAATGCGCATGCACGTTGGCGAGTAAGAGACTGGCACAATGTGTTATTTACTGATGAGTGTAAAATTATGGTCGATTCTAGTGATAAGCGTCAGCACGTATATCGACGTCAAGGCGAGAGATTCACCGAGCCCTGCATTACAGAACTTGATAGGTGGGGAAGAGCCTCAACAATCATATGGGCTGGAGTCAGTTTCGACGGTAAGACTGACGTGGTATTTTTGAACGATGGTGTTGGTAGAGGCGGACGTCGAGGTGCAGGACGTGGTTTGACAGCACAGCGGTATATTGATGAGGTCCTGCGTCCAGTTGCAGTACCTTTTCTTCGGCAACATCGTGGCATGTTACTTCAACATGATAATGCTAGGCCACATACTGCACGCCTCACTACTCAATATTTACGTCAACATAACGTGAACGTACTGAACGGATGGCCAGCGATGTCAGCTGATCTTAACCCAATAGAGCACTGTTGGGATTATCTGAAACAACGCATTCGAAAACTGAGACTTGACAATGTGCAAAACCTTCGTAATGCTATACTTAGGGAGTGGCAGCGCATCCCCCTACAGTACATTAGACGTCTTGTTCGTTCTATGAGGAGGCGATGTCTTGCTGTTATGCATGCTAACGGAGGACACACACATTACTAAATCTGTTATGAGTCGGCGTTGGTTCTGACTATTTTCTTCAAATTTGACACAGACAGTATGCCTAATGAATTTAATATGGTGTCAATATGAAATGATAAAATTGTGACTTGGATACATGAAATTATAGGAATATCATTGTTTCCTAATATGGTGTTGCTTTTTATTCATATAATCCAGTGAAACCGCAGAAATTCAAATATGATAACAAACTTGCGTTTTTAATGGCGTCAAGTATATGTGCACTTAGTTCTGGTTAACCGCTTAGAAGGGTTAAGCCTGCGCAGAAAAGTCTGGTTAGACTAAATGACCGTCCCGACATGACCATAGCTTTTTGCCGTGGACGTAAAACAATAACACAATAACAATACTCGAGCATGAATATACGCGCGTTTCTGTTTAAATGTCGTTTGCATGAAAAGTGTTTACCATATACACAGTAAAGATCTTAAGTATTGGGTCAGATTTGTATGAGCAATCAATGACGGCATAGAACAGAAAACTCCATGAGAAGCATTCTTGTCAGGGTCTTCACCTTGTGCCACTCCATCTGATGTTTTCGGACACTTTGTAACACTTAACTGTTCCATTTTTGCGTGTTTGCATTTGCTCCAATTTTTAGAGGTGACCTCCAGTGCTTAAAAAATGGTGATAAGAATTAAAGAAAGTGTCTCTTTAGGACAAAAACGCTACTTGTTTTAGAATTTGTAGAATTTGTACATGTACTACAGCTGTGGTGTCTCTCCGGTATGAGTGTACATATTTTCCATCAAGTGGACTTAGTGATCCAGAAGTTAGAACCAGAAAATATGATGAACGTTTCCTACTCTATTCTATTCTATTCTATGTTCAAACATGCCAGACAGCGTTAATGTAACATCACGTCTAAATTTCGTTTAAAAATGTCTAAAAACGTCTAAAATTCGTCTAAAACATAATCTATATGGCAGATATTTTTGGAACATCACTTTTATTCATATAATCAGTTCAAAGTCATTTAAATGTCTGAAATTCCAGTGGTTTAGTAGCTCAAGAAATAGCCAATCCCACGCAGGTAACCAAGCACAACGCCATGTCTTGTATATAGTTGATAGAAGTGTACTGGTGCTACATGTATAGAGAAGGTTCAGTCACCATACCATAGTGTACTCTTGGCCAAATACTTAAAAACCTGAATCAGTGCCAAGAATAATGACTCGAATCTTTTCATATGCATCAATAGTTTTGTCGCTTAACACAAAGCTCTCCCCTTTAAGAGTCTTACAAAATGACAAGAGCAGGTGAATAAGACTTTTTGGCAGCTCTGGTAGTTGCTTTATACGCTGTCTTTGGATTTTTCTTTCAGGTGCGACATTTCGTCTAAAATATCTTAAATTATTTTTCGCGACGCCCGGCCGATTTTTGTCATTTAGGCGAAATGGTCGTTAAACGAAATGACATTTAGATGAAATGGATTTAGACGAAATGTCGTGCACCCCTTTAAAAGCTGGGGTTAGCATTTTGAAATACAGCAAATACTCATAACATAAATTGAGCTCCACCATAAAATAAACTGAGTTTCACAAGCAAAATGGTCTCAAAATGCATCAAAATCGCTACTAGAGACGTCCTGGATTCAAACATGTTCTCATGGGAGGTAAATACTAATGAAAATAATCGAGTTTCACAAGCAAAGTTGGTCTCACAATGTATTAGAATTGCTTATAGAAACGTCCCGAATTCAAAAATTTTCTTGGGGAAGTCCACCGAACCCCATATGGGAGGGGTATATCCCTCTCGTGCTCTCCCACACTCGTGCCTTCGGCACTCGGAGAACGCCTACGCGTTCCATGGCCGTACCACTTTTCTTAAGCCGACGACGGCCCTGATCATAGGACGGATATCTTCATATAAGAAATCAACGGCCAGGGCGTAATAAAACAAACTCTATAAGCTGAGTGATTTATGAACAACATAATACAACTTTAAGATTTTTTTTCGGCCCTGGCCATTGTATTCTTTTTGGAAGATATCCGTCGTTTGATGCTGTATTAATGCATGCTAGCATTCTCTCTTCCGTTTTGATCTTTGGAAAACATATACCCTCAAACTGGAGAGAAAACACATGATAAATCAATCAGCGTATTTGTTCAAAAGATGGAAAAGTTTGGTGTTACAATGCAGTTATGCATCCAAAAAGAAAAAGATGGAATGACAAACAATGAAGACTCTACTTTCCGTCTTTACCAATGCTTACAATCTATACAGTACATGTGATTCACAGTTTTCACGCATGGCACTTAGACAGAAAGACGTTAAATCAGTTGGACTGAAATCTAGTGCTTGTAACGTTCGTAAACAAAGAGAAACTAATCCATTCTGGAGAGATACCTAAAAACTTGCGAGTATAATGTAGACAGTTCACACATACAAAAAAATCGAATATTTCACATGTTAATTAATACTGGAGAGAAACCTCAAATTTTTGGATTTATGTGGAAAACAGTTTACACACACAGAAAACTCGAATATTTCACACGTTAATTCATACTGGAAGAAAACTTCATACTCCTGGTGTTGTGGTTAACAATTTGCACAATTAGAAAACTCGAATATTTACACGTGTATTTATACTGGAAAGAAGTTTAATACTGCTGAAGTTTGTGGTAACGTTTCACTCATACAGAAAACTCGAATAGTCACACATTTATTCATACTCAAGAGAAAATTCATACTCAAGAGAAAATTTATACTCGCGAAGATTCACACGTTAATTCATACTGGAGAGAAACCTCTTACTCGTGATGTTTCTGGTAAACGATTCACACATACAGAAAACGCAAAGGCTTACACGTTAGTCCATACTTGGGGGGAGCCTCATACTTTTGATGTTTCTGGTAAACGATTTTCACATAGAGAAATTCAAAGGCTCATACGTTAATCATTACTTGTCGGAAACCCCATACTTTTGATGTTTCTTGTAAAGTTCAAATATTCAATAAAATCGAATATTCACATGGTGTTCCATACTGGAGGGAAACCCCATATTTTTTATGTTTGTGAAAAACAGTTCAAACATAGAGAAAACTAACAAATATACACGATTATCCGTACTGGAGGGAAACTTCATACTTTTGATGTTTGTGGTAATCAGTTCAGACACAAAAACACTCGAATATTCACATGTTAATCCATACTGGAAAGAAACATCATTCCGTCGATGTTTGTGGTAGACAGTTCAGAAACACAGAAAACTGGAATATACTTTCGTTAACCTTAATGGAAGGAAACCTTATACTTTTGATGTTTATGATAAACAGTTCACGCATACAGAAATTCTAATATTGATATGTCTGGAAAGCAATCTCTCACTTCTGACGTTTGTGGAAAATAATTTACAATTCTGAAATATACACGCGGTAATACATCAGTAAGTCCTTGCTGGAGAGAAAACTCAAGCTTCTGATGTTTGTGACAAACAGTGCCCATATAGAGAAAACTCGAATAAAACACGTTAATCCATACTGGAGAAAAAACGCATACTTTTATTTTTTTGTGGTAAACCGTTCACAAACACAAAAACTGAAATATACACACATTTATCCATACTTAAAAGATGGTGTTTATGAGTGTAATAAAAATTCTTCTTACACTGAAAAAGTCAAATTTCTATTTTTTTTTAAGCTAGAAAATCGCAATAATTCTGTTTATTCAAGAGCGTCAGCCATCACGACAAAAACGCAACTTTTTTCTAGCCGTTTTGAGTAAGATTTGAAGCTTCTAGCGTGTTATTGGGTATGACAGTAGTAAGGACTGTCACTATGGGGACCGATTTTCCCATGTATTATTACATAGACTTTTGGCCTGAACAAAACTAAGTCCGCACGGTCGCCTGATGTAAAAATACATAGCGGTAGCCAGAGATGTCAATCCATGAGTTAACTTCCTCAGACTAGTGAGCCTCTGTTAGGCTCTTGCACAGCCGTAGAAGTCATGTTCTTAGGCTCTCAGAGCTGTTTTTAGGACGATTCAGCGCCATTTTCCCACAAGAAATAGCCATGGGATCATGCACGCAACTTTGCGGGACGTTGTAGGAAGTTTGTAGGATCTGTAGGAGCACACAAGAAAACTTGCGGGATCACGCGACGTCTGTGGCCAGTATGACGTTATGTTATAGGAAGTCTGTATGAACTGTAGGATCCCACAATAATTCTTTGCGGGATCACGCGACGTCTTTGGCCAGTTGTGACGTTATGTTTTAACGTTTATGACGTCAGTTGTTTATAGCCGAAGTAAACAAGACGTTGGCCGCCATAGAAGCTGCGCTTATCATATTTTAAAGGGAAAATAGCAACATCCACATATCCACTCTGTAATTGTGGAGTTAATGTGGATTTGATGTGGATTTTTGTGGATGTTTTGTGGAGTTGATGTGGATGATGTGGATCCACAATGTGGATGTTCCACACGTCCACATCTACACATTCGACAGTGTTGATGATGTGGATTCGATGTGTATGTTTTGAGGCTGATGTGGATCCACAATGTGGAGTTTCCACACGTCCTCATCTACACATTCGACAGTGTGGATGATGTGGATTCGATGTGGATGTTTTGAGGCTGATGTGGATCCACAATGTGGAGTTTCCAAACGTCCACATCTACACATTCGACAGTACGGATTTGATGTGGATGTTTTGTGGATGTTTTGTGGCTAATGTGGATGATGTGGATTTGATGTGGATGTTTTGTGGATGATGTGGATCCACAATGTGGAGTGTCCATATGTCCACATCTACACATTTGACAGTGTGGATTGATGTTGATGTTTTGTGGCTGTTGCGTGGAGTTTATGTGGAAGATGTGGATTTGATGTGGATGTTTTGTGGCTGATGTGGATCCACAATGTGGAATTTCCACATGTCCACATCTACACATTCGACAAATTAGCTTAGTATCTGCTTTCCTCTATCCTATACGAACATCTCAGTGTAACAGTGGCATGAGTTTACAGTAACATGACCCTCAAAAGCATAATCATGCAGTGCCCATAGACTGTGCAGTTACAGCTGTGTGTATGCATACTTCAGAAATAAGCTAGAACAAGTATATGCTGACATATATATGATACTTAGTATCTCAGTGTAACGGTGACATGAGTTTACAGTATTTTCATTTGCTCGACAGAGAAATATGCCTCTCAGAAGCATAAACATGCAGTGCCCTCAGACTGTACAGTTACATCTGTCTGTTCGTATAGAATAGAGGAAAGCAGATACTAAGCTAATTTGTCGAATGTATAGATGTGGACATGTGGAAATTCCACATTGTGGATCCACATCAGCCACAAAACATCCACATCAAATCCACATCTTTCACATAAACTCCACGCAACATCCACAAAATATCCACATCATCTCCACACTGTCGAATGTGTATATGTGGACATACGGACACTCCTATTTGTGGATCCACATCATCCACAAAACATCCACATCAAATCCACATCATCCACTTTAGCCACAAAACATCCACAAAACATCCACATCAAATCCACACTGTCGAATGTGTATACGTGGACGTGTGGAAACTCCACATTGTGGATCCACATCAGCCTCAAAACATCCACATCGAATCCACATCATCCACACTGTCGAATGTGTAGATGTGGACGTGTGGAAACTCCATATTGTGGATCCACATCAACCTCCAAACATCCACATCGAATCCACATCATCAACACAGTCAAATGTGTAGATGTGGACGTGTGGAACATCCACACTGTGGATCCACATCATCCACATCAACTCCACCAAACATCCACAAAAATCCACATCAAATCCACATTAACTTCACAATTACAGTGTGGATATGTGGATGTTGCTATTTTCCCTTTAAAATATGATAAGCGCAGCTTCTATGGCGGCCAACGTCTTGTTTACTTCGGCTAGAAACAACTGACGTCATAAACGTTAAAACATAACGTCACAACTGGCCAAAGACGTCGCGTGATCCCGTGAAGAATTATTGTGGGATCCTACAGTTCCTACAGACTTCCTATAACATAACGTCACAACTGGCCACACACGTCGCGTGATCCCGCAAGTTTTCTTGTGTGCTCCTACAGATCCTACAAACTTCCTACAACGTCCCGCAAAGTTGCGTGCATGATCCCATGGCTATTTCTTGTGGGAAAATGGCGCTGAATCGTCCTAAGAACAGCTCTGAGAGCCTAAGAACATGACTTCTACGGCTTTGCGAGAGCCTAACAGAGGCTCACTAGCCTGAGGAAGTTAACTCATGGATTGACATCTCTGGCTACCGCTATGTATTTTACACTAGGCGACCGTGCGGACTTAGTTTTTTTTTCAGGCCAAAAGTCTATGTACAAATACATGGGAAAATCGGTCCCCATAGTGACAGTCCTTACTACTTATACCATTGGTTGGAAACAACTTTGCAACTGAAAAATAGCTTCAAATATCATTTTGATACACAGATCTCAAAAACATTGCCAAGAAAGAATGCCTACAGGAGACAAAGGCGGCATGACGTCCCGTGCAGTAACAATGCTACGTTGGCGCTTTAAGTGACGTCATTAACGTCGTACTGACGTGCAAAGATGCGTGACGTAATTTCTGTCAAGCCAGATAATATTTAGTCAGTTAATCAACAAAACACTTGAGGCTATTTCACAAAAATCCTATTTCTGAAACAGTGAAATCGAAAATGATAATTTCACTGTTTGAAACAGTGAGCTTATCAGTTTCCATTTCACCGAAAAATCTCTATAATTCATTGAAAAGTATAAAAAGAAATGAATTTTCCATTCCTCTAACAAGATTTAGAAAAATATAAAACATATGAGATACATCATTATTAATATTATAATTAATTTGTTGTTGTTCTTAATTTAGTCACTCTGGAGGATGGCTGGGAGACTCATTAATAATTTTTCCTTTGCCTAAAAATGAAGAAAGAAAATATATTTTCGAATTTTTTGTGCATTTTGATACAGGTTTAATGGCCCTTTCAAGAATATTTCACTTATGTAGAGCCTATCGTGAAGAAAACGTTGGAATAAACCGGAGCCCCCGATGAAACAGCACCTGAACTGCAGAAGAACCTGGCTTTCTCACATGTGCGCCGCCGAGGCTTGATAAACTTCATGTTTAAGAGTCGGCGTTCTTATCCATTAAGCCACGAAGACCCGTCAAATTGAATGAAAATATTATGGACGGACACTCGGCGCCAGGTGTGTGCAACTATCATACCGCTGAGCCACTTGGGGAACGTCGATACGAGAATTGAAACAGAACAGAATGAAAATATACATGTACTTAGAGGCAAAAGAAAGTATACAGGTAACGCCGTCTAGTCTTTTTCTACAAATGTCTAAATGTCTGCATAATAAAGGGACATTGATGATAAATACACTTATTTTTGCATTATCTGCGACAAATTTCAGTACAATCGGTTGAAGGATAAGGAAATGGCATCGTTTTAAACGGACAATATGTCTGAGTCAACACTGTTGCTTGGGAAGCTTCCCTTTTGACAAACACTTTGGACAACAAAGATTAATTTCATGCATTTTGTGCATCACATCGAAAAAGGGATTAAAGTTTTGAAAGGCAATGTCGCCCTCTAAGATGAAACATGGGGTAGGGTATCAAATTTCCGTACTAAGAAACGGTGTTTCTGACGTCGCCTGGTAACATGCATATAATTTACATTGAGGTTTTATAGAAAGTTCATTTACAAGTTCCTTTCAAATACACAAGTCTATGAGGTTTAATTCAAGTGCACAAAAAGGCAAGAATGTAAACATCAATTTTCCGAAAATTTCAATTGAAAACTTCTAACACCAGTTAAGATAGAGAAACGTTTAATTACCTATAATTTTAATTCAAAGGGCGATAATTTCAGATATGTAGCATTTTAACTATGGCTGACGCCGTTTTGTGGGAGTTTCAGATTAAGTGACGATGTGGTTTCGCTCACAGACATAAGCGCTAGACATTCGTAAAGTGCAAAATGTTATTTGCCATGTACAAAGCGAGTTCTGATGAGAAATGCTGAATTTGAATTAAGGGCCTTAACTCCAATATAAATGACTGCAAAATAATTTATGTTTGTGTTTTCCAGAGCCATACGTTTGTCAACATGACATTATTAATATTTCTATGCAGCCATTTACACGAGACCCAGTATTCAAAATCCCAAACTGCATACTTTTTATTGCCTCTGAGTATATTTTACTATTTATTTATTTTTTTTTTTTTTTTTTTTTTTTTTGGTCTTGGAAATAAAAGTTTGCGGACATTATATAGAAGGCTACCATGTTTAACTCCCAAAGTTACCATCATATAATTCCTCTTAAAATACATAATAAGCAATTAAAAAACTCTTTTTTATCTATTCAGCGATATCTTTAAATTGACTTTGTGTTGTCACAAATTTTATTTTGTGGTTTCACTGATTCATTCCTAATTAGTGATATCACAGAATCGATTTTGAGACATCACATAGTCGATTTAGTGATATCACATAACAATAAGTGATATCGCAAATTGATTTGGTGATAGCATTTATGCGAATTAGTTATTTCACATAACAATTAGTGGTATCACCAAATTAAATGTGATATTTCATATTTGAAATTATAGTGATATCACAATCGATTTGTGATATCACAAAAAGGGGATTTAAAGTAAAAACAGCATTTAACTGAATTATTGTAAAACGACACCTCATACTCGAGACCTTTTCAAAAGTCCCATTTCATGCATCAAGTGATTTTGGAATCCCCTCCGTACTATAACGTTACTGCTGCTTCTACTAGCTACTGATGTGTTTTTGTTGTTGTTTTTTTTGTTCTTCTTAAAACCCAGTATGCAAACATCGACAAAATAACGTTGTACCGACGTCGAATCAGTGATATGTATGGAGGTCGATAAAGGTCATAACGGGTGCCTGGACTTTTTTTCGACGCGTTCTCGATGGAGTAAACCCGTATGAACACTGGTTTCGTATAATTGGTGATGAACAACATTCTATAGACGTCGATTATGAGTGATAACGTTGCATCGATATCTTTTGACGTGTTTTCCATGTAGTGAGCCTGTATGAACATCATTTGCCATTATTTGTGATGAACAACGTTGCATCGACGTCTTTCCGACGTGTTTCGACATCGTATACCTGTGAACACTGTGTCTCATTATTTGTGAAAAACAACCTTGTATAGACGTCGATTAAGTGTCATACCGTTGTATCGGTGTTGTTCTGAAGTGTCTTTGACGTAGTGTGCCTGTATGGACACTGATTTTTATTATTTGTAATGAACGACGTTGTATATACGTCGATACTGGGTCCGACGTTGCATTGACGTCTTTGTGATGTGTTTAGGATTGTCAAAGAACCTTATATTTGACAAAGTGGGTAGCCTAGAGCCTTTTGTATGTACCAACCAAACAGGATTGAAGTAGACCCTGTTTATGTTAAGATAAGCGAGGAATAGAAATTGTAGACTTGGGTGAGCGATACAATATCGTTCATGTGATTTGAGTAACGAGTTAAGCTGAGTTATCCGCGTCAGCGACAGTTCTTGTTTTAATCGGGGTGCCCCCAACCCGTCCTCAAACACACCTTCTACCACACAAAACATTCCTTTCTCCATCTAACAGTTTCAGCCACTCACACTGGTTCTTGCAATCCCGTGGCCAAAATAATGTAAACAAATTCAGAGCGTACAGAGAGAGCCCGTATGCATGTGGCAAGGGTAATTTCATATAGACTTCCCACAGACCACAAGGCCCATCGACTGTCCAAATCCTAAGGGTCCGGGACCACTCGTGGAACTTTCGCATCTGACCTAAGCATTACTGAACCGCTGTGAGCCGGGCCGCGTAGCGCAGTTGGTAGGGCGCCTGACTTATAAGCCAGAGGTCCTGGGTTCGATACCCGGTCCGGCCACTTACTTTCGCTTCTCCTTCCCTGATTCAAGAAGGGCAGTTGTCAGTTACTGGTGAGTGCACTTAGTACTGTTCAACCGCTTAGGAAGTCTAAGCCTGTCCAGGAATAGTGTGGCTAGATTAACTGACCATCCCGACATGACCATAGCTGTTTACCGTGGACGTTAAACAATAACACAACAACAACCGCTGTGCCTTTACTCGGACGATCTTCGTGATGAATGTCTGAGATTTACGGATATTGCGGGAAAAAAAGACTTAACCGCCTTGAAGGAGCTTTAAAAAAAATCACAGGATTTGAGCAACTTTTCCAACATCACACAGGACCAATGACTTCGTCGTCGTTGATAGTGCACAGTTTCTGTTTCGACAATTGGCAAGAGTGGTAGAGGGTGGAAAACGAAGACTTTGAAGCGCAGCTAGCAAAGTCTCTTTTATACCACTTCAAAAAGAAGAAAAAAAAAAGCAATAAAGAAAACAACGTTATCTCCATCCAGACAATTCTGCGGTTTTCTTTTATACTTTCAATGAATTATAGAGATTTTTCGATGAAATCGACACTGATAATCTCAATGTTTCAAACAGTGAAATTATCACTTTCGATTTCACCGTTTCAAAAATAGGATTTTTATGAAATAGTCCACGTTTTTTGTTGCTTAATTGGCTAAATCTTAACTGGCTTGACAAAAATTACTTCATACATGTTTGCACGTCATACGACATTAATGACGTCACTAAAAGCGACAACATAACATTGTTACAGCACGGGACGTCAGGCCGCCTATGTCTCCTGTAAGCATTCTTTCTTGGCAATGTTTCTGAGATGTGTTTATCAAAATAATATTTGAAGCTATTTTTCAGTTGCAAACTTGTTTCCAACAAATGTTATACCCAATAAACACGGTGGAAGCATCAAATTTGACACAAACTGGCTAGAAAAATAGTTGGTGTTTCTGTCGTGATGGCTGACGCTCTTGAATAAACAGAATCATTGCGATTTTTAAGCATAAAAGAGATAGAAAATTTGACTCTTTCAGTGTAAGATGAATTTTTATTTCACTCATGAACACCAAAAGTGGTATTTTCACTCGTGGCTTCACCACTCGTGAAAATGCTGCTTTCGGTGTTCATTCGGTGAAATAAGAATCGATCTTACACTGAAAAAGTCAAATATCCTCTATATGCTATATTTGGCCGGTGGATGCAAGCTGACCTACACTTATTTTTTTCTTTGGCCGAAAAAAATATGTGAGAGGCGACACGGCAAAACCAACAAAGTGGCATATGCGCCCGCAAAGACTAAGATCAGTTAGGCATCCGCCAGGTCTGATCATGGTCTTTGCTATGCGCTAAAAGGGTAGCTAAGGGTCCAAGCTAGCTCCATGCAGACAGCAGACTCTGATCAGACTAGGCGGATTACCAGGCTGATCTGAGCCTGCGCTGGGCGCACATGCCACTTTGTTTGTTTTTGTCGTGTCGCAGCTCATGCATGTTTCAGGTTTCAAGGAAATTTAAAAGAGGGTCGGTCGGCAGAAAAACATTTTTATTTTGTAAAAAAACAAAAAAAAAAAAAAAAAAAAAAAACATGGGGTTCATAGGGACACAAAATGGCGGAACTGGGACATCCCTAAGAAATCCCAAACTTGAATGTTCTAAAAAATTAGGTCGGGGAAAAAAGTAGGCACGGTCAGGGAACCTGAAACACAGCAATTTTTTAGGCCTTTCTGATTCCACATGGTCTACTCCAACCTTTGCTGCTTAGGTGGCAGAGTGTTTCAACCATTCTCCCACTAACACAAACATAATACAGCCCAGGAACATTTGGCAAACCAACGACCCTGTTAGACACAGGACACCAATCAGTGGAGGGTGTGTATGTGTGTGTTTTAAAGGGATTCTTGGATAGAAATATATGGAGATCTACAGTCAGTGTCTGTGCGTGCGTGCGTGCGTGCGTGTGTGTGTGTGTGTGTGTGTGTTAATTGCAATTATTCTAGCACGTGCAAATACCAATTAGAGAATTATAAGCTATGTTACTTTCCAATTACCAATTTTAGCTAAAACAGACTTTCAGCATCTTTGCATCGGCATATTTTGACGTCATTTAACCGCGTTCAAAGAGTGCTGTGTTCAGTTTCTGTTTGTGTACTACAAAGACGGCCAGCTGTCAGCATTTGTCTAAGTATTCGCGTATATTCTTATTCGGATTAAATGATATTTATCATATTAAAGGAATAAAACCATCTTATTGTCTGCATTTATAGTTTATGTGTTGGCGTCTGTCGTGTAATGTTAGCGAATATAAAATGTTAAGCAATTGATGAAAGATGAGGGAAAATCGGTAAGACATCAGAACCGTTGACACAAAACACTGCCATTTCTCGATCAACCTTCGGTGTTCGAGCGTATTTGGAACCGGAAGTAGTTACTGTACATGTAGTTAATTTTGGCATAAAAATGGCATAACATAAATTCTCACGAAATTGGCTCATATGCAGAAAATCCTATTCCAGATTTGATTGCACTAATTAAAACTTTCAAGTAAATCGCTTAAGGCGCCTTTTTTCATTTTTCGGCACCTACTGCACTTGGTAGATTTTCGCCTCTTTCAACACGCCGATACGAGAGTTCTCCAGGCTGTCTGTCGTTTCTGTCCAGTTTGCTAAAGAAAATGATGTATTATGTTTAAATTCAGTTTGAATATTTGACTATTTCTTGATCACTTAATGGCTAAAAGAGGCTGCAAAGACGGCTGGTAGCGGTTTCTAACCATTTTAAAAAGTAGTGCGTTCGAACATTTTCTCGAGAAAAATGTTTTTAGATTTCCTATGCTGGGCCACTATTCTCTCCTACTGACAATTTTGCGATTTTATCATGACCAATAACAATGGATTGTCTCAACAAAATTTAAAAACAACAACAAAAGAGTTTTCATAATCTTTCCACCTTAACATTGGGACTCTATTGTCTGCTTGCAGAACAACTTGATATGCATGGATATCCTGTATGTCAAACAACAGAAAATGGCCCTGTTTCTACTTATTGTGCCAATGAGGCAAATGCGATATGGTCTACCAGTGGTCTGAACATACACAAACAACTCAGTCATAACTGTTACAAAAGGACGATTACAGTTTTCTATTGCAATGTGCCCACTGAAAAGGCCAATTTTCGAAGCTGAACAGATAACCACAAAAACATACAAAACTGTTAGCTATATGTTTTAGGTTTAATCTTTGCGATTTCATTTTCTCATATTTGAAAGCTCTCTTGATCAATTTTGCGTATGGATACATATACTGTGTGCAACATATAACATTGAGCCCATGGGAATTTGAACTATAAACGTTCACAGTGCGTCCAAATTTCACTTCATCCTACTTCGTAACCACAACGATTTTTATCCATAATTATTGCTCATATATTTATTCATCATATACTAGTAACATTACAGTGGCTACGAGGGTAGTAATAAACTAATAATGATCTCGAGTGGTAAATTTTCATGTATCCAAAACTTTGAAGGATTGATATCAGCATATTTGGTAATTTATAGAAAATAGGGGCATTTTTCGATACAAAGCATCTTTCCAAAAATGTAACTATGCTGAAGTATGATCCTTTTAGGACTTATTGCTAATGCACCCCTCCCCCTCGCCAAGGATTTGCGTGGGAGGGTGTATGGATATAGATATGGCGTCATATGCGTATTTGAGTAACGGCGTTAGACCGAATGTTCTCCATCATCCTGCTGCGATGTAACCTCTGATATTGTAATGTTGCTACGTGTACGTGGTCAGATGATGTTTTTTCCATATGCCTGCAACTGCTGCATTGTAGTAGTCTGTATCCTTGAACTTCTGGTCTAGCGACATTGTTTGAAAAGTTACTGTTTTAGTGAGCTCCTTCCTTGCTTTTTTGGTGATATCTTTGGAGTAAGAGTGCTGATATTTTATCAGGTAATATCCTTAAAATGTAGGAGTTATAAGCATCCAGGCAAACTGAGTCCTTGACCTTCAGGCATGGACCAGAATTTTTACTTATATCTCTTACACTGTTTTTAGATTCGCATCAAAGTTGGAAGTAATTGGTCAGTCTAATGATGTAAAAAATCCTCAGACTATTTGTACATGTAGATCACTGGTTCATACTTTTAATGGTTAAACGTTTTATTTTTCTTACATATTCAGCACTATATTGCATCATACTTAAGACAAAGGTTTAGTCAGACATTGCAAATGACGGAAT
Organism: Ctena decussata; assembly: GCA_963989385.1. Taxonomy (NCBI): domain Eukaryota; kingdom Metazoa; phylum Mollusca; class Bivalvia; order Lucinida; family Lucinidae; genus Ctena; species Ctena decussata. Next base: position 13,251,350 of record OZ022510.1, on the reverse strand, counting down.
ACTAATGGTAGGTCACATTGACCGGTATTTCGTACTCCATTGAATTTGTATATTTTTTTTCTAACTAATATCAAATTGAATCGGCCTCGTACTTAGAATAGTATTTCACGTCAACATTGCCTCTCATCGGGTATTACAGGTAGCCCTGTGACGTCTGTTTCTTGGTTCAGTGATTTTGTTTAATATCTAATGCATCTGTACCTGTGAGGCATTCATAAATATGTAATAGTTTATATGTTTATTATTAAATACGATTAAGCTTTCAGTCGTTAATTCGCATTATATGTATAAACAGTGGATAATGCTTAATAATAGGAGGTTGATGACTTTTCACACACTTGCCAGAACAAAAGCACACAAAACCATTTCGCCAAGAATACATTTGTTTTACAATATCGGTTTTAATCGAGTCCCTTTTCGTTTCGCTTATTCCACAAAAGCAATCGCTTTGCATGCTTATAATGGTGTTAATAAACACTTGTAAGCTACTTTTTTTAATTTTCGTAAAAAATCGTAACTATAAAATTTCTCAGTACTGGACAGCTTTAGCGAAAATATCACTTTTAGGCCCGATTTCACGTCGCATTTAAAATGCAGATTAAGCCTTATTTGACTGTTTTCCCACAGGTAAAATACAAAATGCATTTCACGTGCGTCAAATACATGTAATTTAAAATACATACTAAACGGTGTTCTAACTTAGAACGCCGTTATCGGAGGACAAACGTTTTGTAAACACATTTCAGTCAAAAATATGAGGACAATAACTATACAAACATTATATATATATTTCAATAAAAACGATTATATCAACACCAGTCATAATATGATCCATACCAGTTGAATGCAATCATTTGAACTGCCCATGCCAGGCCGCTGATCGGACTGGCATTGAGAGTTTGACGGATTGGTTTTAAAGCTAACTGGCATGGATCGTATGGCCACATAATATGATCCATACCAGACTGTTTAAGATCAATCATTTGAACGCCCAGACCAGTCATCTGATCGAACTGGCATTGAGCGTATAAACAATTGCTCTAAAATATAATTGGCATGGATCGTATCGCTACTGATGAGTGGAACTGTTATTTATTTATTTTCCTTTATTTTCTTTTAGGGGGGGGGTTGCATCAATGATGCTACATATTTTAATTCTTTAACGAAAAAGATAACGCCCTTCACAGTCGACAGATATACAGACACAGCTGGCAGAGGTCTTAATGCAACCTTGCTAAAAAGCAACTGTTGGTTACCACGAGTATTTTTTCTTTTGCTATAGGGTAGTTTCATCCTGACAGGCATTAGTCCCTCACCAGCAAAAGTTATTTGTCTATAAAACCTGCTTATAAAACCCTTTCAAAATCCTATAAGCGGTGTTACAGATATTTTGTATACAAGATTTCCCAGATCGGAAAGGGGGTATAACTCAACCCAATAAGATATAACTCAAAAACGTATTTGGACGTTTACAGTTTGAACTGTTAACGTGTACCCTAACATCCAAAAACCTGAGCGGTTCTTCAAATATTGTGTTCATAATGTTGTTTCTGAAGCTGGAAGAAAGAGAATAACTCAGCCAAATAGTTAAAATACACTCAAATAAGTCAGATCATCTGTATCTTGATTTGTATTTATATGTCAAATATATGATTTACTGAGGGAATTCTTATGTCAGAATCTTAATAACAAACCCGGGGCAAAAAACACTGGTCTGCTAATTTCAATTCAAAAATCAAAATCCTAGCATTACATGTAGCCGATTATAAGTTTCAAATCGGAAGTCACGTGATTATTTATGAAACCGCAAACTTAAATATGTGTTCATAAAAACTACTGCCAAATGCCAAGATTTAAAATGCATAAATTTTATCAGAATCGGTCATGGGCACATAATCGGCCAAAGTGTGACCCGTTCTTTCAAAATACTTAGTTTAATATGCCTTCGAAGAAGTTGAGGGGGCATATTGCTTCTCGGTTGTACGTGCATCCGTGCGTCAGCTCGTCGCGCATACCATATCTTAGGAACCTTGCATGCTAGAGTATTCAACTTTCACATATGGATTCATCATCAAGAAAGAGCTGACCCTTACTTTTTTCTTGTCTGAGTTGTCTCCCTTTTAAGAATAATGCCCTTTTGAAAAAAAAAAAAAAAAAAAAAAAAAAAAACATAACGAAATCTTGTCAGCAAGATATCTGAAAACATATTTAGGCTTTGGGCATGAAACATCGCCAGCTTATTAGGAATGATGAATAGGTGAACTGATTTTACTTTCGAATCAATTCCGTCAATTATTTTTTGGAGTTATGGCAAAGTTATCGCACTTTGACCTTGTCAGTAAGATATCTCAAAAAGTATTAATGCTAGGGACTTGAAATTTGGTCTGCTGATTGGAGATGATGAGTTGGGGAGTTATGCTCTTTTGAAATTTTCACCATTTTAAACTTGTCATCAAGATATCTCAAATAGTATTTCAGCTAGAAACTTGAACCATAATAAGCTGATTGGAGATGATGAATAGATGAATAACTGATTAACTTTTGAACGAATTCCCTCAAGTGTTTTTTGAGTCATGACCCTTTGAAAATCGCGGCAGTTTAAACCTGTCAGCAAGATATCTCACAATGTATTTGAACTTGGGACTTGAAACTTGATTAGATGATTGGAGATGATGAGTAGAATAACTGATTAACTTTTGAACAAATTCCATCATTTTTTCTGAGTTATGGCCCTTTGAAATTTTCAGCATTTTAAACTTGTCAACAAGATATCTCGAAAAGTATTTGAGCAAGGGACTTGAAACTTCGTCTGAGTCAGCTTATTGACGATGATGAGTATATTGACTAATAAACCTCAGAAGAATTCACGTTAATAATTTTATGTTAGACCGTTCCCTTTTAGGGTCAGGCATATGGTTAGGGTCATAGTGTGTTACAAACACATATTCTAGTTACTTTTAAGAAGAAACTCTTTTCGTATGTTAAGTTCGGCATTAAGTACAGTGTTCCATCTCTTTCAATATTCTTGCACTCAAAAATCTAACCCCCGTGCTCGTGTGCTTTGGCCATGTCTTATATCATATACCGGTGCAAAGAAAAATGAAAATGTTTATCTCGTCACGTTTATTTCTTTGAAAACGGAAATAGATCTAGTATGACCTCTTTCTTAGAAACTACCTGACTTGACATGACCGCCGCTGATTTCACCTCTGCACTGAATTCAACTCTGTAATATCGTTTTTCAGATACTAGATGTTGTATGTATATCATAGGACAGAAGTATATATCTTATGATAGAATTTCAAACTAAATATGACTGTACACAAATGAATGTAATCCAACCCTTAGAATACTTATTTTGTTTGCTTTTTAAGGCAACACTTGCGAAGGCGACAACACCTTGGAGATTAAAGCAGACAATTTAAGCTTTCATGATACCGAATTTGTACGTTCGAACGATAGGCTAATTGTTTTCACTTTTTATAGACGCCTTTTCGCGTTTTATTTCCCCGACTATAACGAATGAACGTGCGACATAATAAAGTGATATCTTTATATAGTATCTTTATATATACATGAAGGCACTATGTTTTTCATATTTTTTGTGTTATACACAGAGGAGACCGGGTAGCTCAATGTGTCAAGCGCTGCCCTGGCAAGCTATTGATCCTAGTTCGATTCCGCCTGGAAGGGAAATCTTTTCAACCTCAATCGGGGTTCTATTGGCACCCAATCTTTCATTATCACTCTCATATCGCCCATATATGACTGCAATACTGCTTAAAAGGACGAAAAATCGCAAGCCATCCATCCATCTATGTTTAAGACAGAGACAAACACTATCACACTGTACATGTATGTGTAAACATTTACACAGTCGGCCACTGATACATGTATAATGCATCCGAGCAGCCTGCTCTGGGCCTTCACAGCATACTTTAATGAATAGCCAAGATATGTAGAGTGTATGTGCGAACAGCTTACGGCTCCTATACACAACATAGAAAACCGGGCTGAGCTACGTCTTTTCTGGTCGGCCTAGGCCATACACATGTTTTATATCGACAGTCAGTCAAACGAAACGTCTTTATTTAATTGAAAGTAAGTTTGATGTTTCACAAGTTATGTGCTGTTTTGATATGTCGGAACACTTTCTGCCGGCTAAAATTCTATTTCTCGCGATCTGAATACATTTATGAATATATCCTCAATAAAAAGCTTCTAACGTCTGCTATCGGTTCCCTGTCGTAGTTAAGGTTTGTTACTGTACCGTACCTTATATCGGAAATCTCTATTTGTTCCTGATCATTGCTTATCTTTTGACTTAAACAGTAAACGCTACAATAACTAAACATACGGTATTCAGGTAAAGGGGGCAGTAACGACTGGGTGAAAGTTGGTCATATGTTGGTGACCCTATCGAAGTAAGTCATTATTTTAACTATTTGGTGTGGTGTTTAACCGTACTGGTCTTTTTCGCCAAACCAAGAGATCCTTGCCGGAAAATAGCACAACTCTGTCGATGATATGAGATCTTATCAACCTTAACGGAAACCCTATAGGGCAATTATAAAGAAATTTTTCATATTATTGATTTGTTACTGTACTTACTGGTATGTACAATAGTAGAATTGTAATTATATTGCTAAAACAGCATAAAAATCTGATTTGTTCAAAAGTTACGCCATTTTATTTAAAACAGATGCTCTTTTCTCTGCATGAGTTATCTTTCTTGCTTTTTTAAAAATGTTTTTAACCGCAAAGGACTTTTCTATGATGTCACTGATGATATTCATTTTGATGTAAATTTTAAAATCAAGGAGCAACTATTTTCTTTTTAATGATAAAATGTGTTATCGTATGCTAGTCATTATTCTATCACTATTCACTCGCTGGAGTATAATTTGGAAATGAGCATCCACAAGTTCTTTTTGTTTTATAGATTTAATTCAAATTCAAACTAATGTTTGAAATACATATCAAAACATCGTTCTGTTATTTTATGTGAAAACAATCATAATTGTCACTGACATCTTGAAGAGATTTCGAAAAGCTGTATTCGGTAAGACCAGTAAATAAGAATATAACCTGTAAGGACTACGTGGGCCCTAACCACTATGGCTAATATTGGTATGAATTATAGTTGTGTTATTCTTTTCAAAGACTGTGATAAGGAAATACATGAAACACATCACATTTGGGGACAAAATGGCGTCATATTTATAATATTATTTATACTAGAATAAAACACACTATTGGGGATATTTTTGAGTCATATGGATACAAAGTTCTATAATTTTACATGTATAAATCCCACCACATGATTCCAATGGTCCTAAAGAGAATGCAATGGCTGGGGTTCAGAAGCCATTATGGTTACCGTCGGCAATCCTGGTTTTGAATGCCGGTAAATGAAATCCCGATTGCAGATGCAATACAACTTTATGTGTACTGCTTGCTGTGTTCGGTCCGCTATACAAGGGCTTGCACATAAGCCGATAGTCTACCGAATTCAGTCTATCGTTTACGGAGAAATGTTTACTGCATCCTGTCTACTGGTTACTGTGTAATTTCTACTGCATCCTGTCTGCTGATAACTGTGTAATGTTTACTGCATCCTCCTATCTACTATTTGCTGTGTTTGCCTGCTGCAACATAGGTTTTGCCTCTGCACAAGAGCATGCACACTCAAGTTGCTGCTAGCTTGTGCTCACCTAGCGCTTCCACAACAACAGTGTCATAGCAGACCGTGCTCAGTAAACCTCACAGGATGTCGTATGTGTTTTGTAAGCGGTACACAATAGGAACTATGCAGTCAGCATATGTGCATTCTCTTGAGATTACAGTTGCCCGTGGACAGCAAACAGCAAAAGAATCTTTCGATTAGTCCTGAATTCCAGCTTGAAACACATAGTAACCAGCAGGTACTCACTTTGCTGACAGTGGTCCAAATCGTTGTGAAACACCAGGCTACAAAATGTCATTTGAGCTGACGGAGAAAAATGCAGTATATTGTTGTGGTTTCTGTTGTGGTTGTCGAGAAGTAGCATATTCAATTTAAAATAGATAATTTTGTCAAGTTCTTTTGGACCATAACTGTACCTGACCAAACCACGTGCAGGCTGACTTAAAAATTAGTCAAGTTGTGTTTTAAATCTGTCAATTATAGATCATTATGGGTATTTCTCAGCAGAATCTTAAGTTGTTTCTATTCTATGTAGAATCTAACAAAAGTTCAAACAACAAGCTCTAATCTCCGTTCATCAATTGTGAAACCGTGTTTTCCGCTGCTCGTACTTTTATAATCTTATTAATGCAGACAAGACTGCGCATAATGATGCGCTAGACTCCTTATCAATTTATCACATGCCTCTGTACATCATATCATGCTGTGCGGCTAACTTGCACGATATTTTTATTCTAAGACTAAATCCATCGACAGGTGGGAAACGCCTTTTCATACCATATTAAGTAATTGTGTGTGCAGGAGGAGTTAGCATTTTGATATATGCACTACGCATGCAAAATCAGTCTGTGTGACAACAAGCTGATAATCCAGATAACTCTGACTCGAGCTGAAAAATATTATATCGGATATAGCTTGCACATTTTTTTTATACTAAGACTAAATCCATCGACAGGTGGGAAACGCCTTTTCATACCATATTAAGTAACTGTGTGTGCAGGAGTTAGCATTTTAATATATGCACTACGCGTGCAAAATCAGTCAGTGGGACAACAAGCTGATGATCCAGATAATTCTGACTCGAGCTGAAATAAATTATATCGGATACTGCATATTGCATACTCATCATCGCACAAGACGGTAAACAACGTCTAAACGACATGTGCGATATTATGAGGATACGAGGATCATTCAAAACGTTCTGTCACTGGTATTATTTTTCAAAAAGCAAACCAGTTATTTACCTCAAGTAATGCCATTCAAAAGGCATACCCTTTGTAATATTGCTGTAGAAAAATGGTTTTCGTATCTTTAAAAGTACATTTATAATCTGCTTTGAAAAAGGAATACCCTCACTATACTGGCATAACTTGCAGATTGCCTAGTTGAAAGGTCCAGCAATTCCTTCATAAACGACGCCAACTATCATACGTCGGTGCCTCTAATTTTTCCAGGCACAGATTTACATAGCACAAAACTCTCAGAGTCATTTGAAGCATTTTATGAAGTTTTCAGAACTGGGTATGAAAGGCTCGATGCAGCCAAACGCTTAATTAAATCACTCAAGTTATGTTCTAAGTGTCATATCTTGATAAATGATTACCTTTTGAGCTTCTGAAATAAATATTTCTTGAAGTATATCATTGACACTTATTCTTAATCCAAAGTTAAAAAAAATACCCTAAAATGGCTCCACGGTGATTTCTTGAAGGTCACGCGGATAGCTCATTCAGCGACATCTTAGATATCTCTCGTTTGTGTGGCATATACTCCATTTATATCATTCATTTTTCTATATAATATCTTTAGATGTTATGGGCAACACCTCCGAAAAATCCAATTGCCTGTGATATGTAGTTATTGAAATATGCAGCATGATTTACTCACAAGCACAAGCAGAAACATAAAAACAAGAAAATATGCCTGTGTATATGACTAACACATTACATGAGAGCTTAACTCCGACATCTTTTTGAATCCATCGTTCACTTGATATCATTGTTAAGAAAAAGGTTAGCCCTTTCCTCTGATGTCCTCTAAGAACGGCTAGCACGCCTGTGAAAAAGTATGAGTCCAGTGACATAACTTTTTGCATGACCCTCGTATGACGTCCTTCGCTGGGACGCCATCTGAAAATAAAGCGCTGTATTTAGCAAATAGGGCACAGTCTGATCAGAGTGATTGTTGCTTGCATAGACAATGTATTCTGTGGAAAATAAATAGTGAAATCCACTTAACGGGATGTCAACCTCACGACACTGGGCTAGTTCTGACGGTCCCTTTTACACGGTTTCTCAGTCTTGGGACTTACGGTTTTCCATCACGCACGTTAATGATGGTCAGCCATAACTCTTACATTTTTCCTTCCAACTCACTAAAATGATTATTTAACCCACTGGCATTGTTCTGTTGGCCTGTCTACACTTGAAACTGATATTTGGTCTGACCCTTAACTATTCTCATTATAAACAGTCTGTATTTTGGTTATTTCTGCAGAATTATGATCAAAATGAGGCAAATATTGCTTGTAATATTTAACATGCACCGGTATTTTTCTGTCGCACCGGTATTTCTCAAACTTAGGACCTATTTCTAAGAGGGCTAGGAATCAAAATTATATATACTTTTGTAGTACTTATTTAGTGCCTTTCAAAAAAAGTTGCTCTTGGTTTGGTTATCATAAGATAAACCCCCAAAAAATCAATTCTGAAAAGCGCTTGCCCATGGGAAAATTTGAATTTCCCGCGGGCAAATCAAGTTTCCCATGGGAAAAGTACGCGGCCCGCGGCCAAACCGCTTGACCATGGCCCGAAATGCTGCCCATAAGAAAATAAAAGTAACAATTTTAATAACTGTATTTTCACTCACCTAACTCATTAATACTCATTGCCCATGAAGGCCATACACAATTCTACTGAAAATAAACAATAGAAATTATTTTAACATTTTTCCCACGGGCCACCATTATTCGGCCATGGCCAAATTTTTGGCCATGGCCTGTGAAAAAAAAAATCCCAAGTCCCAACTTTTTTTCCCATTGCCATAAAAAATTCAAAAATAGTGGCCATGACCTAAATAATTGCCTTCTTATATTAATTAAGAAAGCTGTCGATTAAAAAAAAATAAAAATAAAACATAATGAAGTAAATAAAACACATTTAGTACTTCTTTGTAATCAGTCTATTCCGAAAATAAACATCAAATCTGAATAAGGAATTGACATGTGCTTGTTATTTCTCAAGTTTATAATATCTAAAGTTGGTCATTTTAATTGTGATGGAATAAATAAAGTTACTCATTTTAATTGCCAGCTTAAATGACCTAAATCTGTTTTCACAACATTTTATGTGAAACTCAAGTTGGCTAATGACGACCATTTTCAATGATGAAACTGTAGTAAGGATCTTGCGGCTATATCTTGCAATAAAATCTTTAATGAATTCATACCATTGATAATGCAATAGGACCTTTTACATGTAAGTGTGTCTCTAACATCTTTACAAAGTTTTAAATTGATTGCTACAAAACTGGAGAAGGAGCTGATTATACAAGGTTGTCTTATTGTGTTATCGGTAACCCTAAAAGTTCAAAGTTTGAAAATTTAAAAAAAAAAACATTTCCTGTTCAAAAGGCATATGTGTGTCTTATGTTTGTTTCAAACATCAATGCAAATTTTCAGCACACTGTCAGGAAGAGTTGGATTTAAGGTACAAATGTGGCTTAAATTTGGCCGTGTTGCACATATCTAAAAGAGTATCCAACTTTTGGATGTCCAGGAGTCAAACTATGGACACTGACTGGAAATTTGTCACCTCAGTTACATGGCAAATGGATGCAACTCCATGTTGATCTGCCATTTTTACGATGGGAAACAGTTTATGTGCTTCCTATATGCTTCCCTGAACTACAAAAACATTCCAAAATGTGGTCTACTCTATAAGGAAAAATATTGCTTCAAAGGGAGCAAATTCATTTCTTAAAGAGTTGATCCCCATTTACAATGGAAGAACAAGAATTCTGCAAAATACGGTGTCTCGCCTGCTGGCGCTTTGTCACAAAACAGAGCTAAATCAGCAAAGATGTATGCATGAACCAAGTTTCTTGGCTCTAGCCCTTACAGTGTCTGAGAAACAGACCTAAATGCGAAAACTTGACAAAAAATTGCAAAGTCAGTCAACCATGAAATGTTGGTAAAGACTCAATATGGATGATAACTTGAGTTCTTCCTTTCCAGATGAATGCATGACCAAAGTATTATGGCTCTAGCCCTTATAGTGTCTTCGAAACAGACATAAACGCTAAAACTTGACAAACATTGCAAAGTAAGTCAACCGTAAAATATTGGTCAAGACTCGATATTGATGATAACTTTGAAATTTACTCTTCCAGCTGTACCCAAGTTTCATTGCTCTATGGCTCTAGCCATTATAGTTTCTGAGAAAATGATCTAAACACAAAAACTCGAAAAAAATTGCAAAGTCAGTCAACCGTAAAATCTGGGTCAAGACTCAATATTGATGATGGTTCAGAACTTTACTCTTCCAGATGTATGCATGAACCAAGTGTCATGGCTTTAGCCCCATTAGTTTCTGAGAAAATGACTAAACCCGAAAACTCGACAAAAACCTGCAAAGTCAGTCAACCGTGAAATGTAGGTCAAGACTCAATATTGATGATGACTTTTAGATCTACTCTACCAGATGTATGCATCACCCAAGTTCTTGGCTCTAGCCCTTATAGTGTGTGAGAAAATGACCTAAACGCAAAAACTTGACAAAAATTGCAAAGTCAGTCAACCGTTAAATGTAGATCAAGACTCAATATTGATGATTGCTTTCAGCTGTACTCTTCCAGATGTATGCATGACCCAAGTTTCATGGCTCTAGCCCTTAAACCTTCTGAGAAAATGACCTAAACCCGAAAACTCGACACAAATTGTAAAGTCAGTCAAACATAAAATGTAGGTCAAGACTCAACAATAATGATGGCTTTCAGCTGTTCTCTTCCTGATGTATGCACGACCCAAGTTTCATGGCACTAGCCCTTATAATTTCTGAGAAAATGACCTAAACGCAAAACTCGACAAGGTTTACGCCGCCCGACGACGAAAAAGCAATACATATGTCTCGCCTCTGCTTCGCAGGCGAGACAAAAATTGTACATTGTTTTTCTTCACATTCAGTGTTCGGACAAAAAGTCTAAACTTTGGATGTCCAGGAATTTACTTGCAGAGTTAGAAATCTGCCACCTCAGACAAGACTTTTAGGTAGTTCAAACGTTCATGGTGTCAGCTAGATCCCCATGTTTACGGCCAATTTTCACAAGAAGGAAGAATTCTTGTAAGTTTTTGTATGCTTCCCTGAACTACATTAACTGTCCATAATGGCGTCTGTTGTGGAAGCTAAGATTTTGCTGCACGGGGAGCAAATTCTTTTCTTAAAGAGTGAATATCATTGAAAATGGAAGACAAAATAAAAATCATGGCAGAGTTGCTTCCACTGAAAGCGTATAACCTCATCTTGAGTCTCAGTCAAAAGGTCAGCTGAACTTTGGATGTCCAGGAGAGTACCAATGTTGTGCTGTATTTCAGCCTTTTTTACAAATGGGAACAATTTTTGTCTCATACCTGTTTGCTTTCCTGGACTTTAAATCCCTTCCAAACTAGGACTTCTTTCGAAGGAAAGAAATCGCTCCTAGGGGAGCAAATACTTTTCTTAACTAGTCGATGCCTAATGAAAATAGAGGAAAAAACGAAAATAACATTTCAGCTGTACTCTTCCAGATGTATGCATGAACCAAGTTTCATGGCTCTAGCCCTAAAAGTTTCTGAAATAATGACCTAAACTCGACAAAAAAGCAAAGTCAGTAAACCCTAAAATGTAGGCCAAGACTCAACAATGGTGATGGATTTTAGCTGTTCCCTTCCAGGTGTATGCAAGACCCAAGTTTCATGGCACTAGCCCATATAATTTCTGAGAAAATGCCCTAAACGCAAAAGCTCGACAAAGTTTACGCCGTCGCCGCCGCCGACGGGGGAAAAGCAATACAGATGTCTTGTCTCTGTTTCGTAGGCGAGGCAAAAATTGTACATTGTTTTTCTTCACATTCACTGTTCAGACAAAAAGTCTAAACTTTGGATGTCCAGGAATTTACTTGCAGAAATTAGAAATATGCCACCTCAGACAAGACTTTTAGGTAGTTAAAAAGTTCATGGTGTCAGCTAGATATCCATGTTTACGTCAAATTTTCACAAGAAGGAAGAATTCTTGTAAGTTTTTGTTTGCTTCCCTGAACTACGTAAACTGTCCATAATGGCGTCTGTTGTAGAAGCTAAGATTTTGCTGCAAGGGGAGCAAATTATTTTCTTAAAGAGTAAATATCGTTGAAAATGGAAGACAAAATGAAAATCATGGCAGAGTTGCTTCCACTGAAAGTGTATCTTCTCATCTTGAGTCTCAGTCAAAAAGTCAGCTGAACTTTGGATGTCCAGGAGAGTACCAATGTTGTGCTGTATTTCAGCCCTTTTTACACATGGAAACAATTTTTGTCTCATTCCTGTTTGCTTCCCTGGACTTTAAAGCCCTTCCAAAAGGAAAGACATCGCTCGTAGGGGGGGGGGGGGGAATTCTTTTCTGAATAAGTTGATGCCTAGTGAGAATAGAGGAAAGGTTGAAATTGGCAGAGTTCTTCCCATGAAAGTGTTTTTCTACCCCTTGAGTCTACAGTACAAAAGTCTAGCTGAATCTTCTGAAGTCAGGGAGTTGGCATATGGACAACCACTTGAAATCTGCCACCTCTTAGTAAAATATTTCATGGTAAAAAGATTCATCTCTATCTTTAACAGTCAATTTTACATAGGGGATCAATTTATGCGATTTCTTGTTTACTTCCCTGAACTATTAACACCTTCCAAACTGGGGTCTACTCTTGAAGAGAAAACTTTGCTCCTTGGGAAGAAACGTCTTGCAGAACCTCTGCCAGAACTACAGAACCATCAGCCACATCAGTCATCCAAGCAAAGTCATGCTGAAAGTCAACTTGAACAGACTTTAACCACAAGCCAAAGAGATAATCGCTGAAGAACAGGGTGGGTTCCGAGCCGGGAGGAGCACCACAGAACCGATTCTCAACCTTAGAATCCTGTGTGAAAAGTATTTCCAGCATCAGCAAAATCTGTACCATGTCTTGATTTCAAAAAAGCTTTTGACAGTGTATGGCATGCACGACAGTGCTTCACGTGCAGTCCTGATGAATAGTAGCAAAGGAGAATGGTTCAGAACAGCAGTCGGAATAAGACAAGGATGTCTTCTGTCACCCACCCTCTTCAACATTTTTTCACACGGATCATGTCTGATGCTCTGAAAGAACATGACGGAAAGGTTAGCAGAGGCGGCAGAAATATTACCAATCTGCGGTTTGTCGATTTCATAGATGCTCTAGCTGTGGAAGAGCAGGAACTAAAAGCCCTCGTGGAACGTCTTGACAAAACCTGCATCAGGTATAAGACGGAGATCAGTGCAGAGAATACCAAACGTATGACAAATAGTGCAAATGGCATCCAGAGGGAGATCAAGGTAAAAGGACAGAAGCTGGGTACTGTAACAAGCTTCAAATACCTTAGAGCAGTTGTCTCAGATGATGGCTCAAAACAGGAGGTTCTGTCAAGAATTGCACAAGCCACTTCAGCCCCACCAAACTGAAACCAATCTGGAGAGATAAGAACATACATGTATCTCTTGGATTAAAGGTGAAACTTATGCGTTCCCTTGTCATTTCCATAGTTTTGTATGCCTGTGAATCATGGACCTTGACAGCAGAGTTAATGAAAATAACGCAGGCCTTTTAGATGAGATGCTTCCGAAGGTTACTGACCATTACGTACAAGGACCATTCAACCAATGAGGAGGGTCGCAGAAAGATTTAAGCAACCACTGGAGAATATGGTGAACTCCTGATAGACAAAAGAAGATGTGGGAAGACAATATTAAAGAGTGGACAGGGATGGATTTTGTCAGCTCAACTAGTGCAGCTAAAAACAGGACAAGGTAGAAAGGGATTGTTTCAAAGTCATCTGTGGTGCCCAAACGACCTAGTAAGGGTATGTGATAGAATATAATAGAATAGAATGTTGGTGTAAAAATCAGGTAACACTTTAGTAAACATCTTATCAGAATACCATTAAGTAAGCGAAACATAACCGTACCCCTGTTTCAAAAATCGCAACATTTCAGCAGTTTGTCCCGATTCGGACAGAACCACATTTCGGAATCTTATGAGCATATGCTTATCACTTGGTCGAATATTTAGAAAAATGATTAACTTAACTTGAGAATGCACCATAAAGCATCATTCTAAAACAGAGTTTAGCTTTTCAGTCACAATTTCAAAACCTTCCCCACCATAGTCCTGAACCTTGCCAAGTTTGAAAACAGGAGTAGATGTGCATTCTCTGCTACCAGGAAAAGGCTAATAATGGTATTGATCTCAATAGTAAGGAGGATTATTCTCAGGAACTTACACAATGCAGTTCCATATCCAACCCAAGACACCATGTGGGAAAGAGACAACACAAAATTGGTCATCACCAAAGACAACACCAGCGGCAGCCATGTGACCAGCTATTCCTATGAAGGTGGTCAACGGGCTAGCCTGAACATCACAAACAATATATCAATAACAGACACAGCAACCAACACCTCTCAAAACAACCAAGAAGACCCACAACAGAACTGCCGCATTGGGACGGCCAGTAATGAAACTACCTGGGGGCTTACCCGGTTTGTGCTCGACCAACCCTCGCACTTTGTGCTGTCTTGGTTCCTCAGATACTTAGTTGTTCAGTCCAACAAAAACAATAAACACCCGCACAACAGTCTTACAAAAGGCACGAACTCTGGCAATAAGAACAAATGATATGCAAAACATCATTTTTTACTTATTTTTAGTTCATAATATCAGGGCTAGCCTTAACATAACAAACGATATATCAAAATATTGAAAGTGACAAACAACACAAGAAACAACTAAGAAGAACCAAAACAGAAGTGCCGCCTTGGGACGGCCAGTAATCAAATTACCTGGGGGCTCACCCGGTTTACGGTCGACCAACCCTCGCCCTTTGGTCTGCTTTGGTTTATCAGATACTTTGTTGTTCAGCCCAACAAAACAATTACCACACGCACAAAGCGACAAGCAACACAAGAAACAACTACGAAGAGCCAAAACAGAAGTGCCGCCCTTGGAAGGCCAGCAATGAAATTATTAGGGGGCTTAACTGGTTTGCGGTCAAGCCCTTGGTCCTGCTTTGTTTTATCAGACACTAAGTCGTTCGGTTGCGTAGAAGATTCTCAACTCATAAGTGTAATATCTCAAAAACATAGAAATCAAATTAAAACTAGAAATAGCAACACTGAAATTCTAGAGCAGAAAACCGACCAGTTAAACCACGGTGGACCCGACCCCAAAACGTCCCGGAACGGGTGTCAGGGGGCAACCGCCTGCAGTTTGTCGCAAAACATTCATATTATAACCAATCTTTTTGTATCGAATCATTAGCTTCTTAAATTTAAAAGGTAGGTCATTTTTACCTACTATGTTTTCTGAATTTATACACCAAGTCGCCATAAAATTCAGGTTCCGAAAGGCCTTGCTGGAGAAGTGTTTACGATCCGACATTATATTTAGACACTGAGTCGAAATGCCATCGATAAAATGTTGCAAACGCTATGATATCTATAACCTTGTTTGAGAAGTTTTGCTGTCATCTACATGACATTGTCTAGACACTCGAGCGAAACAAATACGTTGAGAAATATAAACGCCACGGGAAGTGGAACGAGGACAATCACCATCTAAAATGCAAAATTTACAATATCAAAATCGAAATCATCTACTTTATTGCAAATTTTAGTTTTAACAAACAAAACCATCCGATATTAGATAAATGTAAATCCAAAAATACGGCATTGGTATCTGAGACGCTGGCCTTATTTAACTGAAGTTCAAAAGGGCAAATTTGATTGGCCGTGATATCAACGAAATTATTATCAATATTCAATAGGTCATTCAGATACGTAGAATTCAAAGCTTCGATAACTTCAGATTGCCTGGTCTTTGAAAGAGACAGCACGAAGTCTCCCTCATAACAGAACTAAAACAGATCAGCTACAAGAGGGGCACAATTAGTGCCCATAGGAATACCTACAATTTGTCTTTTTAATTTAGAGCCAAATCTAATTTAAATATTGTCCAAGAGAAAAGTGAGAGTTTCACACCTTTCTGACAAGACCATAAATTATTAGTCCTGGCCGGTTCAGAGGTAAAGGAAGCACGCCTATCATTACATGCAATATAAAGACAGCCTTCCCTGTGGAATACTATTTCAGTCAAATCCACAAGTTTATCCTTAATAAGATTGTGGGGTAGGGTAGTATATTATGTCGAAAAATCATATGTAAACAAACTAACTGGACGCACGAAACCCTCGAGATTTCAGTTATTTAATACGTCACATGAATTTCTAAGTGACCAAAAATGACTTTTTCACAATTTGATAACATGATTATTGATGGCAGTAAGACAAGAGGTTAGCAATTTAGAAAGGTCGGTTGTCGTGCATAAGCTAGAGTTAGCAACAAATCGTGCCATATACGGTCGCTTATGAAGTGTAGGTAGCAAGTAGAATTTAAGGAGTCTCTCTTGGTCTTCATTAACACTTACAGCGAAATTTGTGGCTTTATGACAAATATAGTTATTGATGACAGACTTCTCTAAAGCGGAAGCCTGCTCATAAGCCTTAGTGCCACTCAGCTCCTGCTTCACGGTATTAATGTAGTGCAACCGTCAAACAACAACAACGTTGTTTGCAGCTTTGTCTGCTGGAACAAAAGCATACTTCCTATGAAATTTCTGGATACTGAATTTTAGATAACGAAAACTAATGTTACATATTAGTATTTTGAGAATAAAAGGAAATACCTTTATCTATGATTTTGAAAGACTTTAATTTCCATTCCTTTAAAGCATAACACTCAACATGTTCTCGTTTACACCAACAGGTTCAGAACTCAGTAAGAGATACTTCCATTTCTTCGCGACACAGGATCCTTTGCTATTACCGAGCGAATCCGTGAATCGGAAATGGTTTTTAGATTGCCAGTAATAACGTGACTCGCAGCCGGATGAGAGGATTTGGAATCCTTACAGTCTCATGTCTCGTGGGTACTAGTTTCGATATCAAGATCAAAAAAAGTTTATTGAAACTAAATAAAATACTCTTGATAGGTTTATTATATTTATAACAAATAATTGGTACTTCACGATTCTTAAAATAATCTGGTATGGATGATTGTATCGAGTTATCTCTGAAAATAGGTAAATCAATGAATATCATTCCTTTATTAAGAAAGGAATTTAATAAAATCTCTCATATGATTAATTTCTGAATTGATGGCTGGGCGAATAGCATGTTGAGTATAATACCTTGTAAGTAAAGCAGCATCATATAATCTATTTGATCTATCATAAAATTTATTAGCCTCAGCATCAAAAGTCCGTAAAACTGAAATAGGTAATGAACTTAAGTACGCAAGCGCACTATGTATGCCGTGAACATCGACTTTAGTAGTTAGATCTCTAAGGGTACAGCAAGCTACTTTTTTAACGCGACTTTTGAGTTGACAATTTCCATTTTTCTTTAAGCCATGACGTTTACGAAATTCTAACAAAGAGAAGAGATCGAAATTCGGCAGTTTAGAAATGTTACCCGCGTATATTGTCATTAAATCCCAGTGGATATCATGTTTGCAAAAGCTTACTCCATTTAAGTTCAGTTTCATGTCTTTTAAAAATTTTAAATCTGCTGGTTGAATTTTCTTCATAAGTTATTTGTTTCACTGGTTGAACTAAAATATTAGCAGGGATGTGACCTTTTCGTTTAAGATGTCGATGCACAAAAATCGTGAAATTTTTTAGGCTTGTTCATTCTACGATAGTGTTCGCCAATTCGTTTTTTTTGACAGCTCGACCAGTTTGCCATATATATAGCATTTTCCAATTTTCCACATTTCGAGTCAAAACATAAATTAGGTCTTCCGAGTTTAAATCAAGGTCTTAGTCACTGTTCAACGTTAACAGATGAAGTAATGGTAGATTTAGTACTTAAATGACTGCAGCATTTACAACTCTTGGCATTGCACTGAGAAATACTAGGATACATTCCACGTCCTTTGAAATGATTAGTATATTTTCGGAGACTAGGTGAGTCGTATCCTAATGTGGTTTTGAAATAAATCAGTGTTGGTAATAACGTGAAGGTTTACAGAAGATGCCACCGAAAAGATATTCAAAGGGCGTATTCTTTACAGAAGGTAAAATAGTGTTGAAAATTTTAGTGGAAGAAGGAATCTGTATAAAAGATGCCGATTGTACCTTCAAGGGAGATATAAAAATATTAATTCTTTTTTAAAAACTCTTTGCTAATTGTGAATTTATGATACCGATAAGAGAAGAGCGATATTCATATGGGTCATTAAATAGTGCAATTATTAAAGTGCAATAATTGGCGCGCCGAATAAGAAAAAGGGCGATATAACAAGTGTTCGCAATACATCAACATCCCTTATGCAAGCCCATGCAAACAGAAAGCAAGCAACTGTTATCTTTAAAAACGTCTACTAGTGACAGCGCTCAAAACAAAGCAAATGGACGGTTAGAAGTTTTCCTCAGTTTATTTGAATATGTATGACTTTATGTTGTTACTCTTCACAATTTTTTTATCTCTGCGGACGGACGTTTGAAATTTGCTGTTTTGTGCAGATAACTAAAGGACCGGGTAACTGGCTAAGATAGATGTGACCTTGGTGCGAATTCGGCGGAATCTGAGTTTTACCAACTTGCGCGGTCTTATTAGGATGGCTTAGACTTTATAAGCAGGAGTTGCGAAGAACTCATTTTCAGAATTAATGAATAATACTTGTTCCAATGACTAGCTAAAGCAGGTCTATCTGAAATGTCACAGTAACTTTCGTTAATAAATGTGCTGAAATAGACATTTCTGAGCAGTTAGTGCTGACCTTGATAAGACAATTCCTAATTAGGAGCAGGCTGATCAGGGGCTGCACTATTGTTATTTTGAAAACACGCTTTGACACATTCTGGGAAGTAAATTCAAAAAGTTCTTTCAGGATAGTTGCAGTACATATCTACATATATCCTAGTATTTAGGATAATAATGATTGAAAGTTTACTCCAATGTACATTTAAGACAGCTATACTAAACAGTTTTATGTTTTCGGAAATGCCATTTATTAATAGATTCGAGTATTTAGGGTAATTATCGTGAAAGTACTTCCGAAACAGTTATTAACCCTAACTCTAGCAAGACAAAATTATATTCTGGTTTAACTTTTCAGACTTTTTTATGAATTCAATTGAAGATTTCACAGGTATATTGGCTTGATGCCTCAACTGTAAAGGTACAATAATGAAGAACGTATTATTTATGGCGTGAGTTACCGCCCCAGATTAACTTAGCTTATGATTTATTTAGGGAAGTAAGTGCCGAAATTAGAACTTGTATCATAATCTAAAACGTTCTATCCGCTTGGGATGAAACTTTTGCATAAAATACACATTTGGATTTACTTTTAAGCCTCTGCACTTATTTAAACAAGGGCTACCATCCCTGAAATGCAAACTGTATATGGAAACATAGTCAAATTCAGACTTTATCTTTACTATTTCAAACTGACTTTATCTTTTCTAACTTCAAATTCTTTTTTTAGACTAACTGTATCGTTACTAAATTTAACTTCTGAGTGTAATTGAAACTGAAATGAAACACTAGAAGTGGTGCACCTGCTGGAAAGGTATACGTGATTAGATCATTGTCTTATTTCCATGATATGTTATTGATTCGCCGAAATGCATATGGCATTCTAAATAAATAATTGAATAGGATTATACTGAACTGGTATCCAGTTCCAATAAAAATTATATCAGCTTTTGTTTGAATAAATCCGCCCTTTAATTCAATATTTCAACATAACGCATTGTTACTGACATGCGTTAGGGCCCTTTTGTTAGAGGGGGAAATGGGATGTGTGGTCATTTTAAGGGACTATCTCTCTTACTAGACGTTAACTTTTGTGTGTGTGTTTGTGTGTGTGTGTGTGTGTGTGTGTGTGTGTGTGCTTCATAATAATATTACATACTAACTGCTAAATATGTGCTACTGTAACAGATTTGATAAAAATGTAGTGTTGAGAAATAGCTTTATTTGTTTGAAATTATGTGAATATGCGTCAGAATTTGCAAACAATTTATCCGTCCGAACGAACTTAAAAACGACATAGCAGATACAGAAATTTCGTTTACTTCATCAGAATGTTTCTGTAAGTTGCTTATTCGTCTGTTTTTTTTTCTAAAGCAGAAGTTGAAGATCTCTCATAAACATTTATCTGTGGGACAATTAGACTGCAATTGTTTTACTGAAGGTTGCAACTTCTTTTCACGAACAATGTAAGTATTTGAAATGTCATACCTCAAATATCTGACAGTGAATTTTAGTTTCTATTGCATATATACACTTATGGTATGCTGAAAATGTAGTAACTGTATGCAGATAAAAAGAAGTCTTTGGTTTAGATAAAAAGTTTGCTTTGGTGTCGACCGTGACCTTAAGACATTAGGATTACTAAACAGTTTTATGACTCTGTTTGTTTAAGAAACTGACACTAATTGAGGTTAACATTTCACGAATAGTAACAGGCATAAACGTATCTTCAGAATTCAGTTTTCACCATGACAATCTTTCAAATTGATGTGGATTGTAACAATATATATCATTTTTATCATAAAAGGAGTTCTTGGTTGATGGCTCTATTCTAATTTGTTAGCCACACTTCAAATGATTTATTTTATCATTTTAGCCTGTTCAGCAGCCTTGAGTTGTTTTCAATGCTTTGCAAGATTCCAACTAAGACAGAAATAAAACACTACAAGTATTAGTCATATGAAGCCATGAAACCAGATGGCGAAAAAATATACAAAAAAAAAATAACTCCTAAACTGCTTTTGATAATTTGATGCGGTTTATGATATTCAGATGCGTAAAGGGCTTTCAATTTTATACGAAAAATACACTACATACTACATAATTGCCCTTTGAAATGCAAAACTCTAAACATGTGATCCTAACCTCTAGGTCACAATCAAAGTTGATGATGATATAGCAAAATAAGCTAATATTTATCTGCAAGCATACAAAGACATGCTGTAAACTTTAAATAAATTCTTCAGCGCAAAATATCTTTATCGCAATAAGAGTATTGTTTTACTATTGTCTCATAACGAGATGTCAGATGGTACTGAAAAAATGCTGAGAAGAAAATGTACGTGCAATTTACAATAAATGTTAGCGTTTAGTACTCTAATTATGGATTCTCGTTCAGACTATCCTACTTGGAAACTTGACACAAGCCATATTCGATCACATGTCCCAGATATGTTACTGTATAAATGAAGTTTCTAATCCTTGTCACACTTGCGTTAAATAACGTAGCTGAACATATTTAGAAATACGGCAAGATGGATGAAAACGAAATTCATCATCATCCTACTCCAGTCGTTACAGCAAACCCGTTGTCTAGATTACTTTTCTGGTAAGATTTTCATTTTAAACTATGAGGATGATACGCATCCTTACATTTGAAATTTTCCAGAAAACATTATTTTGTTGTTTTTTGATTATAATGTTACCTTTTGACTAATATTATTCAATCGTACACATTTTACCCCATTGTTATTAGGCGGCGTGAAGAGAAAGAGTGTTATACTGCCTAAATAATTCAGTACAATGACGCTGAGATAAACGGATACACTTTCATGGGACACGTTTGGAAACTAACTCTTACACAACCACCATTTTCTTTTTTTTTAAGTCTAGAGGCATCTTTTCCTTAAAAAAGATCAATTTTGGAAGGGAAAAATCAGGAAGTTCCCTTTATAAAAGGTTCGGAAACCGAAGACGGATATGCATTATTACACCTTAACGCACGCGCTTACATAGAAAGTCTTATGAGAGACCCTGCAATATATATCCGTATACATTTTGTTGCATTGGGCAGTAGCAAGGCTTGTCATAAGTAAGTTATCTAAATGATTTTCAAATTAAAGAAAGTTCTGCAAATACTCATAGGCATTGTTTCTAGAGCTGTGCTTTTATATACTAATTTGAACACAATCGAATGCACTAATCTATGCTCAGTTTGAGCGGAGGCGAAATCGGATCTGAGCCTTCATTTTCATCAATTTCTCGTAGTAAATATGCTGATGACATGCCTCATGTATATATATCATTTATATGTTTTTGTACCAAAACTTGACATACAACGTGCACATGATGAGTAACGCGTGTGCCTGATTGACTAGTACAGCCATATTCAGAAAGGATGACACGACATAATTATGCTATGCATTTACCTGTGCGTCAACATGTTAAAGCGTATGATGCCAAGTGTGTTATTAAGCATACTAATAAACAGACAATGTTTTCCGCGATTTTAGCCGGTAATGTCAAATATTTCGCATACCCGACAAAATAAAATCGGATTGGAAATCCTCTTGAAGCACGGAACACATCAGAGAAGCAAACATAGCAGAATCGTTGAATTTATCTATTCATGTTTCGTAATGTGATGTAACACGGTCACTGGCTTCAACGGTGCTCAATTTTCAAACTGACACAGAATAAGCCGAGTAATACTAAATTATCGGAAAACAAATAACGAGCGATGTGATGAATTATGGGTGACTTTTTACGGTCGCCAATTAATTAAGATTCTAAAGGAAGATTTTCTGGAAGGTTTTCTGTGGTTTCAACCGGTTCTCGAAAATCTTATTTTACAAAACTTGTCAAGCTGTATGTCTAACCATACAAAAACTAATAATTACTATTAACCTGAAAAGGGGAAAAATCAATGAAGAGCTAAAACAAAAGACTTGTCATGGTAGAAACTCCATATATTTAAATGTAAATCGTAGTTTGTATTTTCGATCGAGTCCATTAAATGAAATTATAAAATAAGTTACGTCGCTAGAGAGCGGGGAACAGAGTACTAAATAGAATATTTCATTCCTGATCAAGAACAGACTTAATCCATAGTGCAGATTATATTTTATTTTCATCTTTTGAGATCAGAGGATAGATTCTGAGAAATCTAAATTTTGAGATCGATTTAGACCCTTATTCTAGATCATCGTCTTTTATATTATTTGGATCCTTTTGAAATTAATCAGTCTTTGAATCGACTGCCCAATTAAAATTAAGAACTTACAGTATGTTTTTATTTTGGTGTCGTCACCAGATATTGTCAAGGTCACTGACGAGGCTTTATTAGCCGAAACTACGTAGTCTGGCCCATGTATCTACTTCTGTATGTATTCTCTGCTCTTGAAGGAACTTTTTAGGATTTTAATTAATCAAACCGAATCTTATCTTTTCGTTTGCTTAGTGTGTTTCTTGTAGAAATTGAGTTTTCAGAATTTATCGTCTCTAGATCTAGTGTTAAGTGCTGTGTGGTGACTATAAAAAGTCCACCTTCCCATACTTCATAATTGCTTTGTTTGTGCAGGTTATATCTATACTGACCAAAAGTGAAAACGCTACAAGTCATTTGTCTTCAAAGTTTCTGTTTTGTGGAACCAGAAGTGGTTACAATTTAATGTTAAATTATATGTAAGGCCATGGTACCAGCGGATAGCTGTAACAGCCGTTTCAGATAAAGCGAACACGTTTAAAAGTGATCAGGGGTCCGATTTTCTGCTGTGCAAATACGAAACAGTCGATCAGACATTTTAAACTTCAAGTTGATTTAAAAAAAAGAGAGTTTAGGACATATTCCGGAGTCCAAGTGGATAAAAAGTGGGCAAGGTACTATTCAGCGTATAACAGCATTTTTTTTGTTTTATCATTAAAGGTTATTCCTATGGTACACATTTTGCTTTGTTGCCAGTTATGTAAATGCGGCGTTATTGTACAGGGGAGATAATTTGTCAATACCCCAAAATCGCTTAGTATTAGAAGGTATTTTGTTTTTGTCGATTATCTGTAAACCACCACCTGTATAGGGACATTTTATTTAAATTTCGTCAAGTCAATGTTAGTGTTCTGCACTAATAATTCTATGATTCTTTGAAATTCAGTTTAAGATATATGACGGTATAGTTTATATATAAAGTGTAAGGTCGTTGTTTACTATGTTTTTGTAGTAACATTTTCTGTAATCGTCCTACATATCATCAGGCTTTAGGAAAAATGTGATTGTAAAACGTAAATATAACGTACATGAAAACATTTTTAATCACTTATTTTGCACCTGTATATGTTTCGTATGCCGTTTTCAAATGCTTTAACTTAGTGGACATTTTCTATGAAAACAAAGTAAAAATACAATAACTTAAAACCTGCGCAAAAATGTCGGTTTGATATAGACATGGATTGCTTTTACATATTTTAATATGTAATGAATTTGTGTTAATAATAATGATGAAAAGATTCAACATCATGTTATCTAAATAATAAATGAATACAAATGTCTCCCTGCGGACCCCCAGCTCTCTGAAATCACATTTAAACACCAGTTAATGGTGTTCTAGGCTCAGTAAGATATAAAATAATATACTTGTACAACTACATGGTTGGTTTCGAGCATGTATGTTTAATAGATGGTATGGAACACCGGGTAAAGTCACTGATATGAAATTCTGAATGGGGTTCGGCGAAAGGCGTTGAAGAAAAAGATATAACATTCTTCTAAACGATACTTGATAACCTAGTATTCAGTCTAGGTGTCGCATCTGAATAGATAAATAATGTTAGCCCAGGAGGACATGACATTTATTCCCAGGAAGGTGTACAGATCGCACAAGAGTTAAATGACAATAGAAAACGATTGGTTGTGGTAAAACCTAGCTGTATTTAATATTAGTCAAATTGTAATCGTAGTCTGGTTTTACAAAGATATCCTTTCGGCCTGACTGACGATTTATCTTGACTAGGTTTACTGCATCGTGACAGTTTTTCAACAAGGGATTCGCAAGCGGCGCATAATACACCCGTTTTAATGTCATAAAGGAATTATGAAATGAACAAGGTTGTTTACAAAAGAACAGACAGGCAGACAAACAGGGGAAACTACACTTTAATTAATGACGGCAACCTTATTTAATATCAAACACATCAGATACTATTAGTATACCAAAAATCAGCTACCAGGTGAAGTGGCTCATAAGTTGAGTAATGCCAAAGTCAAACAAGGGAGATAATTCATAAACTAAATGTACTAGATATACCATTCGTAGTTCTAATACATTCCCTTGAGAATAAACACATCTCCATAAAGTTGTGTTAAAATATTCTAAACGGTTAAGGAGTTACATAGTAAACAGGAAATTTATGTATGGGCAGATAATCCAGTAAGCAAGCCAGAGTCGTGGTTCTTGCTCAGGATACATTGCCCCATTATTACACACATTCCTACAAAGTTTCATTCTAATACTTCAAAGGGTTAAGGAGATATGGAGTGAATGGAAATGCCTTAAAATAATGATCAAAGGGAGGTTACTCCAAAATTAAACAAGAGGGCCATGAGGCCCTGAATCGCTCACCTGAATATGGTGGCCATGTAGGTCATGTGACCTAGACTGCTTGATAAATTTTTGTTCAATCAGCCCCTGGAGGCTGTGTATGATATTTGGTTAGAATTACCCTTCTGGCTTTTGAGGCGTCTTAAATTGTCAAAATATAAGAGACATGGGTCAGAAGTCAAAGGATGACCTTGACCTCTTGTACCCGCAAATCTTCCATGTACTACCCAAGATGACTGTATATACCAATTTTTAGGCCAAAATCTTCTAAACTTGCCATGAACTCTTATGTTCTACGATTTTCCCATACTTGACCTTGCCTTAAAAAGCTCAAGGTCAGCCCAAGGTCATCATTTGAACAATCTATATAGTACTCAAGTACCTGCTGATATATACCAAGTTTCAAGGCCATCGATCACTTGGTTCTTGAGAAGGAGATTTATAAAGGTTTTTGCCATATATGGGCATGTTGGCCATGTTGGTCATGTGACCAATACTGTTTGAACAAATTTTCGTTCCCTCAGCCCCTAGAGGCTCTGTATGAAATTTGGTTACAATTGGCACAGTGGCTTTTGAGCAGATGTGTGAAATTGTCACAATATGAGAGACCAGGGTCTAAGGTCTAAGGTCAAAGAATGACCTTGACCTCTTTTCATGTACTCATTAAGATGACTGTATACGCCAATTTTCAGGTCTAAATCTTCTATAGTTTCCAAGAAATCTTATGTTCTAACATTTTCCCATATAAAAGCTACAGAATGCAAATTTGACCTTACCGTAGAAAAGGTCAAGGTCAACCCAAGGTCATAATTTGAACAATCTTGGTAGTACTCGCGTACCCAATGCTACATACCAAGTTTCAAGGCCATCGGCCTATTGGTTCTGGAGAAGAAGATTTTTCTA